>CM053785.1:91467914-92067914 GCA_028749045.1 Cupressus sempervirens
GAGATAAGGCAAAAGGAATTTACAATGTGCCTACAAAAGCAATGCCAAGGAAAATAGAGAAGAGTCGGCCATTACAAGGGTTTTGAAATGTGTCTTTATAGCTTTAGCATGACTCCTTAGTTGCTTCACAACTTCATCAATTCCTTTAAGACTATTAGAGGGTGATTGGATATGATCTAGATGATAGATTTGATCTGGTACACCTTTAGAGGCCAAAAAATCATCAAAACCCCAACTGGAAGAAAATCAGAAGGTGATTGAAATGATGTCATTAATTTTTCTAATAGGTAGATGGATAAATAGGTGGTGGAGGGAATGTCCTTTGCATTTTCCTTTAAGTCTGTGGTATGTTGAAATAGGCTTGGGTGAAAACCCTTTAGATCATCACATGTTCATGCAAACACATCACTAAATTCTTGACATAAGTGAATGAAATTTTCTTGTTCAATTTTAGTACATATACCTTTCCCATGTTTAGAGCTCTTCCATTAGCAACCATGATTGGTATGTGATCATCTTTACTTGCAGTGAGGTTCATGCCTCTATCTCTTGGTCAGTCATCAGGAGTGAAAGCACTTTCTACGGTAATCAGACCCTTAGGCAACTTGTTGGAATTGAGATTAATAATCTGATCCCCATACTGGTCATGTAATCTTGACTAATTTCTATCTAAGAATTCTACTTCATTCTCCAAGAAATCACAATTTGCACATCGAATTCAAACACTTTCCAATTGACATTATTATCAAGAATAACAAGCCTAACAACCACTCTAATCTACTATTTATTTTCATATTCAAGGCTCCTTGGCACATCATAAGATGCACCCACTGCTGCAAGTCTATTAGCATGTTTATTCTCTTTCCTAGGGATGCTTTAAATATTGAATGCATTGAAACCTTCAAGAAAATCCCATACTAGTTCTATGTTTATAAGACTTGAGTGAACTATTCTTGGTGAAATTCTAATTTCTCACTTGATAGACAATCAACTCACTATCTCCATATATACTTAAGGTTTGAATTCCTCTTTTTTGAGCAAATAGAAGACCTCGAGTGAATGCCTCATACTCTACTATGTTATTAGTACAATTGAATTAAAGCCTAAATGAGAAGTAGTACCTTTCTAGTGTAGGAGAAACCAACATCACACTAGCCCCTAATCTATTTTTATTCCTTGATCCATCAAAGTACATGCTCCATATCCCACTTGTATACTCTTTGGTCTTCATAAGCCTAGGGACAAGAGCATCCTTTTCAAGTATGCAATAAGTACCAAGGCAATTTTGCTAGGGTTTTTTATATAAGATCAAACTAATATGCATTAGCCCATTCATCTAAGAGAAAATTAGGTGTCCCTATCAAAGAAGTGGCAAGCTCTTACACTATATCATTTTCATCTATTTCTAGGGTAGTGCAATTCATATTGATGAGATTAGGAGTGTAGGGCTCAATATGATTAAGGGCTAAGAATTTTTCTCTAATTGAAGCTTTGGTTCCATACCTTGTTCTAAAAAACATGTATGACTAGTCAGAGGATATGTAGCCATCTATTTGGGCACTAAAATCTCTTAAGAGACAGATGGAAAAGCATGGCTTAGCTTCAGAAAATGATATATCTTGAACTATAGTACAACCAGGGCATGCATGTAGGGCCATTTCAACATTCCTAAGGATTCCTACAGTCTTGATAGTACTACCATCCAACTACAATACATCCCTAACAATGGGCTCATATTTCATCCCAAGGACATCAACAACACACTTAGGAATCACTTAACTACTAGCCCCTGAATCAATCATGAAATTGTGGACTAGCTCATCCCCTATAATCAGAGAAACATAAAAGGGAGGAGGTATGATTTTATTACTTTTTTCTCCTTCCTTTTCTGGTTGCACAAGACTTGTGGCACTCTTTATGCTAGGTAGCAGATCCTTTGGTTCAATGCTCTCCAATTCTTGCTACAACAACCTCTTTTGCATAGGTATAGTAGCAACAACATCCCACATGGAGATGTTCACATTTTTCTTCTTCATCTGTTCTACCACACTAAATGATGCATTAGGTGCTTTAGTAGAAACCTTGGGAGCTGCATGTGTAGGAGGTTGAGATGGAATAACTTGAGGGCCATTCACATCTCTTCTGCTATTATCTCATCTTTGATGTTGAGGAGCATCTAGTTGATCATTTATTACTTGTACATGAGGTATTGCATTTGATATTGAGGCTTGATTAGGAGGAGGAGGGGTAGCATCATCAATGGCTCTTCTCTTGCTCCTAGTGTTGTGAGCAATGTAATCTTGATTCACATGAAAATGTTCTTCTACTTGATGATTCATGAAGGAGCAATCACCTTGTTGTTGCAAATGTGAGGCATCATTGGGTTGGCTTACCTTGTATGATTTCCCTGTTGCAAGTTCTTGGGTGGTCAAAGCTAAATGGGATTCAACTTTTTGACACATGTAGTAGGCATAGGAGTAGTTATAGGAGGGACAAAGATCTTGATCTTGAGCCATATTGTTTTGATGGACTAAGGCCCTACTTTTATTTGCATTTGAAGTAGAAGCATGACCATTTTGCATATTCTGATTAAACAAAGCATTCCTTTGATTATGATTCAGGGGCCTACCATTCAAAGGAGTTTGAGATTGTAGTTGAGGAGCCTTATCACCTTGATTTTGCTGCCTCTCCAAATTCACCACCTTGTTGCTCACCATCTGAATCACAGAGAAGCTATCTTCTAATTTCTTATCTTAAATCTACAACTTTTTTCCAATATCTTGCATTAGGGCCTTCAACTCTCCTAGCTCACTAGATGATGTGGAAGCCTGAGGGGCTAGAGCAAGGGGTTGAGATGTGGAAGATGTGGGAATAGGGGCTACTATTAGTTGGTGATTTGGCATATCAAGGAAGAAGGGTATAAGAGGCCTTGGAGCTAACTTACCTCCTTGTATCAATATATTCTTTGTTCTTATTGCTATCTCATAAGCATCAAGTAACATATCCCCTCCCATAGTTTGGATTGTAGTGGCAATATCACTATTTAGGACATTTAGGTAATGTAAAAAGGTATTATCAGGGGTAGGCTTCACTAGGGTTGGTATTCTATCGCATGTCTTTTGGAATCTATAATTGAAATCAGTCATACATTCATGGGGTGCCCTCTTTATAGTAGTCAACTATTCTAGGAGTGAAAGATAGTCACTTTTGTCTTCAAAATGTTTTCATAAGGCTGCTCCTAACCCATGCCAATCTATTATAGAGTTATGAGAAAACCTTCTCTACCATTGTAATGCTTTTCCTTTTAAGGATGAAGCTAGAAACCTAACAACAACAACATCTTTAGCTATTCCATGGATATTATAGACATTAGATATTTCTTGGATATGCTATATGGGGGAAATAGAGGTCTCACCAATAAAATTAGGTGTACTCTTAAGGGATGATACTGGTATGTCATGTCTTTGGGCTAGCAATAGAGGACTTCCACCATTGAAGGTGGCAAATGCATGTGATCTAGGCTATGCCATATGAAATAATGACCTATTCAAATGTAAGAATGGAACCCTAGGTTGTGACCTATCAACAAGAGGAGTAGAAAGAGATCTTGCAGGTGTATGAGTTACTACTATACTCCTAACTAGTGATAAGGATAATTTTTTTCTCTTCTTTCTAAGGTTTGAAATTGAAAGTTCAATATATTGGAAATTTCCTCTAGAAGATGCCCTTGTGTAAGCTTTGGGCATGAATCACAGCAACTTTGGTCTAGAAACTAGAATGAAGAGATTTGTGGTAGAATCACCAAGTACTTTGAAAATGAGCCTCTTGAAGGCTTGAACCATTGAGAGAAACACTATCTTCTTAGCATCAACTTGAAATTCTTTTTTGATACTAGTGAACTTGAAATTTTTTGATATGAATGTCTGAATGGGTGTACCAGAAACTATTGTCACAAAAGTTTACACCCTTGCCTAAAGTTTTTACCTAAAGGAAACCTTGTGAAACATGGAAATAACCTCCAAGTTGTGGGACTTTAATAATGAGGTTGAGTCTCTAGAGAAGGTTGGCTTCCTTTGCTATCAGGATACACCAAACTACACTTGGAGAGGAAAAGGAGAGAAAGCATACATGAAAAATCTACTTAATCTATCCTAAGGAGGTGATACACCAAAATAGAGTGTTCAACCCAGTCTTTACCCATAAATGCACAATTAACTATCATGACATCAAAATATATAGATTCAGACTTGTTTAATCAAACAATCATGTGTAGATCAGATAACCAAATGAATGACACAAGGAAGAAGAGTCTCACTATATATATCATTCATAGGCCAAAAGAGATATAGTCATGTGAATGGCAAACAACCACAATACATTCATGAGAGGAAAATCAATCTCACATAGTACATTAATGGTTGGAAGAGATAAGGTAGAATGTCATGAAGTTCAAAGGAAAAGGGAATTTACAATGTATTTGTCAAAGTAATGCTAAGGAAGATATAGAAGAGTTGACTATTACAAGGGTTTTGAAATGTGTCTTTATAGCTTTAGCATGACTCCTCAGTTGCTTCACAACTTCATTGATGCCTTTAAGACTATCAGAGGGAGATTGGATATGATCTAGATGATAGATTTGATCTGGTAGACCTTCAGAGGCCAAAAAATATCAAAACCTTGACTGGAAGAAATCCTAAAGGTGAAAAAAACAACACTATTAATTATTCTAATAGGTAGATGGATAAGTAGGTGGTGGAGGGAATGTCCTTTACATCATTACTAGGCCTACATTCATTTGGGAGTGGTTGGGATCGATCATGGAGATCGGATCGCATGAAAAAACTAACTTCTTTCATCCCTGGCTCAACAAATCATCAAACAATCAATAGTTAACTGGGTCAAGCAACCAGAATGAGCCACATGGACCAATAATGTTATTTCTTTTTTGCTAGCTTGCAAAGGTCTTCACAAGTTTGACCGCTTTATCACCTTAACCATGATACCTTTTAAACTTTAACCACAACTATTCCATGAAGCCACAACTTAACCACGACTTAACTACTATTTTTATCTTCTAACTAGGTCCACTGGGACACATGTTTGTCCATTTTTATGTCACATGAAATAAAATCCTTGCATCTTTGCAAAGTGACATAATGGCAGCCATGGATCTTGTTTCATCTAACAATTCTAAAGATGCGTCAAACCATGTCAATACTTCGTCCAATAGAAACTTTTCCTTCTATCAACTTGTTTGAAACCTTTTCCACCTCATCTATAGCCTACAAAAGAAATAGGACCCATAGTACCAAGCATGAATCATAACCCGCTAGATTTACCCCATCTAAAAACTTCACTAATTGCAAGAAAGGAAGGCCCACCTTGGATACATGGCACATTGTCAATTTTTCACATGAAATAAAGTTCGTGCTTTTCTACAAAGTGACAAAGTGATGGTCATGGATCCTAGAAGATCAGACAATAGAAGAGATGCGGGCCTACCAAGGTCTTTATAATATGTGATCACTTGAAAACTTAGGAAATAAACATAACCTAAGGTTTCAAAATGTATTTTTCATGTGCCCTAATATTTGAATGTTCAAATATTTGAACATTAACTATGTTTGAATTCAAATTTTCTAGTTTTGGCGAGAGGGAAAAGATAGTCAACAGTTAACACTGAGTTCTTTTGGTAATCGACCTGACTCAATTTACATTGAACTCCTTTGTTAATCAACTTGACCTAGTTTACACTAGAATCCTTCATTGACTGACCTAACTCGGTTTACAATAGATCTCTAAACTTGGTTCCTTCCGAAATTCTACTCAACTAATATTGGAGTCCTTAGAGCTCAGCTACTACTAGCAGTGCTTTATTAGAATGTGAAATTTGTGTAACATCAATGACAATATACAATTGAATAATTATTTTCAATAATCTCTCACTTTGGCATTGATGGAAACACAACATGTCATAAGAAAAGAAATCTTTGGAGAAAATATCCTTAGTTTGATTCTTATTCTTCATCCATGAGAACTACCTCTAAGATTCTTCCTTTGTCACCTTATCTTCAGACTCTGTTTGATCCAATTCTCCCTCATTATTATATACAAATCTCTTTCTTTGATTTTTCTCTAATTCTTTGACGTGACGTCAATCTCTCCCTCAATGAATATGACATATGACATCCATCAATCTCTCCCTCTTTGAAATAAAATTCCAAAGACTTCATATAATGAATTCACAAGGTACCTAATGTATTGATTCATATGCAATGTGCTCTAAACTTCTTGCATCAACTAGATAGATCTTCAATATAGCTTGGTTGATGCATCACTAATTTGTACTCTAGTGAGCATCAGATAGGGGAATGACCCCTAGCTTACCTTTGAGATACAAAAATACATCCTTAGGTAATGGCTTGGTGAATATGTCAGAACCTTTCTCCATTGTGTCCACATATTCTAATCTCGCCTCTTTATCTTGAATTAGCTCTCTAAGAAAATGATACTTGATTGCAATGTGCTTTGTCTTGGTGTGCATCACTGAATTCTTGGATATGTTAATTGTACTTGTGTTATCATAGTAGATAACCACTAGATCCTTGATTATATTGGAACAATTAACTGTTGAAGAAATATATTCTTCCTCTATTGTAGATTGAGAGATGCAATTCTACTTTTTTCTTGTCCATGATACTAACCTCTTTCCAAGAAAGAATGCTCCTCCACTAGTTTTTTTCTTGTCATCAATGCTTCCAACCAAATCAGCATCAATAAAGGATTTCAACTAAAAGTTTCCTCCTTTCTTGTACCATAGACCATAGCCATGAGTGCCTTTTAGATATCTCATGATCCTTTTGACTACCATAATATGATTTTCTCTAACATTTGCAGAAAATCTTGCAACTATAACAATCTACTAATGCAACATCAAGCCTTATGTGAACCATATGCTGAAGTTTCCCAATCATGGATCTATAGGTAGTCTGATTTACCTCCTTTGAATCATCATTCTTGGATAGTTTGTGTCGAGTAGACATATGTGTTCCAACTGGTTTGGAATTTTCCATTCCAAAAGTCTTTAATATCTCCTTGATGTAATTTGATTGAATAATAAAGTTGTCATCCTTCATTTGATGAACTTTTAAACAACCAAATAATTTTATCTCTCCAAACATTGACATTCCAAATTATTTCCTCATTTCTTCAGAGAATGATTTGCATAAGTAATCATGGTCTATGAATAATATATCATCCACAAATATTTCTGCTAACACTATCTTATTTTGTGGCCTTTCCTAATCAAAATATTATTTGCATCTCCTTGGTTGTTCTTCTTAATCATATATCCTTCTTTTTTGGCATCTTATTCTCTTCCACAACTTCATACTTTAATTCACAACTTGACTTTTCATATATATGAAATCCCATTTCTACATTAGAAAATGTTGTAAATAATGTTGTGTCTCTATTTGTAAAATTGAGTAATACAACCAATTTTACCAAGTAAATAAAAGATAAACTCATCAATATTGACCTGTAACTAAAGGATAGTGCAAATTAGTTGGTACTCAATCCAAGTTCCAATGTAAATCATTTTACAAAAGTCATATTTTTAACAGATCTTTAGGAAGAGCTACAAAGAGAAGAGGCCAGAATAAGGGCAACATTAGTAGATATACAAAGTATGATACTTCCCCATATGGACATTATGCAGAAGAGAATGGATCATGCAAGGATACTAGTAAAGGATACAAATATATCAATTGCAGATCACATGTTAGAGTTATCAACAGACCTTCAGATTGATCTTCACATTCTAAAGATGCTACAAGATAACTAGGATAAGTCTTTGTCTTTAATTTTGAAGGTACACTATGATTCTCTCTCCTTTTGGCATAACCTTGTAAATGTTGGGCATTTGGAACAAAAAAAAGGGAGAAAGTATATAGGAAATTTACATATTTATACATATAAAGGAAGATATGTATAGGGAGGAGAAAATGTGTAGAACGGGAAATATGTGTAAAAGTAGAAAAAAAAAATCAAAAATTCAAAAATAGAGTTTTTTAGTTCAAACCAAGTTGCAGAGTCTTCAAAGAAAATCAAGCTACAAAATAGGGCATACTCAAAGGGGGGGGTTTGACTGAAGATATAATTTTTATTTCAGATTTTGTGCATGATAAAAAAATTTATTGCTAATGAGAAAGGGGGAGATTGTTACTCTTATGGCAAGACATATTGTCAATTAGTGCCAAAAAACTTAGTCATTAAATGGGAAGTCACTAGTGACCGAACTACCAGACAACAGTGTTAATCAAGCTACTAAATGAATCAAATCAACAGTGTCAACCTAGCATGAAGGAAGTAATATCAATCGAGTTGTAGTATCAACCGAGTCGATAGTTTCTATTGAATTGTAGTGTCAACCGAGTTGACATCATCTACCTCGCGTGTGTGTAAACCAATTCAGTAGAGTATTCTTGTTCCAATATGATAATCAAGATAGTAGAGTAGTGTGAACCGAGTCAACAGTGTCTACCAACTGATTAGTATGAATCGAACATCCGGTGTAAACTGAGTGCCAGAGTTAGCCAAGGTGACAATGTTGCTCAAGTATCTTCAGTATCACTTGAGTAAGCCATTAGACCCAAGTTACAACATTGAGCCAACTTGGTAACTGTTTTTGGAACTATTTATGTTGTAGCTGACTTGTACTAGAATTATTTGGATGGGTATAAGGTACTATGATTTTAAGAACATTGTATACAAGCGAATATGGAAGAGTAGAATATTTAGAAGGCTACAAGCAGTAAAAGGAACCTTAGATATTCATCTATTATAGTCAAGTGATCAATTTACTTTGAAGGATCTTCATCAACAATCAAAGTTTCATATTAGAGATCAATCCACCGATTCATCCTAATAGGTGCATCAATCATAAATCCTTTAACAGGGTGGACCTAAAAGTCCTTTGCAGAGACTCCTAACAAAGTACATACTTGATTGTATTGTATAAATCCTTTCAAAAGGTGGACCCAATAGTCCTCCTTATTTTTAATTGAGTAGATCACCAGAAGAGATCAATTATAAGCCTTAATAGGCCAATTTTATTACTACAGCTGTGAAGCATTGTGGGTGGCATTCCCACCCTAGTTTTGCCTTCTACTTCGAGGGTTTCTGGGTTGCCAATTCTAGTGTCAAAGTGTTATGGTGTTGTTACTTTATTACTCTATGTTCCATACATGAAAGTAGATTAAATAAAAATAACTAAATGGATGAATTTTTAGGTGGTTCTTGATTCACACCCCCCCTCTTAGTCACCTAGCTTTCCAACCCAAATTTATTACTCTAGTAGTGAAGCATTATGGGTGTCATCCCCACCCAAATTTATCTTCTACTTGGAGGGTTTCTAGGTTACCAATTCTTTTGTCAAAGTGTTTTGGAGTTGTTACTTTATTGCTTAATGTGCTATATATGAAAGTAGATTAAATATGTTCAATAACTAAGAGGGTGAAGTTTTAAGTGGTTCTTGATTCACCCCCCCTCCCCCTCTTAGTCACCTAGCTTGCATTACATTTTCATGACACTGATTTTTATGATCTTTTCCCATAATTGACATATTAATAATAAACACCAACTAGCATATCATTAAAATAGTTATGTTTCTCGTGTCACTATTAAATTTGTAAGGCAATTAAAATAGTTGTCTTTCAATAACCTATATAAAATAGGGGAATTTGTAATCAAGATTGATAATACAAAGGACTCAATGCAAAAAGTTAAAAAGTGATAGTTTGAAACTAGGCAAAGATGAATCCAATTCAAATATCAATTACTAGTTGAAATACCCTTAATTTATTAAGGAAATCATTGCATGTCCCTTATAATGTTTAACAAAGTTGTGTAATCAATGACCACCCAATAAAGTTGAACTAGTAAATGTGGCTAGATGAATTTCATGAAACCCATAGGAAATTCCCTATGATATTATTGTAAATCATAGACTTCAACTATATGGTTTGGAACTAAGTTTCACACCTCACAAGAATATTGTGATTATTTTTATCAAATGTTTGTGTTTTTCTTTTGAAAGTGATTTTTTAATTATGATTTTTGATAACTTGATAAGTTGATTAAACATGCTCTTAGCTTGAGTTCAAAATTAGTCAAAGAAAATAAATTTAATGTATGTATAATGAAGAAATTTATGTGGTTCTAAGCCATTAAAAAGAGTTATTACTTTTTATTCAAAAAAATAAGAGAATAATTTAAAATTAATTTAGATATAAATGAAAAGAGGATGAAGGAGAAACCATAGAAAAGTTAGGTAGTATTTTTCCTTCCAACAGGAGACAAAGGGGTTGAGAGGATGTTGAAGATGATGGAAAAGATGCTAAATATGATAGTGTTGCAAGAGATAATATTATGCAATGTCCGATTAAGGTGAAGCCTTGTGTATAGGCTCTTGAACCTTAAGGGTGGTGGAATCTAATTTGTCTATTGCAGATGGGGCTATGTTGGTGTTGATAAAATTAAAGAGGATGGTGAACAAGATGACATCGAGGCTATTGAATGGGTGAGGGAAGATAAATTTTCGTTGCATCTTCCATCCTATAGTTTCTACCCCTTTGATGGAGATGAAGTTGAGGGTTTTTCTTCAATGGATGATTCAATTGAAGAGGAGGATGATTTATTTTGGATATCAATCTTAAAGGTCATCTAAAGTGAAAAATATCTCAATGTGTGGTCTATGGTGGATATCATTATTAGAGAGCTATTTTTAGTTTAATGTAAAGGGTTGGTTTTCACTTATACTATTTCTTTTTCCTCAACTAAACCTCAAATAGTGTGACTCTATCATTGCTCATCTCTTCTCCCAATTTAAGAGATGAAGACTAGTTAATCTATTGTAGGAGTATCATGGGTTGCCTTGTAATCCTGCACTTTTTGTTCATTCTTCTAGTTATTGTTGAGTTCCAATTACTACAAAGTGCTAGATACTGTCAAGTGCTAGTGGCTATCGAGTTCTAGTTGTTTTCGAGTTATAATTGTTGTCAAGTTCCAGTTATTGTCGAGTTCCAATTACTGCCAAGTTCCAATTTTTGCCGAGTTCTAGTTACTGCCAAATTCTAGTTGCTACCAAGGTCTAGTTGTTGTCGACTTGTCCAGTGTTGGTCAAGTGTTCCTTCAAGTGCTGAGTGAACATGATATCTATTGATGCTCAAGTCCTTCATTGACCAAGTTTTCTATGTTTTGGTTCTTAGTTGGAGCTGACTTTCATATTTAATTTGGATCGTTAATTTAATGGTAGGATCTTGTTTAGGGATGAGTTTTGACCATTTTGGGGTCGACCTTTCTTTGATGTAATGTTCTAGAATTTTTTGTAAACTATTTTGGCAAGTATAAATAGAGTGCTTAGGCTTAGGTTAAAGGTAGAACTCAAAGGGTTTTGAAAGTGGGAGGCATATGTGTCTAGAAATGTAAATTTAAAGCTAGATCATGGATCTTGAATGTATTTTGTATCTAGTCATAACCCAAAAAGCATTACAGCTGGGCATGTATGTTGATTACTTGAAAATTCAATAAAAGTGTTTTATTCTCTCTCGCTCTCTCTCTCTCTCTCTCTCTCTCTCTCTCTCTCTCCTTGGTGTTGTTCTCTATTGTTTTCTTTTGTTGTGTTTACTTAGCAAGGTGGTTTGGATAGCTAGGTGTGCCCTTGGCCCTAGTTATTATGTTCCTCCTTGCACCAAAATCAACATGTGAAGTTAATTAGCTTAAGTTTGTTAAGGATGCCTTTGTTTCTTGACCTTTTTTTATTGTTCCTATTTTTTTCCTAAGGTTTTGAAATCTAGGAGTTGGGGCCTAGGGCTTGATGTTCCTTTTTTGGATTATACTGTTATGGATGAGATTTTTATTCCTCATATGGTGGTTGTTCCTTTACTCTATGTTGTTGATTTTAGTGACAATGATTTTGTTGATGTTATAAATGAAAGTTAGGTCCAACTTGATATTCTTCATTATCTTCTTATTGTATCTTTAACTTGGATCAAGAGGTTTCTTTTAAGATATTCTATGGCAATTATCATAATATTGATATGATCAAAAGATTGGTCTTCAGATTTGGAAACTTAATGGCTACATAGAGGTAATTACAAAGTTAAATCACATCATTATTTTTTCTTTTCTAGAGTATTTCTATAGGACTACACCATAAGGCTCTTATGTTTTTGGAAGGGATGAGATTTATCTCCAAAATTGGACTCTTTCTATCAACCCAATCAAAGATTCCCCTACTAGGGTTTCCCTTGGAGTGGTGGAATGCAAAGTTCTTATGTTTAATATCAATTTTTTTTATAATTTTTATGCTATTGATTAGATCACCAAATTCATAAAAAATCTCATTCTCAAGATTTTGTGTTTTTAGGTCCTCCAAACTATTCTTTTCTACAAATTTTGGAGTTCATATGTAGAGAATAAAATATAGAGACAATTTCTTTAGTTTTGTTCTTCTATAACTATGGACCATGCCTTCATGACTTTCTTGATAAATGAGAAAAAAAAATGTCTATAAGGAAAAATAAAAAAATGTTAGCTCTTATATAGGAGTTTGTTATGTTATATGAGGAACTTTTGAAATAAGATAAATAAATATCCTACAAAATATTTGATGATGGGCACCTCTTTGTATCATATGAAATGGTAAGAATTTCTAGGAACATAGATCACTCACCAAATCATGTGGTATGATAATATTAGGAACATTACAAAGATCCTAGTGTTCCACCCTTGAACAAAATTAGATTAGCAAACCCAAAAAGGATAGAGGGGTACTAATGCAAGATGGGTAATGTAAAGCTTGAACCTAAATGAAATGCAATGTCGAGGGAGAAATTTTCAAGCCTAATTTCCTGTACATTTGGCTCTAGCCACTCATTTGACACACAAGACACGTCCTTAAGAAAATCTTGTAGCAATTTCTCAATCTTGGTGTATGAAGATTTGAAAGGATTCCGACATAAGGAGTGAAATATGGTTAGCCACAAGGACTATTGAACAAGTTTTTAATTTCCTAGCCAAGGAGAGAGGCTTTATCAACTTGTAAGCTAACTTTTCCTCAATTTCAGAAACCATTACATTCAAAAGTTCATTTCTTGAACCATGAATGGCAAATGGTATTCCTAGAAAATGAGTTTTTTTTGCTTGCTTAATCCATTTCCAACGTCATTGGAGAATCCATTTTGGCACTGATATATTTTTCTTTCTTGTATAGATATATATTAGTTTATTAAATGTGTTGCGTAAGTAAATATTAACAAATTTGATATTGATAATTTTCTATAATCCTCTTTCTTGTTATCATTATAAATAAATATTTCCTATGTCTTATTATCCTTACGACTTAGCAACTGATGATTCAAATATTTTCTTCACTTACATCCATAACTTTAATTTTGTAAAATTATTTTATTATCATAAAAACAAACTACTGCGTAAACTATAATATATCACTAAATAAGAATCGATAAATTTAACAGTGAAAGAATACTAAACCTTGCCACCATAAAATCAAAATCACATACACATTACTTCTTTCAAATACAAATAAACACTACTTTTATCAGAATATGCGAGATTAAGTACCCTTCACTAAATGGGACTTGTAAATAATCAATCATCAGTTATCATTTTACCCGTTGTTTATGCTAGACAATCTATCTCCATCTCCATCTTCAATTATATTTTGTAGAATAGGAACAATTCCATAGTCAAAAGTACAGTCACCATTACTGCAAGTTCAATGATCCTTTCGATCTTGTATTCATCTACACTCTCTGCCAACTATTTTGTGCATTTCAGTATCACATCAGGAGCTTCTAGCAAATCAGAAACATTCCTCAAGTTTCATCAAGAGACTGTGGATGTTCTTTCATCGGACTATGATAATGTGCGACTCAAAGTATACATTTTCTTTTCTTTTCTTTAAGAGATGTGCTCAAGTCAAACATTAGCATGTCATATAATATGAACCACTGTCCACTGAGAAAGGAGCACCAGATAATATGAACCATGCTACCACTTTACTTTTGACTATGGAATTGTTTTTATTATTCTGCAATGCATAAATCTCCGTAGCGATTTGGAACAACAACAGACTTACAAAAAAGGCGGCTATGTTGCTCCATCTCCCTCGGGTGTCCGCCATAGCCATCTCAGGTAGAAGACATCCCACAAAAGCACACTTTGTCAACATCTCAGAGCATCCGAACTATCATTGCTAGGCCCTTTTAATTGAACTGACCAAAACCATTGACCTTTTGAAATTGAACATTGCCTATAATTTGTAATATTCTGGGCACTTCAAACAAAGAGAGCATTAATGGCGGGGATGCATGATCTTATAAGAAGAGCAACTGTAAAAAGTATCATCTTCCACTCATCAATATCACAGTCCATTTCAATACCGACCCTCCTAAACCTAACACAGACAAGCAACGAAAAACAACAATGTAGCAGATGAGAAATATATGATCTAATATCAAATGATTCAATGCTTATAAATACTAACAGCTTTACAAATTTATAACTTCGTTGTGTCTCTTTAACTAGGAATCGAATTCTTTTCTTCCTGACAGGTTAAATAGATAAACAAATAATAATAATGCTGCAAAGATCCGGTAAACAAATTCATTCCCCTTTCCTTCACAAAGAAGAAAAGAAAATTCCTACGGTTAAAGAAAAAGAAATAGACGTATCTCACTTTTATTTATGGCCAAATGGAACCTTATTTCTCTTTAAATTAAGAAGCGATGCTAAAGTGAAAAGCAATGTCCGATGATCTTTTGCACTGTTTACATTTAACTAGAGTTTATCACCACGTCAAAAGTAGGCTAGAAACCATGCTGTGAGCCAGGCTTACAAATCAATTCTCTCAAACAAAAATGATATTATATTTGTAGAGTGGGGTATTTGACAACTATTAAACTTTTTAAAGTAAAAATATTATTTCATTAAATCTTTAATTAAAATCAACTAATTGCAGTACTCAACTAAGACAAGAGAAAGGGATGTGATTATTTCTCGAAAGTATAAATTAATTGGTGTGGATAAATCATGTGTGATATTTTAGAGTTGAAATAAAAAGTAAATAGAATAACTAAATTATATTTAGTGTTGATGTTAAGAATATTTTTGATCAAGATTTTGACAATTTTGATTGATCAATATGTGAAAAATATTTTAAAATCATTATTATTATTACATAAGTTAAATTTTTATTTATACATCAGCTTTGTAGCTATAAAGCAAAACGTGCACGCACACATACGCATATGTTTATTGCACTTTCAATTTTGTTTTCTTAGAAGACTAATAAATCATTAGTAAATAAATCTAGTGAAATTTAATGTTGAAACAAGTTAACTTCACAAATCTATTAGTAATAAAAGGTAATAAGATTTAATGGTACAAATAGTTTAGAATCAATGTGGAGATCTAGATTCTTTTAGATTTTCTTATTAAGCATTCCTAGAGTTCTCCTTACATAAATGTGAATTATATTTGAATGATGCTTGTCTTTAACTATAAGAAGATAATAATAGATTAGTTCAATGTGTATTGAACTTTGTTAGTTCCTAATGGTTATTGAAATATGTACCTAGCTATCAAAGAATTAAGTTTGGATATTTGAAATTTAGAGGTTAAAAATGTAGATTTGAGACTTAACTAAAATAATACAATGCAATAAAATCTATGTACATGATGAATGTCAAAATATGAAGGATGCAATAAATCTGGATTATACGGAGAATTATACAAATAACTTGGATATGTTATAGAAATATGTATACCCAAATGTGTGTGTATGAAAATACATGAGGCTTATGGTAACAAACAAACTTCATACTATATTGTGTCATTTGTCGATGTGTAACACAATTATAAAATTTTCTTATAATAAACATTAAACCAAATAAGAATTGACACAACTACGTGAATTTTTTTATTATAATTTTCTTTTAATATAAAGTGCAAGTGAATATGTATCTCAAACGATGTAATACACACAAACTATTAGTCTAGTATTTCATATTATATTCTTCTAATTTAGAAAACAATTATGATTATGCTTGTATGTAGTTATAAATAATTTTCATTTTGTTTAAATACTTACATCAACTCTATATCTCCTCTATAATTGAAGCCTCCCACCTCCAAATTGAAAAGTAGGGCCTCCCTTATTTCTGGGGATTATGAGGAAGAAAGAAAAAAAGAGGAGTATGATCATTTATATTCTAAAAGGGATTAATGGGAGAAAAAAGATAACTTGGATCTAATTTTAATCAATAACAAGAGGCCCATTCTTAAAATTATCCAAGAAGAAAGTTTTGACCAAAATTAATCCCAATTGTGTGATCCCTTTCTCATTACTCTATGATGATTCTTCTAATATGTTCATTCATTCTATGTGTCCTAAATATTGAATATTGGGCCCCAAATGCTTGTAGGGATAGTCATCCCCCTTTTCCTCATGACATGCCTTTAGAATCCTCTATTCTTGATTCTAAGCATAAAAACTCTCCATATCTTATTGTTATTACATGCAATGGTGGCATTGACTCTTTCTGGATGAACGCATGGATCTTCCAAGAAATTTATTAGGTTAACATAGAGGCAAGGGCTTATAGAGTCAATTAGAGAGAAAAAAAAAAAAAAAAACGAGAACCATTTGGATGAAAATGATGGAAAAACTTTGGTTGCCTCCTTTAAGAACTTATTAAAGGATGTTAAAACTACAAGGACTAACTTTGAGGGTAGAACTATTTTTGTTAATAAAAAACAACAAGAGAGTGTTGTGTGATATAGTGACAATGCAATAGAATATGCAATAACTATATATTAAAAATATCTAGAGCACATAGAAAAGAAGAACAAAAACTCTACCTCTATAAAAAACCATCTAAAGGAAAGTAAAACACCACCATTTATCATCAAAACAAAAGTCTAGAAAAGTGTAAACCATGATAGAGTACTTAGACAAAATATTAAGTCTAAAAAGTATAGTAGTCCATGCAATATTGTAACCAAACTTAATCATCTTAATCTTACTCTTAAAACTATAATAGAAATAGAAAAAATAACCCCTAGAGCTAGTAGAGTTGACCATATGACAACATAGGAAAAACCTTCAATTGTCTTTCCCCTTCTCCTTTGATAGTAGAACATTTTCCCACTCCTCATAAGAAACAATTGATGAGTTGGCAAGCATCATCATCCTCAATTAGGTTACCATAAGAGGGCTTTTCATGGAGTGGGAAAAGGGTGGTAGTAGAGGCATGCATTTAACTTTGAGCACAAACTTTCTCACATCCCTCGGGTGGTTTCTCATAGATCAACCATTTCCTCCTTCAGTTGCTAGGCAAACATCTCTAGACCAACAATTTGGTGTTTGAATTTACATACCACACCCTTGGAGGCAGAGTTTATTTTTTTGAGCCATTCCATCACAACCATTATTAGGTCTAGAAAGGGGACATAGTTGGGGGGGAAGTGGTTAGTTTTCAATGGGGAATAAGGAGGGGATGAGGTCAAGGAAATGGTCTTCTTAGGAATGTGAGATTTCTTGCAGGAGGAGTCACCATCAAACTTACTCTAAGGAACCTTCTCACTACTAGACTCAACTGAGGTCTCCTCTTTTTCTACCATATCTTTTATGACCCTCTTCGCACCTTAGAAAAAATTTTCTAGACTGTCTAGTTTGCCTCTGTGTGGTGTCAATGTTTCCTTCAAAATTAAAGATGAGAATGTATTTTTCACTTTTTTCACTAGGGAAAAGGTTAGGGGCATGAAGGGTCTTATTGCATTTTTATCAATCATAGTCTTCATGATGGAGGAGGTTACACACAAACCAAGGCTCATAGAAGAGGTTTTAATGCATATTTTGTCTTTGGACTTAAAGGGGCCTTGTTCTTGAGAGATAAAAGGCAAGGAGTCAGCCTACTGTTGAATGGTATCCAAAATTAAAATGTTCAATGGGGGGCATTAGGCACAATGTGTTGGTGTTGGAGATTGATTTTGGAGACTATAAGGAGATGTTTGGCATCATATATGAATATCAATATGAAAGGAGTGTGGAACTGCATTTTCTTAAAATGGTAGCAGTTCCATGTTAAGAATGTTTAACCCTCTGAGTGAGTGGTCTAGAGTCATGTCAAGTGCCTTGAATATGCCTTTGCACAGATCTAGTTGTTTCACCCTTGTTTTTCTTCTCTCTCCCTATTTCCAACCTCTTTCTGATAACTTTCTTTGTGAAACTGAGGACTTCTACTTTTTGGGTCAAGGATGACCTAAAGCATCACAGTCAACCTTGACCCTAACCTAGGTCATAAACAACCTCAACCCTGACCTAGGGCAAGCTCAACCTTGCCCCTGACCCCAAGTCCAAATTTCAAGCTCTAAAGGTTTTGGAATGTCGGACTTACAAAAGTTTCATTTTCCCACTTTTGAGTTGGCTATTTTAGGTTTCAGAATGGTAATCTCTTAAATTGTATTTAATTTAGGTCCATTTATAGGGGTTTAGTTTAATTGGGATTTAATGCTCCCATGTTGGCCTTCTCCAAAATTTTATTCCTTAGATCTCTATATAAGGAAGCCTTCTTCTCTCATTTTTCACATCCACTTACTATGAAGTTTTGACATCTAAAATCTATGATACCAGATGATTTACTGTCAAGCATTCAAGCATTCAAATATTCAAGATCCAATTCACCAAGGAGGTTCATTGTTAGTCATTGACAAATTCAATCTCTATGGAGCCCTCTTGTTGAATATTTCTCTATCCATATTCATCCAAGCCTCTTCCTATGCAAAGATCCATTCAAGATTGGTGTTGAAGATCTAATGCCATTGATTTGAGACATCCTACATTCATTTCTATATTCATTTGGAGCATCCATACTTGTCAATTCAAGGATTTGAATCCTCCACAAGGATTTCATTATAAGCAAGGTGAATAGTTTCATTTACTTTGTTTATACATATTGTTATTTCAATTACATTTTAAGGTTGATTCTTAACTAGGGTTTGACCAAGGAAAACCCCCCATCTAAAAAAACAAAACCATTTATCTTGTAGGTACAGGTATAGGATAGAAAATTGAAGTGAAGATTTGGATACCCTTTTTGTCAAACTTGTAGGATCCATGAACAAAATTTTTGTTGGAGCACTATAGGTCAAGGTCCACTTTTTAGGGTAAGATTGTGCCTTGCTATCTAGGTCAAGGATGACCTACCTTCAAAAGGATAAATTTTTTCTAGGTTTTCTCTATCTTGGCATTTCTAGTCCAGAGTAGGTTGTAGAATTTCTCAAAACTATGCACAAACATCAAAAATTAGCATTTTCTAGATTTACTCTATTTTGAGGTTAGTATTTGTCTTCTGTTCATTCAATATTTTAAGCACATACTTTTTATAGTAGATTATAAGATTTTCTCCTTTCTTCATATTTTTCAATGTTTGATTCATTTGTGTATTGATTACTTCCTCATGATAGATCAATTTGGATCATTCCTCTTGGGAATTTGGGTTAAGGATAGATCCTATATTTTCCCTCTCACATATTCACACACCATATATCATCATCATCATTTTTCATTCTAGTCATTTTGGTGAACCCAAAATGCTTAGCCTCTTTTCTTTTATGGAATTACATGCCCTATTGTGTTTTGTGGTGTTGCATTTCCCTTCATATTATCTTGTGTGTTCACCTTCACTATTCATACTGGCGAATCCAATACACTTACCCCCTTTTCTTTTGTGGAATTAGATTCCCTATTGTCTTTGTGGTGTTATATTTCCTTTTATATTATTAGTGTTAGATTTTTATTTTATGTTAAATCTTGCATCATAATTATATTTCTTGCATCTATATTTTTAAAAAAAATTAAAAATTGCAAAATCTCTTTAAAAATATAGAAATGTTTATGCTTTATGTTTCTTAGTTTAGTTCGTTTGCATTGCATTGGTTTATGAGCTTCATTACTTCTAGTCCTACTTCTAATCTTCTAATTAGACAAAGTCATAGACTTATGGGTACCTTTGATCATGAGTCTTCTTCTCCTTTCCTTAGGATCCAAGATGAGAATTTGATTATTAATGATTCCCATCCTGTTATGGAGAAAAAAGCTTATCACTCATCTCATGATGAGGATGATGCCTTAAGAGTTCCTCTTGAACAAGTCCAAAAACTTTCAATTGAACTTGATAAAATGGGTAATTGGCTTATTCAAGAAAGCCATAATCAAGATTCTATTCAAACTATAGAGTCTCTTAAGAAAGTTCTTCATGATAGTGATCAAGGTGTTAACTTCTTGTCTGGTATTACTAACCTTGTGCATTCAAACGTTAAATCTTTAACTCAAGAAGCTCAAGATTTAGGGTTAATTCCTCCTATTACTGGAGTAGAACCTACTTCTATCCCTTCTTCTACTATTCCTACCTATACTCCTTCTTCAGTGACTACGAAAATTCCCTCTATTCCTATTAGTGTTCCTCCTGTGTGCCTTCCTACATCACAACCTTCTTATCATAATGTTCCTTTTACTCAATCTACTCCTCTGCCAATTGTAGTTCCTAGTGTTCCTCCAGTTGTGTCTTTCATTCCTATAGCTTCATACACTTTACCTAGTGTGTCTAATGTTGTTATTCCTCCTATTTCCTCTAATGATTCAACACTTATTATTTTGGCTCATACTATGTCATCTTTGCAACAACAACTTGCATCCTTGACTCAAAATAAGTTTAGTATTCCCACATGTGACATCGGAAGTCCTTTGTCTCAAGATATCTAGGGATCGGTGTTCTTAGGGATCCTTAGTATATATCTCAAACTAGGGGCCCTCCATATCATAATATTCTATACAAGAAACCTCAAGCCTAGATATAAAATTCCAAAGGAATTTCTCCTATTTTTCAAGTTTGATACTCCTTAGCTTATATTGGAAACTAAGGAACATCTTCCTTGCATTGTGCAAAGGAGTGGCATGGACAAATTGGTAAACAACCCAACTGATAAATCTTTGGTTTTTCTTGTACATACCTTAAATTGGACTTCAAATACTTATCATGTGTATTTATTTATTTCATTTCATCCATAAGATTCTCAAGTATACAATAGATTCTAGGGTTATTATCTTTGTTCCTTTGCTCCCACTAGGTGTGCTAGAAAATGGTACTGTTGCCACTAAAAAAAATCTCTCAAGCATAAAATGCCTATGGGAAGTTTTAGTGAAGCTGAAACTCTAGTTCTTTCACCGAGCAACTTCTAAGATTTTAGAAGTTGACTGTTTGTATATATTTATTGGGAGAAAGCAAAAAAGAAAGTGCATAAAAGCAAAGTTGGTGTACTAGAACTTGAATATTGAATGGAACTTCATATACAAGCTATTCTAATATAGAAAGATCATAAAACCAACCAAATTATAAGAGAAAATAAAAGAGTATAAACTCAAATCAGAACATACATTAATAATACATATGAAAACAAAAAAATAAGAGGACAATCTACTTCAAGAGTACAATATAGATGTTAAGATAAATTTGTATGAGCATAATAAAGTTCACATATTATTCAAAGGGAGAAGGAAAAATTTATTTGTATTCATGAATCAAACACATATGGGTATGTGCAAGATCATGGTCAACAAAACTATGGTCTTAAGTGGCAATGAAAAACCAGCAAATTAGGGTTGTGTCAACTTGACACATAATTTTAAAGTAGTTCTACACTTTACATAAAAAAGTTGTAAGAAAATAATCTATAGAAAATTGAATGTAGCTTCTAAACTACTAGGCCTTATCTAGAGAAAAAAAATTTGATTGGTCAAAAATTTGGATTTTAATGTAGTACTATGAAAATTTTAGGGCAAAAATAGAAAGGTGTATGTCTGACCACTTTAATCAAAATCAAATGATAATATTTTTTAATATAATTATAGATATAAACAGTAGACTCATGCCCCAATGTGACATATATTTTTGGGTATTTTTATTCCAAATAAATAATTAAATATAAATTTTCTACTATAACTTTTCCAGAATTAAAAACCTTCTATGTCTGACCACCTTAAGTAATTGAAAACTTTACCAAATTTATTTTTTCCTTATACTAGGAAAAGCATAGAATGTGACACAACTTTTGGATTTCAAAAATGTTATATCATTTGAAAGCCATAGCTATTTTTTAATTAGTATGTCAATTAGCACTTTACAATAATCTTCATTAAAAATTAACTAATAAATACTTATCGAACTCAAAATTTGACAACAATTATATTGATGGAATCTTGAGAGTGTTACAAAAAAAACCCTTTTCGTTTCATTAAATTTTGATGAAAATAATATTGTCAAATGGCTACTCAAAGTTTGAATGTTAGTGAAACCTTTCTCAAGCATGTTTTTTGAGTTTACCAAACAGATTCGGTAATTACCAAGCCTAATCAGGTACCCAATTTCAAATCAGGTATCCAATTTTAGATCGGATACCTGATATGAAATCGGCTACCTAAAAACTCCAAATTTTCCAATTTATAAAATTTTGGAGGGAAACCACTCATATTAGAAATTTTGGAGGGAAACAAAAATTTGGGAATTGTGGGCATTATTATTATTACATATGATAATGATTATTATTAACTATTATTATTATATATGATTATGATTATTATTATTATTATTAACTATTATTATATATGATTATGATTATGATTACTATTATTACATATAATAACATTATATTATTATTACTATATATAGTATTATATATGATTATTATTAAATATAGTATAGCAATATATAATTAATATTATAACTAAATATAATATAGTAATATATATGATATTTATTATTATTAAATATATAGTAATATATATGGTTATTATTATTATTAAATATAATATAGTAATATATATGATTTTTATTGTTATATAATCTAGTAATATACTATTATTATATAAACATATACAGTAATATATTATTGTCACGAAATGCATTGAAAGGGGTCATAAGTTAAGCTATGACACCTTTCGACCCATTCCCTAACCTATGATCCCTTTCGATGCATTCCCTAGTGGTCGTAGGGTGGAATGAGTTGAAAGGGGTCATAGGTTAGAGAATGCATCCAAAGGGGTCATAGGTTAATCTATGACCTATTTTGACGCATTCCAAATATATTCCTAGGGGCCCTAGGGCCCCTAGGGACATATGTTGTCATGATATGCATCAAAATGGGTCATAGGTTAACCTATGACCCCTTTCAATGCATTGGAACCAACCAAATGGACACATGTTGTCATGAAATGAGTTGAAAGGGGTCTTAAGTTAACCAATGACCCCTTTTGACACATTTAGACCAAAAAAATTGGTCCCTAGGGGCCCTAGGGAAATATGTTGTCATGAATTGTGTTGAAAGGGGTCATATGTTAACCTATGACCCCTTTCGATGCATTTCAACCAACCAAATGGGTCCCTGATAGCCCTAGGGTCCCTAGGTACATATGTTGTCATGAAATACATCAAAAAGGCTCATAGGTTAACATATGATCCCTTTTAATGCATTGGAGCCAACTAAATTGATCCCTAGGGGTCCTAGGGCCCTTAGGAACATATATTGTCATGAAATGTGTTGAAAGGACCTCTTACTCCTTTCGACACATTTAAAAAAACCAAATGCATTCCTAGGGGCCCTAGAGCCCCTAAGGACATATGTTGTCATGAAATGCATCAAAAGTTTGATGCATTTGAACCAACCAAATGGGTCCCTAGGGGCCCTAGGGCCCCTAGGAACATATTTTGTCATTAAATGCATCGAATGGGGTCATAAGTTAACCTATGACCCCTTTCAATGCATTTGAACTAACCAAATGGGTCCCTAGGGGTCCTAGGGCCCCTAGGGATATATGTTGTCATAAAATACATTGAAAGGGGTCATAGGTTAACCTATGACCCCTTTCAATACATTGCAACCAAAAAAATTGGTCCCTAGAGGCCCTAGGGCCCCTAAAGATATATGTTGTCATGATATGCATCTAAATGGCTCATAGGTTAACCAATAGCCCCTTTCAATGCATTGGAACCAACCAAATTGGTCCCTAGGGGCCCTAGGGCCCATATGGACATATGTTGTAATGAAATGCATCAAAAGGGGTAATAAGTTAACCTATGACCCCATTCGATGCGTTTGAACCAACCAAATGAGTCCCTACGAGCTCTAGGGCCCTTGAGGACATATGTTGTCATGAAATGCGTCGAAAGGGCCTTTCAATGCATTTGAACCAACCAAATGGGTCCCTAGGGACCCTAGCACCCCTAGGGACATATGTTGTCATGAAATGCATTCTAATGCATTGGAATCAACCAAATGGGTCCCTAGTGGTCCTAGGACCCCTAGGGACATATGTTGTCATGAAATGTGTTGAAAGGGGTCATAAGTTAACCTATGGCCCCTTTCAACGCATTGGAACCAACCAAATGGGTCCAAATGGGTCCCTAGGCACATATGTTGTCATGAAATGTGCTAAAAGGGGTCATAAGTTAACCTATTACCCCTTTTGATGCATTAGAACCAACCAAATGGGTCCAAATGGGTCCCTAGGGATATATGTTGTAGTGAAATGCATTGAAAGGGATCATAGGTTAACTTATGACCCCTTTGATGCATTTGAACCAACCAAATGGGTCCTTAGGGGCCCCCTAGGGCTCCTAGGGACATATGTTGTCATGAAATGCATCAAAAGGTGTCATAGGCTAGCCTACGACCCCTTTCAATGCATTTGAACCAACCAACTAGGTCCTTAGGGGCGTTGGGGCCCCTAGAGATATATGTTGTCATGAAACATGTTGAAAGGGGTAATATGTTGACCTATGACCCCTTTTGACAGATTAGAACCAACCAAATGGGTTCCCAGGGGTCCAAGCGCCCCTAGGGACATATGTTGTCATGAAATTCATCAAAAGGGGTCATAGGTTAACCTATGACCCCTTTCGATGCATTTGAACCAACCAAGACATATATTGTCATGAAATTCATTGAAAAGTGTCATAGGTTAACCTATGACCCCTTTCGATGCATTTGAACCAACCAAATGCATCACTATGGGCCCTAGGACCCCTAGGGACATATGTTGTCATAAAATGCATCAAAACAGGTCATAGGTTAATCTATGACAACTTTTAGTGCATTGGAATAGACCAAATTGGTCCCTGGAGGCCTTAGGGCCCTGAGGGATATATGTTGTCATCAAATGTATCGAAAGGGATCATAAGTTAACCTATGACCCCTTTAAAGTCATTTGAACCAACCAGATGGGTCCCTAGGGCCCCTAAGGACATATGTTATCATGAAATGCATTAAAAGGGGTCATAGGTTAACCTATGACCCTTTTGAGCTATTTGAACCAACCAAATGGGTAACCTATGACCCCTTTTAATGCATTTGAACCAACCAAATCAGTCCCTAGGGGACCTAGGGCCCCTAGGGACATATGTTGTCATGAAATGCATTGAAAGGGGTCATACATTAACCTATGACCCATTTCAAGTCAATTGAACCAACCAAATGGGTCCCTAAGGACCCTATGGCCCATAGGGACATATGTTGTCATGAAATGCATTGAAAGTGATGCATTTGGACCAACCAAATGGGTCCTTGGGGCCCCTAAGAACATATGTTATCATGAAATGCATTGAAAGGGGTCATAGGTTAACCTATGACCACTTTTGACGCTTTGAGACCAACCAAATTGGTCCCTAGGGGCCCTAGGGACATATGTTATCATGAATTATGTCAAAAGAGGTCAAAGGCTAACCTATGACCCTTTTGATGCATTGGAACCAACCAAATGGGTCCCTAGGGGCCTCAGGGCCGCTAGGGACATATGTTGTCATGAAATGTGTCGAAAGGGGTCTTAGGTTGATCTATGACCCCTTTCGAGTCAATTGAACCAACCAAATGGGTCCCTAGGTGCCCTAGGGCCCCTAGGGACATATGTTGTCATGAAATGCATTGAAAGGGGTCATATTTTAACCTATGACCCCTTTCGACACATTTGAACCAACCTAATGGGTCCCTAGGGGCCGTAGGGCCCCTAGTGACATATGTTGTCATGAAATGCGTCAAAATTGGTCATAGGTTAACCTATGTGTTGGTGTAAATAATTATCCACTATTTACACTTATTTAAGTTTATTTAGGTCAATGCATTATTTTATTATTTCTTAGGTGAGACACTTAGGATTTTATATACTTTTATGAGTTCTCATGTTGAAAACATTGGAGTAATAAACTCTAATTTAGCACATGGTGTCTACAACACTAGAGTTTGCATAATTAACTGAGTTGTCATGTTGACAACACAGTTATTAGTACTCTTATTTTAGCACATGGTGTCTATAACATAATTTTATGTGCTACAACTTTGTAGGCTTATCCTCTTATCATTGCACTTACTCTTGTGCTTAATGGAGGATAATCCACTTCTAGTGGACATGTGTCTTGTTGTAAGACCTATTATTATGTTGATTCCTAGGTATTCTAGAAGCATTCTAGAGGCCTTTATATACAAGCACTCCTAGTTTACTTCTCACATCAATTGAATAGTATATTGTTATTTTGATCATACTCTTCTATTCTATTCTTGTGCTTGTACTTAAAGTTCCTTGATCTTGGGTGAATTTTGTCTTAAGACAAATTCTTATATGGTATCAGAGCTGAGGAAAATTCTCTTCACATACCCATTGGAGACACTTTTTGCTTCACCTCTCAGAGGGCCTCGATTAAAATCCAGAGTATCCATAATTATTGGGAGGATCTAGAGCCAAAGTAGACCTCGTTGGAGGATCAATTTGGTGATTTTTTACTATAAATTTTTCCTACCCTAGGCCATAGTCAAAATTGAGGCAATTTTTTTTTGCAAATCAGCACCCAAAGGCCTGATTTGTGGAATTGGTATGATCATTTTAGATCTCTAAATTTAATTTTTAGATCTACATATTTTATTATTTGAATCTATACAATTGCTCTACATTATTTTTTGGATCTATGTATTTTTTTTGGAAATTTTTTGGCCATCAAACCTATAGAGGAGAGATTTTTTGCAAGACAACATTGGAGCTCGCTAATGCAAATCAAATATTTGCATCATATTTAGAAGGTCAAAAAAACACCATATCGACTTTTGTTTCATCAAAATCAGACATCTGAGGTGAAATTTTCAATCATTTGATTTTTGGAGGAATGATTCTGGCAATTGAGGAATAATAATAATAGAGGTGATTTTCCAACAGTGGTATCTCCCTCATAGGAACTCCTTTTTGCAAGCAATTTTTTTTTTTTTTGAGGTAGAATTTTGTGATCTACACATTGGTGCAGGATGTTTGAGCTCTCTGTTCCTAAATATTTTTGTAAGTCACAAATCCTATTTTTTTCAACCTCAAATGCTTAGTACGGGCTCATCTAAACTCTAAATTAGGTTTTGTTTTTTTAAGTGCTTAATTTTTTGTCTACTTTCTAGATCTGAAATTAGATTATAGGGTTGTGTAGACAAAAGTATCGCTTTCAAAATTAGATCCTTTTATGTATTGTATTACTTTGATTACTTTTCAAAATTGTTGTACATTTTAGCTATAGAGCTTAGTGATAGATTTGGGCCTCAAAAGGCAATTGTAAATAGAAAAATTAGAAGTCTACTTTTTACATTTTGACAAGTGGCCTATTGTACTGGCACTCACTACATATAAAGTGCCAGAAACATCTTTTTTTTCTTTTTTTTCTGTTTCATGGGTTCACCTAAAACTCCACTTCTAACTTCACGCAATTATACTACATGGAAAGATATTGAATGGAGTAGATTAATGGAAAAGGGTTTAAATTTATATGTTGATGCTACAATTACCAAACCCACTAATGCTACAACACTAGTTGATTGGAAAATTAAAGACAATCAGACTTTAGGAATCATTCATAGTTGTGTTCATAGAGATCTCTTCTTCCATATTTCTAGATTTAAGGAAGCCAAGCCTACTTGGGATAGACTTGAATTATTGTATGGTAAGGTGGATGAGGAAAAGGGATACCAAATTTAGGATGATCTACTTCTCTTGGATTCTAAGAATTTTCACACAATTCAAGGCTATGTCAACAAAGCCAATGAGTTGAGAGCACTACTTAAAGATTGTGGTAATCCTATGAAGGATGATTGATTGATTCATCACATTTTGAAGAGGCTACCTTTAGATTTTGCATCTTTTGTATCGAGTTACAACACTCACAGGTTGACCATGGGAAGTTCCTTCACTAAGCCTACATTTGATGCATTTGCATAAATGTTGATGTTATAACAATCCAAGTTGATAGATATGGGAGTTCTCAAGTCATCAAAGACCAAAGCATTGGTGGCCAACAATGAGAAGCAATCCAACCAACAAGGTAAAAGTTCTACCAATAGCAAGAAGAAGCAATGGAAGCAAAAATCACAACCTAAGACACAACAATATTCCTCCTCATAGCAAGGAAATTCTTCTTCCAACAAGAAGGGAAACAATGATAAGAAGGAAAAATTGTTTTGTGCATATTTCAAGAAACTGAATCATGATGAGCATCATTACAAAACTAAGAGAATTGATGAGTTGGAAAACCTACTCAAGAAGAACAAAATTAATGTGCCAAATGCTTCTAAGGATTTAACTCCCACCGCTTCAAAGGGACAAGGCAAGCACTTATGGTTGGTTCAAGTTCTTTATAGAGAGGAATGTTCACTTTGAGGAAAGTTCACCCAGCTTATCCTCTAGTCATCAATACACTTCATACATTGTGAAAACTAATAGTGACACTAGTGATAGTGATTCAATAGATTCAGATATGTGGGGTCTTATTGAGAATTATAGTACAAGGTCATAGTATCAGCATATTCCACATGCATACATTGCTACAGTGATAGGTCCATGCAAATCAAAATAGTAGGGTACACCTTGTCTTCCAGCTCTAGCATCAGGGGATGACTACATAGCAAATATTTTAGGTTTGTTTGTGGAGTCATACATAGAAGATTTAGCAAACATCATTAATGATATACATCTTTTCTTTGATGACAATAATTCTTCTTCAATTGTTGCGAGGGCCCACTTTGACCCTCTTGTCCATTCTCTACATGATCAGTCTTTCCAAGTTGATATGATTGTGGATCCTTATGTACAACAATAGTAGGAGGTATCTTTATCATTTGAGGAGACAGTTAGTTTTCTGGGACAGGTTCTACATCCATCCTTGCTAGAACTGCACTGGTTCTTTTTAGTAGTGTTGGAAGGGGTGATAGTTAGTATCAACTTAGGGATAGTTGAGCAATTTTCAGAGGCATCATTGATCTTTGGGATTCTCTTTATACATTGTAGAAGCATCTCATTTGTACCTATGATATTATTTTTTCTAAAGGGGAGGAACATTATTTAGTAGGCTTGGCTCAACTTCTATGTTGGAGCAACTATCACTGATCAACATTCTTCATTTGGTGGAGGGCACTACCTTGTATCCTTTCTTCTTCTCTCTTTTTAGGGCCAGACCTTTTCCTCTTCTGGGATTTTGTTCTTCTCATACTTCTCCTTTTGTATATACTTGATGTATGTTAAAATGGGGGGGTCTTGATTACTCCATCCATCCATGCATCTAGTTTTTCTTCATCTCTATTTTTGGGGGAGGGTTTTTCCCATAAGAGTTTCCCCCTTTCTTTTCTTTATGAGATATTTCATTGCTTTTTGTACTTTGGTACCTAACATGGCCTAGTAGTTAGGACCCATCATGCATTTTCATTTTAGCTTTTGTAAGCTTAAGTGCATTCCCCTAAGTTGCACTTAAGGGGGGGTGTTGGTGTAAATAATTATTTACTATTTACACTTACTTAAGTTTACTTAGGTCAATGCATTATTTTATTATTTCTTAGGTGATAAACTTAGGAGTTTGCATACTATTATAAGTTCTCAAGTTGACAATACTGGAGTAAGCAACTCTAATTCAGCACATGGTGTCTACAAGACTGGAGTTTGCATAATTAACTAAGTTGTCATGTTGACAACATAGTCATTAGCACTTTTATTTTACCACATGGTGTCTACAACATAATTTTACATGCTACACCTTTGTAGGCTTATCCTCTCATCATCACACTTGCTCTTGTGCTTAATATAGGATAATCCACTTCTAGTGGACATGTGCCTTGTTGTAAGACTTATTAGTATGTTAATTCCTAGGCATTCTAGAAGCATTCTAGAGACCTTTATATACAGGCACTCCTACTGTACTTCTCACACCGATTCAATACTATATTGTTATTTTGATCATACTCTTCTAGTCTATTCTTGTGCTTATGCTTGAGTTCCTTGATCTTGGGTGAATTTTTTCCTAAGACAAATTCTTACACTATGACCCCTTTCGACACATTTGAACCAACAAACTAGGTCCCTAGGGGCCCAGGGCCCCTGGCGACATATGTTTTCATGAAATGCATCGAAAGGGGTCATAGGTTTACATATAACCCCTTTTGATGCATTGGAACCAACCAAATCAGTCATTTGTTGTCATAAAATATGCCAAAAGGGGTCATAGGCTAACCTATGACCCCTTTCGATGTTTTTGAACCAACCGAATGGGTCCCTAGGGACCGTCAGGTCCCTAGGGACATATGTTGTCATGAAATGCATCAAAAGGGGTTATAGGTTAATCAATGACCCCTTTCGATGTAGTGGAACCAACCAAATTGGTCCCTAGGGATCATAGGCCCCTGGGGACATATGTTGTCATCAAATGCATCCAAAGGGGTCAAAGGTTAACTTATGACCCCTTTCAATTCATTTGAATCAACCAAATGGATCCATATGGGCCCTAAGGGCCCTAGGGACATATGTTGTCATGAAATACATCGGAAGGGGTTATAGGTTAACCTATGATTCCTTTTAATGCATTTGAACCAACCAAATGGGTCCCTATGGGCCCCAGGGCCCCTAAGGACATATGTGGTCATGAAATGTATTGAAAGGGGTCATAGGTTAACCTATGACCCCTTTCAACGCATTTTGAACTAACCAAATGGGTCATGAAATTTGTCAAATTACATTTGAACCAACCAAATGGGTCCCTAGGGGCCCTAGGGCCCCTAAGGGTATATGTTGTCATGAAATGTGTCAAAATACATTTGAACCAACCAAATGGGTCCCTAGGGGCCCTAGGTCCCCTAAGGGTATATGTTGTCATGAAATATGTCAAAATGGATCATAGGTTAACCTATGACCCCTTTCAATGCATTTAAACCAACCAAATGGGTTAGGGACCCTAGGGACATACATTGTCATGAAATGCATCGAAAGGGGTCACAAGTTAACCTATGACCCCTTGTGATGCATTGGAACCAACCAAATTGGTCCTTAGGGATCCTAGGGGCCCTGGGGACATATGTTGTCATGAAATGTGTTGAAAGGGGTCATAGGTTAACCTATGACTCCTTTCAACACATTTGAACCAACCAAATGGGTCCCTAGGGGCATTAGATCCCCTATGGACATATGATGTCATGAAATACATCGAAAGGGGTCATATGTTAACCTATGACCCCTTTCAATGCATTGGAACCAACCAAATTAGTCCATAGGGCCCCTCCAACCCATAGGGACATATGTTGTCATGAAATACATCAAAAGGGGTCATAGGTTAACTTATGATGCCTTTCAATGCATTTGAACAAACCAAATTTGTCCCTAGGGGCCCTAGGGCCCCTAGGGACATATGTTGTCATGAAATGCGTGAAAAGGGGTCATAGGTTAACCTATGACCTCTTTCACATTTGAACCAACCAAATGGGTCCCTAAGGGCCCTAGGGACATACGTTATCATGAAATGTGTTGAAATGGGTCACAGGTTAACCTATGACCCCTTTTGACACATTAGAACTAACCAAATTAGTCCTTAGGGGGCCTAGGCCCCCTAGGGACATATGTTCTCATGAAACATGTGGAAAGGGGTCATACATTAATCGATGCATTGAAACTAACCAAATGGGTCCCTAAGGGTCCTAGGACCCCTAGGGACATATGTTGTCATGAAATGCATCAAAAGGGATCATAGGTTAACCTATGACCCCTTTCGACACATTTCAACCAACCAAATGGGTCTCTAAGGGCGTTAGGGCCCCTAGGGACATATGTTGTCAAGAAATGCATCAAAAGGGGTCATAGGTTAACCTAAGACCCCTATCAATGCATTTCATTAACCCCTTTCAACGCATCAACCTATGATCCTTTTCAATGGATTTGAACCAACCAAATGGGTCCCTAGGGACCCTAGGGCTCCTAGGGTCATATGTTGTCATGAAATGTGTTGAAAGGGTTCATAGGTTAACCTATGACCCGTTTCAACACATTGGAACTAACCAAATGGGTTCTTAGGGGTCCTAAGGCCCTTAGGGATATATGTTGTCATGAAATCCATTGAAAGGGGTCATAAGTTAGCCTATGACCCCTTTTGATGCATTGGAACCAACCAAATGGGTCCCTAAGGACCCTTAGGCCCCTAGGGACATATGTTGTCATGAAATTACTATATTATATTTAATAATAATAGTAAAAATGATAATAATGTAATATATATATTAAGATATTATATTTATAGGTCATAATAATAATAATAACAATAATATATATTACTATATTTAATTTAATAATTATAGTAAAAATCATAATAATAATAACAACAACAATAATAACATATTTTTCTATATTATATTTAATAATAATAGTAGTAAAAATCATATATATATAATATAATAATCATATATATATATATTAATATATTATATTTATAAGTCATAATAATAATAATAACAATAATAATATATATTATTATATTATATTTAATAATTATAGTAAAATCATAATAATATTAACAATAATAATATATGTTACTATATTATATTTAATAATAATAGGCAAAATCATAATAATATAATATAATAATCCTATATAATAATAATCATATATAAAAAACATATATAATAATAATCATATATATATTAATGATATATAATAATCAAATTTGTTCACATTGCCCACAAAATTTGTTCACGTCCCTCCAAAATTTGGGCATCCATTTCAGGTACCCAATATGAGATTAGGTACCCAAAAAACTAGTATGCTTTTTGCAACATATTCCCTATCACTATAGACCCAACAATCACATTTTTTGTGGGCCATTTTCATGGATTTGTAGAAAACTAAGTTTTTGGGGCTCATACGATCGAAAAAGGTTCTATAATATATGATTAGGTGTCTGATATTATTTTTTGAATGGGGACCAATAGTCGTTGAAAGGCTAAATACAAAAGGAAGGTATTGAATGAAGACATTGCAGCATATAGAAAAATGGATAAGCTAAATCACTAAAGGAAGAGACAAGGTATGTTAACTGTGAGTCAAGTTGACGATGTATTGATCGAAAGTGAAATCATAGAGTCAGATAATGAATATGTGCAATTCGGGAATGAAAATGTACCAATTGATAATGATAATGTCGAGATTAAAAATTTAGAGAACGAAAATTTGGAGAATGAAATGATACCAAGTCATAATGTAAATTGCATGATTGACCATATCAAAAATTACAATGCACAGAAACATTACATATCTCCTAATTATAATCGACATGAATTTTCTAGAACACCAAAATGGATAATTGAAATTGATGAAACGATTATTACCAATTTGAAAGGGAAAAAATTAGAAAGAACCTTTCAGTTATGGGCTTCAAGACTATATAAGATGTTTTCCGACAACAAGACAGTGGTGGAGCAATGCCAACTTTTTATGCACTTATTAAAGATGCAAAAGAGAAGACCTATGCTTTCCAAATTGAAGATTCGTGTCAATGAAAAATTGGAAAGAAATTCTATTATTGTGAATAATCTTTTCAGTGCTCTCAATAGCATTGGAAAAAATAGCAAGGAGAAGGATAAGAGAGTTTCTCGAAAGGTTATTACAACCTCTTTGGTAAGTCATCATTTGAGAAAGGGTAGATATATGAGAAAAGCTTATATTGACTTGAACCTAAATCATACTACTTTGAGAAGAGAACTTAGTGGACGAGAGAGAATTGATGATCCTCTTCAAAATGAAACATGGGCTTTTGGTGGGATACTTCCACATTTTGATAAGAAGCTATCCGATGAAGAAAAAAATTACACAATTTTAGCACTCTAGCTCAAGAGTATCACCCAATGCTAAAGATGTGTTAAAGTTGAGAATTGACATCAGAGACCACACGCCACATCCTAAATATTATTTAGAGGTACGTCAAACTATGTTGTTAAAACAATTTAGAGAGACTCATCCAAGATTTCATATATCACAAAAGGCTTTTGAATCTTTGAAGTCATTTTATTGTGTGCCACTTAAAATTCAAAATACATGTTGTTGCAAATATCATGTCAAGTTTTCTATGCACCATGAACTATTACACTCCACCCATTCTACTTTGCATAGTAAAAAAATGTTGGAGAATTGTGGTGCTAGTGGTCTTCCAAAATCATTAAGAGACTTGCTAGATCAATTTTTATGTCATAGAGTTGATGGTTGCTTCTTTTATAGAAATGCTTGCTTAAATGAGAAGTGTTTAGAATGTGGTGGCTTATCCAAGTTTGACACATGTTACCATGAGGGGTGCGAACAAGATCTTGGGAAGACAATAGTAAAAAAATAGTATATAAAACAGTGAAATACACATTGAGGAGTGGGAGTGAGGGCTCTAGATGTGAATTGGTTACAAAAGAAACCTATGTGGCTAGTTTTATTTTAGATTTTAAGATAAATCTTTTCTACAAGTATGCAAGACATAGTCACAGGTCTCAGTGGTTGGATCAACAATTTAAAATGTGTAAGGAGACTTTTCCCATTGAAACTATTATATCAGTTGTTAACTTTTCTTAGAACTACACATTGTAGCCTCAAAACGAGACATAATCTCAGTATTACAACTCCATTCAAATTGTTATTTTTGTCCACATAACATATAGACATTCCCCTAATAGTGTGGAAGATAATTGAAAGATTATTAGAGAGTACCATTTTTATATGAGTGATAATAGATCTCACTCTCACGAGTTTGTGCAACATTGTTTTGAGAATTATTTTGATTTCTTACAAGAGCATGCAATTGCTATGGATAGACATATCATTTGGTCATATATTTGTATAGGTCAATTCAAGAATGCTCGCATATTTTATTGGTTGTGTAGGATGCATGTAGAGAGGGGGGTGCCTCACATTTGAAGTTTTTTTGAGTCCAACCATGGAAAATAGGAACATGATGGAGTAGGGGCATGGGTGAAGAGAGCTCTAGTTAAAGAGCAATTAAAGATTTTAGGAGCAAAGCTTCTTGATGCTCGTAGCATTGTTGATTGGTGTAGTTCAACATTACCATAGGGGGGACTCTTGATTCAGTAGTACACAAGTTCTTTTGGTTGGTTGATGAAGGGTCCATAGGTGATAGATCAAATTGTGCTACATCGAGAGACTCATAAAAAATGCATTCATTCTGGAGCTCTGATTCTAGTACATTGACCATTTGGACATGATAGCTAGCTTGCTTTTGTCTAGTTTTTTCCAGTGCAATTGGGATCATTGTGAGTCGAGTGAGTGGGTGGACATGTGGGCTCCACATTATCTTACTCCATTGTCTATCATACCCTCTATCATAAATGATGACATGGAAAGTTCACTTGAGCATAACCATCTATCAGGCCTTCTTCAGTTATGACATGTCTTTGCATTGGTTGCACCATAGGGGAATGATGAAAAATCATATTATTGGTTAGCACATTATGTAAGAGGTAAAAAAAATATTGCACAATCAATCACAGATGATGATGGATTCACATATCCTACTAGTTTAGTGGATGTTGCTAGAACATGTCTATGGGCATACATGCTTGGAAGGAATGGAATTCCTACATTCAAAGACTATCAAATGCACAAAATAATTCTCATATATTCACATCTTATTATAGAAACAAATGTAAAGTTGTTGAAGCATCAAGGAAAACCAAAAGTAAAAGAACTTTTTACTATTACTAATGTTGATCATGAAACCCTATTGGAGAACCTAAAACAAAGAGAGGACCCTACTGGAACACTCGACTAGGTATATTTACTTCTTATGTTTTTTTTTCATAAAGATTTGTTGAACCAATGATTATCTTGTTTAATAATGTTACTAATATTTTTTATGATATTAGAATGTAGGTACATCATGAAGAGTAGCCATGCACAAAGATGAAAAACTAAATAAGGATTAGAATGAAAAAAAATCTATTATATTTTTGACACTACTATTTTTTGGTAGTTGTGTACTCATGTAATAATGATGAAACACTCGATATATTGTAAATGTAAACTTGTTGATTTAATGTAAGAAACAAAGATAATTTTACTTATGCAATTTATGTGGAGGGACCTAAAAAATGATGATTTTAATACATACTAACACCAAACTTGCACTGTGCCCAACGCCAAAAAATTGAGAGAGGTAAAAAATAATGTTTTTACTTAATATTAACCCTAGTGACACCCTTTTTCCAACCACAAAGAACCTTCATCATTGATAGCCACCCCGTACCGAAGAGTCTCCAAGGTGCTCTAAGTGCATGTCGAGGTCGATATTTTGAGGGTCATAACTCAGAGCTTGTGAGGGCTATCGATGAAACATCAAATGCTACATAATAGTCATTCCAAGGCCTAAAATAACCTATCTCATTTTTGAGAGATCACATTCTGTTTGGATTCAGCACAGCGATCTTGTTCGATGCCAAAACTTGCAATGTGCCTTAGTTCATAGGTGCATCACAGCATAACTTTGAAACCATTGATCTTGGCATCAAATCATCAATGTCATTAGCTTTGGATGGGTGAGAAAACCCTACTAACACTCTTGTTCTAGTCACAAAGAGCCTCCATCATTCGCGACCATCCCATACCAAACAGTCTCCAAGGTGCTCTAAGTGTGTGTCGAGGTTGATCTTCCAAGAGTTGTAACTCAGAGCTCATGGCGGCTATTGATGTAACATCAAATCCTACAAGATGGTCATGCTAAGGCCTAAAATAAGCTCTCTCATTTTTCAGATATCACATTCTTTTTAGATTTGGCACAATGATCTTGCTTGATGCCAAAACTTGCAATGTACCTCAATTCATAGATGCATCACAACATAACTTTGAAACCACTAATCTTGGCATCAAATCATTAGTGCCATTAGCTCTAGATGGGTGGGTGAACCCTACTAACACCCTTGTTCCAACCACGAAGAGCCTCCATTGTCCATGGCCACCCCATACTAAAGAGTCTCTAAGGTGCTCTAAGTGTTGTTGAGGTCGATCCTCTAAGGGTTGTAACTCAAAGCTTGTGAGGGCTATCAATGAAATGTCAATTGCTACATGACGGTCATGCCAAGGCTTAAAATAACCTATCTCATTTTTGAGAGATCGTACTCTATTTAGATTCGACATAGTGATCTCACTCGATGCCAAAACTCACAATGTGCCTCATTTCATAGGTGCATCACAGCGTAAGTTTGAAATTGCTAATCTTGGCATGGAATCATTAGTTTCATTAGCTCTAGATGGGTAGGTAAACCCTACTAACACCCTTTTTCTGGCCACAAAGAGCCTTCATCGTCCACGGAAACCCCATATTGAAGAGTCTCCAAGGTGCTCTAAGTGTGTGTCGAGGTTGATCTTCTAAGGGTTGTAACTCGAAGCTCGTGGGGGCTATCAATGAAATGTCAAATGCTACACCACAATCATGACAAGGCCTAAAATAGCCCGTTTCATTTTTGAGAGATCACATTTCATTTGGATTTAGCACAACAATCTCACTTGATGCCAAAACTCGCAGTGTGCCTCAATTCATAGGTGCATCACAGCATAACTTTGAAACCGTTGATCTTGGCATCGAATCATCAGTGCCATTAGCTCTAGATGGGTGTCTGAACCGTAATGAAAACCTTGTTCCATCCATGGAGAGCCTCCATTGTCTGCAGCCACCCCGTACTGAAGAGTCTCCAAGGTGCTCTAAGTGCGTGTTGAGGTCGATTTTCTAAGGGTCATAACTTAGAGCTCATGGGGAAAATTTCAAATGCTATAGGATGGTCATGCCAAGGCCTAAAACAACCTCTCTCATTTTTTAGAGATCACATTCTATTTGGATTTAGCACAACGATCTCGCTCAATCCCAACAACTCGCAGTGTGCCTCAGTTCATAGGTGCATCACAGTGTAACTTTGAAACCGCTGATCTTGGCATCAAATCATCAGTGCCATTAGCTCTGGATGGGTAGGTAAACCCTACTAACACTGTTGTTTTAGCCACAGAGAACCTCCATCGTCCACAGCCACCTTGGTGCAGGAGCACCTAGGTAGTCTAGTTTGTACCTAGTGCTTCTTTCTTGTCATTTTAGCTTGTAGTTATGCTAGCCACATCACTAGTGGTTTAATAAGACCTATTAGGTCCTTAGGTAAGGATAATTTAGTAGCTAAGTGGGTTTTTGCTCCTAAGTTATTGTTATGCCTATATGTTGCTCAATAGGGGTTAGGTTGACCAAAGTGGTAGAAAAGTTGACTAAGGGTCAAAAACCATATTGGAATGTCTAAATCAACCTAATATAACCCCTTACCAATTTTGGTGAACTCATCTAATTAAGAATTTTAAGTTATAGGAAAAAATTGCTCAAAATTGCAAAAGTTGCAAAATTACAATTTTGTAACTTTTGCAACTTTTTCTTGCAAAGTTGAAAATGACTGTAAAGAGTTAGTTATGGGTTTGAGCATGACCATACAAGGTTGGAAACACCTATATAAGGTGTGAAATGACCTTGCTATGACTATGATTTTAATGTGCTAACAACAACATCTAAATGAAATTTGTTTGAGATATTGATTTTTAGTTATTGTAGAGTTGTTGGTTGATCCAAACTCATACATATCAATGTCATGATGCTGATGGAAGCCTTGAACCTTTCTTGCATTGCCAAAATTTCATGTGAGCTTGGTAAGCCGAATGTGTAGTAAAGTCTCATAATAGCACTTGTTCTCATTTTTCTTTGTAAAGTTGATGTACTAGGGTGAAGGAGGTGAATCTTAGTTGGATCCAAAGTGGAACAAGGAAGAAAAAAAAAAAAAAGTCTTGAATTTTTACCTTTGGAAGTCCTAAGAAGCACTAGTCAATGTGATCAAGCCTTGTAGTACATCACACCCCATACTGAAGAGTCTTCAAGGTGCTCAAGTGCATCTTAAGGTCAATTTTCTGAGGGTCGTAACTCAAAGCTCATGGGGGCTATCGATGAAATGTTGAATGCTACAAGATAGTCATGTCGAGGCCTACAATAACCTCTCATTTCCAAGATGCTCTAAGTATGTTTGGGTGGGCAAACCATAGTGACATCTTAAGGGATTGTAGAGATTATTTCAAATTAAACATATATATGATAGCATTTAAAATTAAACATTGCATCAAAATTTGATAATAAAGGTTGTTAAAATGTTATTCACAAATTATTACATTTGAATCGAATATAACAAACACAATCAAAATGAATGATATTCTATAAACATGAACAATACACATGATCCATAATAAATTGAACAATACTATACTAAATTAATATGTATGTCATTGTGCACATAAATGACAAAAATATATATCAAAATACATGTATCCATAGAAAAATTACACAAATATATGTCAAAGTTCATGTATCCATAGACAAATTACACAAATATATATCAAAATACATAGAGCCATATACAAAATGTGGCTGATCATACCATCGGAATGTGTATAATACCAATGTTTCTATAAACAATGTGGCATATGCCATCTCAAAATGTCTCATGACGCATTCTATGTCAACTATACTATCCTAGGCTTCTGGTGGATGATCAAAATGTAGCCTCTTCATTGCACTGGGTGGATCAGATGCCTCCTACATAAACAAAAAAGGAAAACCCAAAGTTAGACTACTAAATTTATATGATTCTATGTATCTAACATTGAATTACTTGAATGCATAATGATCTTTTTTTTAATGAAGATTTATAGTATTAAACTTTCATCATAAATACCTCTCTTATTAACCTCATGTGTCAATCAAGAGTCCTATCATATGTCCTCGGCAATGCTTGAACCTTGTTAATTGTGGCCTATGTATGTTCAAGTATGTTTGTCAGATGAATCTACAACTTAAACTATAACATTATAATTCATAGCATGCTAAATTTATAACATATAATCAAGAATTCAAACTACAACTTACTTGTGTCGACTCCTCCTCTGGATATAATGGCTGCATCAACAAAGATAAAAAACTCTAGCATCCAACCTCATGTGCAGTAGGTATTTCCTATGAGATACAAAATACTAGTTGTTAATGTCACAGATATCAGTTTTGAGTTTATTTATGAAAACAAGAAAAATAAAAATAAATGATACTTATACATACAATGGGGCTCTCAATGTGAATAATAACACCAAAGCATCTACGATGTTGAATCTGCCTGGACTCGTCACCAGTAGCCATGCCCTATACAATAAAGAATGTAATTAAATTTCATTACCACAAACATTTTACAAGAATGCATTGATCTTTAATCAAATAGAAAGCACCTAATTACCTTTCCCTAATTACTCTGCCCCCCACTAACAAGTGATACCTGCAAGATAAAAGAAAGATTAGAAACCATATATGGTACAATACTCAAATAGAAAAAACAATGAGAACACAACATAATGTACCATAGATGTCTCAAGGCCAAATGAAATAGTTGAGAGCATGACATTGTCAACCTATCTGAGCTCCTCCTCATTCGTCAACTAAACATGAATGAAGACCACATATATGTATAAGTCGGTATGGGTTAAAAATTAAAATTACTCTTTTATAAAGATTAACTTTAAATCACATATGTCATAACAAAAAAATGTATACACATACCGACACAAAAGAAGTCCATGGCTCTGCATGCCCCTCCTCTCTCATGTCAGGGTCTGTAGCTTTAGTACATGCATCTAGTGTATCCCCCTCCTCTCTCATGTCAGGGTCTGTAGCTTCAGTACATGCATCTAGTGTATCCCCCTCAAATATAAATTGATACTCAAAAAGATCACCTATGGGACCCAAACAAATATTCTTGCACATTATGCAAGTATGGGGCACACAAACATGTGATGAGCTCGTCGATGATGAACTCGCACCAGCATCATCAACATAGGGAGGCAACACTAACCTAGCCTGAGATATCAATAGGCTACTCAATCTATGGATGGCTCTAATAGTCTAAGAGCTAGCCTCTACAATGATATCAGGATGATGCACTCGAGGAGGGGGGAAGACATCAGTAGGGGGGACAAAAGTGCTAACTTTCTTCTGCTAGGCAAAGAGTCTATCTTGAGGAGCTCTTCCTCCTACACCCATGCTAGGCTTCATGCTCCAATAGCTCACCTTAAGGCCTAACACAAATTTTGCATACAATTTTCTAAGGAAATAAAATGGTACCTCTAAATTGTTGTGTGGAGGGATGTCAAAAACCATCCACCAACGATCCCAAAAGTTCGCATGCATAGGCTCATTTGTACACCATTTAATTGATAGTTTGGACTTTGTGTGTTCAACTTGTTTAGTGGTTTTTGGGTCCACAAAAAGGCTAACCAAATCATTTTTACTTATATTTAGGGCCACAACCTCATCATAGTTCAACCCATCATCAAGCTCATCATGCATTTGGTCATGCCAATGAAGAACAACATTTTGTTAATTAGTAAGTGTTTCAATATTATCCACTATGGTGTTTAACATGGATAACATGGGAGCCAATGCGGGTATAGTATTATATATGGTTCACAAAGCCCTCAATTCAGCGAGATTTTCAAATATCAAATCTTCAATTCAAGGGGGGTATTGAGGGCGTAGGAGATCGTTTGGTGGATGATTTTGAGGGGGAACTAGATCGTTTGGTGGAGGGTTACGAGGAACATTATTTCTTGCCTCAATACCATCATTTTGATCAACCATACCTATTAATTTGCAAAACATAATTTCTATTAAAAACAACCTAAATTTCAATAATTTCTATTAGAAAAATCTAATTTTTAACAAATTTAATTAAAAATAACTAATTTATAATAAGATTCATTCAAAACATTAAAAAAAACAAAAAAATTACCAATATTGTATACCTATTCTAAGATCTAATACCAGAATAGAGGGAACTCTCAAACACAAAGACAACACAATGTGAAAAGAGCCCTCAAGTTTTTTTTTTAATCAATGCAACAGGTTTTGAGTATCTGATTTCATATTGAATACCTGATAAGGCTTGGTCCTACCTTTTAGCTTTGGTATCAAGATGGGTGTAAAAAATTCAGAGTGAATTTTGAAATGCTTTTAGATGTTTTCAAACTCTATTTTTTTCACATCACCACTTTTTGGCACACCATGATCCTGCACATACCCATATGCCAAACTTAAGAAAAAAGAGTGGTCTCTTGATAAGTGCTAAATACTAAGAATTCTTTGGAATCTTTTTTTTTTTTACAATAGAGAATAAGCCTTTGAAAGCATTGGGAGGGGAGAAATCCTAAAAAATCAAAGTCTAAGGATGATAGCTGGAAGGGAATGACACCATTAACTAGTACTTCTAGGGGAACTATTTTTCACACTGACATTAGTGGTGCACATACCTCCATGACCCAGGGAGTCAAAACACAGGATATAAGTTGTAAATCAACAAGGGTTGAATAAAAAAATTGTTGATAAGAGGGTTTATTCTAGTCTCAAATGTCATTGCCAGTACATTGAATGTGGAAATGGAAGAGGAAATAGATCATAATGTTTCAATTTTTCCCATGTATTATGTGATATGTTGGTTCAAGATTTTTGAACTAGCCTCTTGGAGTTGCATGCTTGGATCTCACAACATTGGGAGCCTCTCCTTTCTGATACAATTTGCATTTACCATAAGGAAATGGGTTTTTTTATTGAAAAGTTTGAGAATGTTAGGACAAAAATAAAATCTTGTGTGATCTTTTTTTGTTGTTGGAAGGATTAGCTTATGAAAAAATCATAGCACTATGATTTCAATCCTTCTTCTAGATTTTGATTTGGGTTAGGCTTCCTTATCTCCCCCCTTTTATCTATGGGTTGGCTCTTTTAGAGGAAGTGGGAGATGCACTTGGGAATTTTTTAACGATGAATGATAAATCATATGATATTCTTCATTCTACTTTTAATTGTATTTTGGTCCATATGGATGTTTCTAAAAGGTTTTCTATTGAGATATTAATCTAGTCTTAGAAGGGTACTTTGGTTCAAACTATGAAGGGATTTCCTTTAGGTGTAGAAGATGTTTTCAAATGGGTGATATGGCTCCTCAATGTAGATTAGAGAAAATGAAAATGACAACTTCATGGTGGAAACATTCTTCAAAATACCATTATACAAATAAGAAGAAATGTGAAACTAAAATGGATTTTCTTTGAGGTGTTTGTGAAGAAATCCCACTGTATTGCGACTTGTTCTTTTTATAATCTAATTACAATTGGTAGAAGTACTAAGGCTAGTGTGCAAAGGCATGATCCTCTTACCAACTCCCTTATAGCAAGAGGGCTTGTGATCCTAGCTACTATTTCCTCTCATAGTGTTATGGCCACTAATTCTAGCAGTACCTATGATATTATTCTTCCTGTTGGAAGGATATTTGATGATGCCCTTAAGATGGTGGATATTATTTATGTAGGCAATCTCTCTTAGGATGATGGTGGTCCAATGATAGGTAAATTGGCTTGGTATGATGAGGCAATGAAAGTGGAAGAGGGGATGATAACTATTATACTATACGAAATGGTGAGGAATTCTATAAAGGAAGGTCACTCACCAAATTTATTCTGATGCATAAAAGTAGGTGCTAGAGGAAAATGAAAAGAAGGAATTCACCTTGAAGCTAGGAGGGAACACATGAACTTCAAAACTGGATTTGTCTCTTGTAGAGCTGTCAAAATGATAAATGGTTATGGATTTGACACTGTAACACCTATGAGTTTTGACTATGAAATTTCCATATTCGTAGGACAATGTTTACTAAAGTCAATCTAGTCCCAAAAAATTGCTAGTCTTAGAGACCCAAAAAATCTGAAAGTCTAAATCTTAAACTTTAAAAGCCTCTTCCTACACATAAGAAGAAGGGGAAAATATTGTTGGAATAGGCTATCCTTGGCCAAGCCTCTAGATAGGACCCAACCTTGAAATGAAATAGAAATTGCATAAGGAAAGTAATGCCAACAAGATAAATATCATATTTACCTTGCATGGAAAACCCTTACTGATGGATATAGAAATCAATCAACTCCATGAAGATGATTGTATGCTTGGAAGGTATTGTAGAATAAAGGATTCCTCCACAAATTCATATATCTACACTTGCCTATCCAAGATCTAGAATGAATGAATGAGTGAAATCTTGAATGGAGAATGTATGGATCTTCTTTCTTTCTTGAGAATTCCTTTAGTTGGCCATCATGGGAGAGAAATTTGCATCAATGAGAGAAGATTTCCTTTTTCTTAAGTGGAGAGAGACTTGGAGAGCTTGAATTGGATGGTTACCTTCAAATATTGAAATCAAATCCTCAAATTATCTTGATTACACTTGCTCTTGAAATTTCTAGTTAATTACTTGTAAAATAATGGAATTTAGATGAATGGATGTCAAACTGAGAGGAGTGGATCCTCTTTTATACACATTTCAAGATTCAAATTTGTGAAGGTTGGTCGCAACTAAAGGTCAAGAAGAAACACCTCTACTTTAGACTCAAAGCCGACTTAAAATTATAGCCTAAGGACAAAGTTGACTTGGATCAACCTACTCCTCGTATTGTTAATTTCAAAGTGGATTTGGGTCTTGGAAAGTGTGAAATTTTTTAGGAGAGAGAATTAAAGATGTATGAAATCAAACATAAAGACATTTGAACTAAAGATCCTAAAGCCACTAATAATGGGTGCTAACTTTTGAGGAGGATGCAATTATTAAGGGGAAGAAGGTTAAGATGTTTAAACTCTCTTTTGATATGACTCTTCATTCTCACAAGGGTAGTCCAAAAGGTAAATCTTGATGGTTCTAGGTTGGGTGTGCTCGTGCTTGAGTTTTGTCTAGTCTTTTAATTATTTTTGGACTTCTTATTGGTATTTTCTTGTAGCTTTAGTTTTAGGTTTTGGGAGGTTGTTAGTAACACCCATGTTTTTGGTATTGGGAACCTTTCTTCCATGGCTTTTTGGTGATCTCATTGCATATCTTTTAACATTTTTTTGGCCGTGGAGTCCAAATCCATTCAAAATTTGATTGTAAATGGTTTTTAGTCCCTTTAAAACCTATTTTATCCTTAATCAAACACATAATCACCTTGGTCTTCTCAATTTAGTTTTTTATCATCATTAACTTACCTCTCAACTAATTAGGCACAAAAGATTACAATAAATTATTGGACTAACTGGAAATGTTCCCTTTTGAGATTCATGACATGACTTGACCGCCTCCCGTGTTCTATAAGTCTAGTGGTTGTATCAAGCATTGACAAGTTGATCTTTTGGTGCAACAAAAACCTAGTTTGTAATAAGTGACGTTAGAGGTTGGTGATAGGTTCAATTCTCCTCGAGTAAAGTTGAAGGGGGGTTGTTGGACTAACTACCATCGTTTCCTTTCAAAATTCATGGCATGGCTTAGTTTCCTTTGTGATCCAAAAGTCTAATGGTTGTATCAAGCATTGGTCAGTCGATCTTTTGGTGCAATTTGAACCATATCTTGTAACACAAACCCATATAGTTTTAGCAGAAATATCACAATCACTCACTACTCTCCTAAAATATTGTCTATTTACACCTACAAAAAAATTGTAAAAGATTTTTTTGTGATTAAATGGGTCTTTTGCATACATTTTCAAGAGTTCAAAATGCAATCATATGGATAATTGAATCTATTGTCCATACAAAATTCACTTCTAGAATAACCTCCATCATAACTTCTATAATAAAATCTCTTTAGTGTGTGAAACTTTGACAAAACAAAATATTTTGCAAAAGAATTTATAAACTGAACAATGTATGCTAACATAACTCAAATAATGTAGATTTAGTGTTGTCTTCCCCTCTCTTTTCTCCATTCCCTTTTAGTTATTTGATCATAATTATGTTCTTTATTTTCCCCCCTTTTATTAGTTCTTTGATTTTATGTAAAAGAAACATATGTGGATTATTGTGGGTTTACACATCCCTTATTTATTTTACGAGTCTTGAGTTTTGTATTCAAATGAAAATATATGAGTGATGAGTTATAAGAAATGACTAATCCAACATTTATTTTTCCAAGTCTTCAAAATGTTTCCTAAATTCTGAAAAAATTAGGTTGTAGGTTATGAGGGATGGTAGGAGGGAAAAGGACATTTACCACCATTACCCCATCATTAGAACATCCCTTCTAAGAAACAAGTCTAATCTTGTAGGGATGCAACTTGGAGTACATAGGAGAAAAATAAAAATAAAAAACACTTGTAAATACAAACATAAAATAAACAAACTCTCTAACCTATGTGAAACTTTGACGAAACAAAATGATTTTCAAAAGAAATCATAAAATGAACAATAGATGCTAACATACCTCAAATGATGCAGATTTAGTGCTATCTTCCCCTTTTTTTTCTCTATTCCCTTTTAGTTATTTTCTCATTATTAGGTTCTTTAACTTTTTGCCCTTCTATTAAGTCTTTAAATTTATATAAAAGAGATGTGTGGGTTGTTGTGGGTTTACACATCCCTTCTTTATTACTAGTCTTGAGTTTAGTATTCAAATGAAGATATATGAGTGTTAAGTTATAAGAAATGGCTAAACCTACATTAATTTTTTAAAGTCTTTAGATTACTTCTTAAATTCTAAAAAAACTAGGTTGCAAGTTGTGGGGGATGGTAGGAGGGAAGGGATGTTTACCACTATTACCACATCATTATAACATCCTTTATAAGAAACAAATCTAATTTTGTAAGGATGCAACTTGGAGTACATAGGAGAAAAATCAATTAACCTTTATATGGGAAATGAATAATGAAAAAACTAAGCTTAACTAGTAGTTGCATGCTTTTGTGCATGCAACAATGAGCTGATGGAGCTGATATAATTTGTCTTATATAAATAAAATGTTCACTAGAAAATTTGGCTAATTTATATAATATAGGAGAAAAATCTATAAAGAAAGGAACTTAAACACTATATAAATATCATTTCGAGGCAATCTCAATACACATTTCATTTAAAGTTAAATTTGATGCAAAATTTTAATTATAAATCATTTAATTCAATTTATATTTTTTAATTTTTTAATTTTTATTTTAAAATAAGCTTTATTTTTTGTATCTTAATTATAATTAATTTGTAGTAAACCTATTAATTAATTGTGAAATAATTTTTTATTATAAATCTTGAAATTTTTTTCCATTATTATAGTTTAATTATTAGTTTACATAATATTAAATTTTAATTCTTTATATTTAATTATTGACTTTGTGGAAATATTTTATTTTTAAGTAATTGGTAAAAAATTACAATTTTATTTTTTAGTTGTTAAAACTATCAATTCCAAGACTTTTTTAAAAAGCCTAATAGTTTTTTCTATAATATAAAAATTATTATTTATTTTTAAATATTTATGTTTTACTAAAGAAATAAAATAAGAATTACATCATGTTGAATTGAGAAATTAATGATTAGAAGGTAAAAAATCACTCCTATCCTCATTTTGCTTTCATTACAATCATAAAAAATCTAATTGTACACATTTCGACCATGACTAGTAATTGTCATTGTAAATTATAGTGATGGAGAGATTTGTTAACCTTCTCAAATTATTATAAGGACATAATATTGTAACAACAATACTAGCTTTATTATTTAAATTCTAGTAATTAATTACTATAACAACAAATACACGTACGACATTTTTCATACAATCATAAAAAAATCATTTTGTTGATAGAAGTTATTTTTTTAGTATGGTGCAATGTATTACTTATCTTTTAAAATTAAGCATGGTAGATTATGTATCATATTTTATTCTTCTTGTTAATTTATTTTTTAATATAATTAATCAATTAGTATTATATAAATCTATTCAAACATTATTAAAAATAATCTTAAATGTATTAAGAAAAATGATATTTTAAATTTTCTTTTTTATTAGGAATTCTATATAAGTTATAAAATGTATATTACAAAAGTGTATCTTGATTGTAAGAAAATAAACTAATTATGAAGATAATTCACATTATTTTTCAATTTATTTTGGACATGTTATTTCTTATATATATTTTTATGTGATTTTATTTTTAGTATAAATAGTAAAGATTAAAAAAATTGAACTTTCTAAATGTGATATATGTGTTGTTAAAATTGTGTAAAGTAAAGTTTCTATGTACAAAACTATTATTAAAGTAAACTTGAGAAAAGAGGAAGTTTATATTTAAACGGAAAAACAAAAACACAATGACTAAATTGCTCCATTGACTAAATTTCAAAAAAACGAAAACACAATGAATTTTTTTGAAATTTTTAACATTTGATTTTCATGATTTGTATATTTTGTGATCAATAACAACAAATTTTTTGAAAAAATTTCATTGCGTTTTTGTGAATCTGTAAAAAAAAAAATGTATAACTTTTTTTTAAATTTTATCTTTGATGCATTTTATCTGAAGATTAACCAGCGCCTTTAAAAAGCAACCCTATAATAAATAATCATTTAAACCAATAATAAAATTAGAGAAAGAAAAAATTAACTTGGCAAAAATAGATAGCTAGTTTTTATTGAATCGGGCATAAACCTATTGGCTTAATAAACCTTATCAAATGTAACAAACATTGTCTTGCAGTTTGATATAATAAGACCATGCAAAGCAAATATCCAATTGAAAAATAAAAGACAACTGCAACAATACATTGAATATTATTCAATGTTTGGGCTATAATATGTTCAATATGTCTTTTTGTTCGAATACTAATGCTAACATGGAGCTTGCCAGCTCACATTACAGGGAAGCTCGGGGTATTCTGAAGTACATCATGCACCAACTGTTTGAGAACGTGACTTGGATGTGTGCGGAAAACAAATTTCCAAAACAGTCAAAGCCATATCAAACAGGCGACTTTCTTTTCCCCTGCAAGTCACAAGCACCCTCATCGCATTCCAATGCACCCCATCTTGCATCAACTCTTTGACAAGGGAAAGCGGGTTTGTCCAAGCTGTTATTAAGGAAGAAACACAGTAAGCAACCAGATAAGAAATGACTCAAATTCCACATTGGAAGTAAAACTGTGTTTGAAAAAGAGAGCAAACCTTCTGTTTACAACATTATGCACACGACATATCCATTGTGCTAATTCAGCCCCCGAGTTTGCTTCAACAGGGTTCGCTCTGTAAATCATACAATACACTCTTAATGAATCATCTTACATATTTAAATTTAGCTTTAACACTCAGCCAGTTTTCCATCTAGAGTTTTATAAATTTAAATATTTGTTATACATTAACAGACTAAGTTTGACAGAGAGTACTTAGTTCTTCGTTTTATTCCTCATCAGCATACTGGTCAATGCAAGTAAGCAATCTTTTCTATTAACCAAAGCACAAAAAAGTATATAACCTGGCACTCTACTGCGGGTCCAGTATGAATTTTTTGATAAGCATTATGTGTTGATATATAATAGCTTCGGCCAGATACAAGGATAACTGATCGTATTGATTATATACATATTTGCATGTATGTATATCAGTTCACATACATGCATACATACACACTTGCATAGTTTTTCTGCTCAATTAGAATTATCATTCATATACTTAGGAGACAAGCAATTAGCTTTGCATTCAATTGAAACTATACATAACAAAATAAGTATACAGAAATCAGTATTTTACAGATTATAATATTATTCTTATCTCTTGGTGACCGAGTGATGATCTCATGCATAATACCGATCAAATAATGATCGGATGTATTCACATTAAATCATAATTGGATCGAGCAAATGATCCATTCATGTTTATACAGATTGACGATCATTCCTGATAATATTTGTTTATTGCAAATGATACCCAGTTAGCATCGGGACTCTTGGAGGAGTTATTAGGAGTCTTTGTGTCTCTTCATGAAATGACATGTCCTGAGCGGACATGTCCTCAAATGACATGTCCCATAAGACACTTATAAGTACCAACTGATATCCAAGAGACAATTATTGAAAATCACTTATAAAATGTATAAGGATGTTATTGATATTATAACACTGCCTCAAAACTCCTGATTAGACTGCAATTACTGCAAACCTGAGGTATTGGATTAGCCTACGGACAGACCATATCCAGGTTTGGTTTGAATTGGATCTAATATCTGGTCTGGTCTGCAAAAATATATAAGGATGTTATTGACATTATGTGTAATGTCCCCATTTTAGTAGTTGACCAAATGTGTGTGCGTTAGCCTTGTTCTACATGGTTTCGAGGGCTAACGAAAGGTTTAATAAGATCCTGGAGTGTTTTGGCCTAGTCATTTCCAGTTTGGGCCAAAACGAAGTTGATTTACTCAGTTTCAGGCATATTTCCTATTTTTAGTAAGTCGGCAGGACATAGTGCAAGTCAATTTTGGTGATTGGATTTGATACTCCTTGGTGAGAGTTTTCCGATCAGCTATCACTCGCATTATTCGGAGTCCGATTACTAATACATTTTAATGCCTGAAGTTTTATTAAAGTAACGTCTAATTTAATTGTAAAATATTAAAGTGTTACCTTAATATTTATTTTATGGAGATGTGTACCCAAGGCAGACATAAGGGGTATTTTAATAGATGTTTTATATACTACACGTCTTTTATCCCACATTGCCCATATGAGTTGAGCGGACCCTTGGAAATAGAATAAAAGGAAGCATTTGTGGCTTCATTAACCAGGTTGAATATGAGAAGAAATTGGTGTATGAGTTGCAGCTCCATTCTTGGCATTTGAGGACGTCTATCCTCTCTTGTAAAATTTTAGACGTCATTCCCTTGGGGTTTGGCCTTTGGAATTCTTTGTTATTGGCTTCATTATCAGAAAATTTAGTTGCATTTCCAGCTACAGGCAGATTTGGTATTTTGCTCATATCTTCTTCACTACTTTTCCGACACTTATGCCGCTTTGAGGGAATGATATTACGAAGGTAGTGGACTGATTGAAGGACAAAGCACTGTAGCAGCAAATTCGAAAGCATGGGCTGGAGTATTATGTCAATACTGCTGAAGTAATTAGTGAGTTGATAAATCTGCCATGTATTTGGTTTTATGAATTCTGAAAATAACATTTTATTAGTAGCAGTTCATTTCCACTTTGCATATTATTGTAGTTTCTTTCTTGTTTATGCTATATGATACCAATTCCATGCACAAAACACAACAAACAAATAAACGTTTGATTTTCGGAGTTATAAGGGGTTTAAAACATTAAACGGAGAAATAAGAGGTTGAATGCAAACTATTTGACAAAATTTCTTTCAGCAAATTGGTTTAGTTTTTTGGGACATCCAGGGGTGCCCATTACAGTGGTATCGGAGCTATAAGTCCTGCCATCCTGTGGAGGTCTTATAGGGAATTTGGAACAGCCAGATAGAGGGAAAAGTGTTTGACGAAATGTCAAAACACTAAAATCAGAAATAAAATAAAAACACAGGCTAAGCATTTATGTTTGAGCATGCGACAGGGGCTTTATAATTTTCGCGATACCAGAGCAAGAAAAAATAGGATTTCAGACTTGCAAAGCAAACAGTCTAGTACATCCGTGCAGGGGGACATTGAGTCCATCCATACAGACACAGAAGAGATATTCTTTGATCAGGACAACAATATGGGTGATCGAAATGACAAGAATACAGGATTAGGCGGAGGCGGGAATGCCGGTCCAGATCAGGATGACGTAATGTTTAGACAATTATTGGATACATTAGAGCAGGGGCAGCGTATGCAGCAGGAGCAGAATAGGCGAATGGACATGATGTTGCAGCTCATGGCTAGACAGATGGGTGTCAATATTAATCCAAGTGATGCCAACAACAGAAACAATAACAATGAGGGAAACACTAACAATGGGGGAAACAGTAACCATGGAGGCCAAGGCAACAACAATGGTCCTGAGAATAACATTAATGGTAATAACGGACACGGCAACAATGGGAATGAGGCTGATAACTTTAGACATGTTGCACGCCCAGCGCGGACTGCGAGCTCAAGACCTCTTCTACCCACCTTCCCACCTAGAGATCCAGTTCAACCAGTAAACGAACCGCAGATTATCGAGTTACAAGATCAGTTCAGGAGGGATTGGGAGGCTAGTGGACCGGAGTTTCAAGCGGATATTTCCGTCAAAGATTATATGGACTTGAGAATGAGACACATGCCTAGAGCAGGAGGGAGGAATCAAAACTTTGAGCTAAGAAAGAAAGTTGGCAAACTTTCCTTATCTTATTATGATGCTTCAGGGAAGATGACTGCACGAGCTTGGGTGCAGAAGGTAGATACATACTTGCAGCTAAATCCTATGCCTGAGAAGGAGGCTATCAAGTATGTGGCTATGCACTTGGATGGCGTTGCACATGAATGGTGGCATCATGGCATGGTGACTTTGGGGCATAATCAGATTACATCCTATGAAGAATTCACCGAAACATTGATTAAGAGATTTGACACTAGGGATCTCGAATTACATTTCAAGGAACTAGCACAGTTAAAACAGTCAGGTTTTGTGGATGCTTACATTGCCAAGTTTCAGCGCTTGTTTGTACTTGTTACTGATATCTCTCCTAGGAGATTGGTGGTGTTATTTTGTGATTGTCTTGCTGATCCATTACGAGGTTGGGTGAAGGGACATGATCCACTCACCTTAGCTGAAGCAACTAAAAAGGCACGAGATTTAGCCCCTTCGATATACAAAGGAAAAAACCATTCAACAGATTCTTCCTACCGCAAGGACAAAGACAAAAAACCATTTCAGAAAGAGTAGAGCAAACCCAAAGAAGGATCAAAAGGACTAGTCAATGAAACCTTGAATGAACTTCGAAAGAAGAAGCTGTGCTTCCATTGTAGAGAGCTTTGAGACTTATCTCATAAATGTTCTCTCAAGGCTAAGGCAAATCAAATGGAGTATTTTTCAGCAGAAGATTCAGAGTCAGAAGGGGAGGATCAACACTCTGATTCAGATGAGGGTAACACTATAGAGGAGAGCAGCATTCCTAAGGATGATAGATCGTTGGCACGCTTGACAGGGGCCCAAAAGGCAATCACATTTAAGGTCAGGGGTACTATCCAGGAGCAGAAAGTGATATCTCTTATTGACACTGGGGCTACACATAACTTCATAGATGCACAGTTGGTAGCCAGGAGAGGGTTACGGATAGAGGAGCATGATGGGTTTAGAGTCATGGTGGCTAACGATGATAAATTATTATGCACTTGGAAGATATCTAATCTTCACATCAGGTTTGGAGATGGCTACGAGTTGAAGGATGAGTTCTATGTTGTGGACATGGGAGATTATGATGTCATCCTCGGCATGACATGGATAGCTTCACTAGTGGAGTTCACACTCAACCTAGCGAAATTGGAGATGAGATTCCAGCATGAGGGTAGAACTGTGGTACTTAGAGGTCTTTCAGATGGAGGTTGCAGAGTAGTGTCCTTGAGGAGAATGCAAAGACTTTTTCGTCGTGATGACATAGAGTGGGCGGCAGAGTGCTACATTATGCCAACTTCACCAGAGCCACAAGAAAAGAGTCATCCACCAGATATCCCGAAGATACTTGATAGACACGCTAAAGTATTTAGCAATATTCCTCATGAGATTCCTCCTGACAGAGGGATGGAACATGTTATTGAGCTCGAGGAGGGAGCCAAACCAGTTATGATTACTCCCTATCGTCATCCTAAGAAACACAAGGATGAGATAGAGAAGGCGATTAAAGATTTGTTGGAGATGGGGCATATCAGGCCCAGTAAGAGCCCCTTTGCTTCAGCAGTAGTATTGGTAAAGAAGAAGGATGGGACGATGCGCATGTGCATCGATTACAGGGCATTGAATAAGAAAACAATTAAAAACAGGTATCCCATTCTTAGGATTGATGAGCTGATTGATGAGTTGCATGGGGCATGCTTCTTCACCAAAATTGATTTGCGATCCGGATACCATCAGATCAAGTTGAGAGCAAAAGACATTGAGAAAACAGCCTTCCGATGTCACTATGGCCACTTTGAGTTCATGGTTATGCCATTTGGTCTAACCAATGCACCCGCTACATTTCAAAGTTTTATGTACCAGGTATTCAGGAAGCAGCTGAGGAGATTTGTCTTGATCTTCTTTAAGACCTAGGAGGAGCACTTACATCATCTGGAGGAGGTGTTATCTATTCTGGAGAGAGAGTCAGTGTATGCCAAGGAATCTAAATGTGAGTTTGGCATGACTGAGCTCATTTACCTTGGGCATATCATTAGTGCAGATGGCATTCGGGTTGATCCCGAAAAGATTAGAGCTATTGTAGAGTGGCCTACTCCCACAAACCTTACACAGCTTAAGGGATTCTTTGGTTTATGTGGTTTTTATAGGAGGTTTGTTAAGGGATTCTCACAGATTGCTACACCCTTGACAAATCTTACCAGGAAAGGAGCCTTCGTGTGGACAGGGGCAGCACAGAGGTGTTTTGAGCATTTCAAGCAGGTAATGTCTTCATGTCCAGTTCTAGCTCTACCGAATTTCACGAAGCCTTTTGAGCTTCATTGTGATGCATCAGGTGATGGGATTGGAGCAGTATTGATGCAGGAGAAGCATCCCATTGCATTCGAGAGTAGGAAGCTCCGGGGAGTTGAGAAGAGTTATTCTGTCTATGACCGGGAGATGTTGGCCATAATGCATGCATTGGCCAAATTTCAATCATATTTGGTAGGTGGATGTTTTGTGATCAAGACTGATCACAATAGTATTAAATACTTCATGAGCCAGCGTGATCTTAATGACCGGCAACAAAAATGGGTGACTAAATTGCAAGCTTATGACTTTGACATAGAGTTTGTCAAGGGTAAGAAAAATGTGGTGGCCGATGCCTTATCTCGGAGACCTCACTTATGTGCTCTGGCAGAGATTTCAGGAGATTGGAGAGATCGAATTATAGCAGAGTATGTTGGAGATGCTTGGGCTTCTAGATTGATTTCAGGTACCATATAGGATGATCACTATGAGGTGATAGATGGATTGATCAGAGTTCAGGACAGGGTTTATTTGATTCCGTCATCACATTTGAGAGAGGCGATACTGAAGGCATTTCATGATGCACCCACAGCTGGACATCTGGGGGTCTTCAAGACCTACAGGCAGATCCGAGAGCGGTTTTCATGGAAAGGGCTCAAGGATGATGTTCAGAGGTATGTCAAGGAGTGTGTGGTTTGTCAACAGAATAAGGGAGAGCACACATTTCCTGCAAGTTTATTACAGCCCTTGCCCATTCCTGATAGAAAATGGGAAAGTATTTCGATGGACTTCATCACTGGTTTACCACAAGTGCAGGGAAGAGATTGCATCTATGTGGTGGTGGACCGCTTGACGAAGTTTGCTCACTTCTTTGCTATTCCATCCACTTACACAGCAGCACAGGTGGCAGATCTTTTCTTTAGAGAGATATTCAGGTTACATGGGCTGCCCAGATTCATTGTCAGCCACCGGGATAGTAAGTTTATGAGTGTTTTTTGGCAAGAGTTGTTTAGGTTGTGTGGTACAGATCTTACACCTAGCACTAGTTATCATCCACAAACAGATGGGCAAACAGAGATTGTGAATAGATGGGTGGAGGGATATTTGAGGAACTATGTAACTGCACAACAAAAAGCTTGGATCAGATGGTTGCATATGGGAGAGTATTGTTATAACACCACTTATCATATGTCCATCAAGATGACTCCTTTCATGGCACTCTATGGTTATGAAGCACCTAGCTTCATGGATTTACTTTTGGGGGGCAGTAGAGTGCCCAAAGCCAAAAACTTATTGCAGGATAGTCAAGACATCCTGAAAGTGCTCAAAGAGAATATACAGCAGGCCCAAAATCAACAGAAATTGTATGTTGATCAGCACCAAATATAGCGTAGCTTCGAGGTAGGGGATATGGTTTACTTGAGGCTACAACCATATAGACAGTCATCGCTCAAGAAGAGCGGAGCTAAAAAGTTGAAACCTAGATTTTATGGTCCCTACAGGGTGATTCACCAAGTGGGCAAAGTCGCCTATGAGCTTGAGCTTCCAAAGGGCAATCGAATGAACAATGTGTTTCATGTGTCTAGGCTTAAGAAAGCCATTGGTCAGAATGTAGTGCCTTCTGCAGATTTACCCCCTTTAGATGAGGAGGGGAAGCTTGTGCTAGTACCCGAGGCTATTCTGGACACCAAAGAGAGGAAGCTTAGAAACAGGATAGTGAAGGAGTATTTGGTCAGATGGAGAGACTTGCCAGAGGAAGATTCTACATGGGAGAGTGAGCAGGTTATTCAGCAGGCTGGACTGAGATTGCTTGAGGACAAGCAATTTCAAGGAGGGCAGACTGTAATGTCCCCATTTTAGCAGTTGACCAAGTGTGTGTGCGTTAGCCTTGTTCTACATGGTCCTGAGGGCTAACGAAAGGTTTAATGGGATCCTGGAGTGTTTTGGCCTAGTCATTTCCAGTTTGGGCCAAAATGAAGTTGATTTACTCATTTTTAGGCATACTTACTATTTTTAGTAAATCGGCAGGACACAGTGCAGGTCAATTTTGGTGATTGGATTTGATACTCCTCGGTGAGAGCTTTCCGATGAGCTATCACTCGCATTATTCGGAGTCCGATTGCTAATACATTTTAATGCCTGAAGTTTTATTAAAGTAACATCTAATTTAATTGTAAAATATTAAAGTGTTACTTTAATATTTATTTTATGGGGATGTGTACCCAAAGGGAGACATAAGGGGTATTTTAATATATGTTTTATATACTACACATCTTTTATCCCACATTGCCCATATGAGTTGAGCGGACCCTTGGAAATAGAATAAAAGTAAGCATTTGTGACTTCATTAGCCAGGTTGAATATGAGAAGAAATTGGTGTGTGAGTTGTAGCTCCGTTCTTGGCATTTGAGGACGTTTATCCTTTCTTGTAACATTCTAGATGTCATTCCCTTGGGATTTGGCTTTTGGAATTCTTTGTTATTGGCTTCATTATTAGGCAATTTAATTGCATTTCCAACTACAGACAGATTTGGTATTTTGCTCATATCTTCTTCACTACTTTTTCGACGCTTATGCTGCTTTGAGGGAATGATATTACGAAGGTAGTGGACTGATTGAAGGACAAAGCACTGTAGTAGCAAGTTCGAAAGCATGGGCTGGAGTATTATGTCAATACTGTTGAAGTAATTAGTGAGTTGATAAATCTGCCATGTATTTGGTTTTATGAATTCTGAAAATAACATTTTATTAGCAGCAATTCATTTCCACTTTGCATATTATTGTAGTTTCTTTCTTGTTTATGTTGTATGATACCAATTCCATGCACAAAACACAACAAACAAATAAACGTTTGATTTCCGGAGTTATAAGGGGTTTAAAACATTAAACGGAAAAATAAGAGGTTGAATGCAAACTGTTTGACAAAATTCCTTTCAGCAAATTGGTTTAGTTTTTTGAGACATCCAGGGGTGCCCATTACATTATGACACTATTGCCTCAAAACTCCTGATTAGACTGCAATTACAGCAAGCCTAAGGCATTGCATTAGCCTATGGACAGACCATATCAAGGTTTGGTTTGAATCGGATCTAACACCTGGTCTGGTCTGCCTGTGGGTCTTTGCAAGACATGTTGAAAGGGAGTCCATTTTGTTTGGGGCAGACCCAAGTGTACCGATGCTGAACCCATCAAACCCGTAATAGCTTATCTAAGGATTATTGCTCACCTTTGCTTACCATTGAATATCAAATCATTGTCATTTAGTCTAAACACCCAATTCTAAAAAAAAAGATTAAAAACAAGTTTTAAAGAACAATTAAATCACTAAAATGTACAATTTTATACTAATTCACTTACCTTCAATAGCTCCAATTTTGCAAGTCATCTAAAAATGACTTGCAACAAGTGGTGGTTGGTGATGAGCGTTTGGATGTCCTCAAATCAAGCCTTATTGTTACTATCTAATAATTGTAACAGTGTAAGGTAAATCCTTTGGATTAAGGTTGACCTAATAGTCATTTGTAAATCCTTTAACTGGGTGACATTCCAAGTGAATGGTTTAAAGTCCTCTAACAAGTCTCATTCTTAACAAATTGATTAAAATCTTTTAACAGGGTCACATTTAACAATGTGTATTGTAACCTTTAACAGGGTTGGCCTTTTACAGGGCATCACTTCAAAAGAGTGAAAAAGAGTAGCAAGTTATTGGTGGTTTTTCCCAAATTGAGTTTCCACGTAAATCATTGTGTCAAATATCTTATTGAATCTGTTATGTTTCATGTTTACATTTCTGCAAATTGATTTGACAGTAACCTACAAATTTTTAAGTGATTGCAGAAATCTTATAGAGGCATGCATGATGATAAATGATTTATGGGTTCACTAAGCTGTGAAAAGTTTTATTTATACATTTGAACCTTGGATAATTGATTCACCCCCCCTCTCAGTTATTCTAAAGAATTCCAATAATTGGTATCAGAGCCATCTACTTAAGAGGACTAGTTTGAAGGTAATAGAACCACAAAGATCAAGATGTCAAAAAGAGATGTACCCAAGCTTAATAACTTTTTTAAATGACAATGTTTGATGAAGCTACACATTGGAGGACTTGGAGATCATACATAATCTACCATTACTACTAAGCATGTTGACCCTACTGAAGCCCTAACTGCTGAGGATTTGAAAAAAAAAAGGAACACAACCAGGCAATGTTGGAGATTGCCTCTATCCTAAGTTATGCTGAATTTGATCATATCAAAAGTCTTGATAGTGCAAAGAAAATGTGGGATGCTTTAAACACCATCTATGGAGGAGACACGAATGTTCTACAAGCCAAAACTGAAAGTCTCAGAGTTAAGAAGTTTGATGGTATGAGAATGCAAGAAGGTGAAAATATTGCTCAATATTGCTCAAGGATAAAAGATGTTGATGCGATAAGAGAAGCTATTGGTACAATAGATGATGATACTGTACCAAGAAAAGTTCTAAGAACACTGCTGCCTATATATGCTATTAGAGTTTCTGCAATACAAGAACTGAGATGTATACCAGAGAACACTCTATCTCTTGAAGGTCTGGTAGGTAGATTCATTGCTTTTGAGCTATCTAACTTTGATAATTACAAACCTAAAAATATTGAATCTGCTTTCAAAGTTAAGCTATCATTGAAGGAACCTAATGAGAAAAAGAAGAAAAAAAAGAAAAAATATGTGTCCAGTGATAGTGACATAGATGAGGAGGATGTAGATCAACTTGAAGCACTGCTAGAAAGGAGATTTCACAGAGGTAAAGGCAAGTTTAAAGGTAAATCACCTATCATTTGTTTCAATTGCAATGAATTTAGTCATATTGTTGCTAGATGTCCAGAGAAGAACTACAGAGGTGGTGACAAGTACAAAAGTAGAAAAGATGAAGATAGCAACGAGTACAAAGACAAAGGCAAGAAGTCTTGCTACGTTGTTGAAGAGGAAAAAAAAGATGAATCTAATGAATATGATGATAAAGTGGTGTATGTTGCAATGAAGGAAAAATTTGATAAAGATGAGGCAACTACACTAATGTCTTGTGTGAACAAGAATGATAGATGGATTATTGATAGTGGGTGTTCACATCACATGACTGGAGATAAAAGTAAGTTCATTACCTTAAAGTGTTATGATAGAAATAGTGTAAAATTTGGTAATGATGCAGCATGCTTGATAAAAGGAAAAGGTTCTATCAAACTCACAGAAAAGATTTTATGTGACAAAGGTTACTATGTTGAAGGACCAACTATAATCTGTTGAGTGTGTTACAATTGAATAATTGATAATGCAAGATTAAGTTTGAAAACAAGATTGCTAAAATATATGATGCTGATGGAAAAATGATTGGAAAGGGTGACCAAATTAGGAGTAATCTATTCTATCTTGATATAGAGGATGCTATTTGTCTAATTGTAAAATTTGATGATGTGTGGCTATGGTACAAGAGATTATGTCATGTTAATTTTGATATCTTGGTTAGTATTAGTAATATGAGAAAAGTTAGAGGTTTGCCTAAGTTGAAGAAGGCTAATGATATAATGTGCAAACAATGTCAGTTAGGCAAAATGAAAAAGTCAAGTTTTAAGAGTAAAACTCATACCTCTAAAGGAATACTAGATATTGCTCATATTGACTTACGTGGACCAATTGAAAAGCAAAGCTACAAAAGTGATAAGTACATTATACTACTTGATGATTATTGTAGAATGATGACAGTTATGTTTTTGAAATAGAAATCTGATGCTTTCCAAATGTTTAAGTGGTACTTAGCAAGAGTTAAGAAGGAAACAGGTAAAAAGTCCGAAATGTTTGAGATCTGACAGAGGAGAAGAACTTACATTAAATGAGTTTGAAATGTTCTGTAATGATAGAGGAATCAAAAGACATACATCTACTCCTAGAACCCCTCCAAAAAATGGAATTGAAAAAAGGAGAAACAGGTTTGTAATGGACTGTGCAAGGACACTCATGATGGAGAAAAATGTTGTTTTGAAATACTAGAGAGAAGCTGTAAGTTGTAATGTCCCCATTATAAAATAAATAATGATTTAATCTTTGTAACAAGCAAATTGATTTATTTTACCTTGGACCCTTTTTATTTTGTTTTCATAATTTGTGTTGCCATCGGCTAATTTTGTACACCCTCGGAAAGTTTTTCCTAATGGGTATTTAAGCATAGCTCGTAGGTAGTTTGTAGGTATGCTTTGGAATATATTTTCTTGTACTGCAAATTCCTGTTGGAGTTTGAGATTGCTCACCATTTCGGAAGCGAAAGATCTGCCCTATTTGGCTCATACGGTTTCAGTGGGATTCAACCCTCACCCTATTCCATCGGTGTTCAATTGATCTGTATTTGGCAAATTGGAGTGCTCTCATTTGCAGATACTTATTAACTGGTGAATATTCTTCATACTTGTATGGGCACTATTTGGTGTTTGAAATCTACAGTGATTGCCATTGATTTAATCATATTCTGCATTTTGAGTTTGAGCAACATTGTGTTTCCGTGCTGCGCCCTTCTATCAATCCATACTAATTTTCCTCACCCTTCCATTTCCATACTACTCTGAATTCCCATTTTGAGTTACCATACTATCTCCTAATCGTACAGCTTATCTAAGCCACTATACTACTGTGCTTCTTAAACACCCCGTACGGACTGTTTGTCGTATGTGTAGCTCATACCTTGCACCATACGGATTGTCTTATACACCGTACAACAAGTTTGCTAATATCACCGTACGGATTCCTCTCGTACGACATCCTACACAAGGTGTACAATCATCCTGTCTTACGGCTTCCTGCTCTTACCGTATGTCAGCCCTCTATGCCTGATAACCCACCATACGGACACTCACATCAGACTGTATGGCCTTCTTCCAGCATCCATACCACATTATCAGGTCTCCGATTGAATTTGGCCTTGCTCCCACAGGTAGTACGGCCTCATTTTAAGAATTGATACATTGATAGAAAAGCCCCTTGTTGGTACGGAATATTACCATGGTATCAGAGCTCTTCGATCTTGCCAGCCTGTGGACAGTGAATGAAAGTTTATAGCCAGAAGAGGACACATTCCGTTGATCAAATGGTTGATGAACGGGAACCGACAAGCACCGAACTTGTGGCACTTCTGAGGGAACTTGCCCAGAATCAAACACAAATCACTGATATGCAATGACTTATGGGAGAAACTCTCAAGAAGTTGGCGGAGAACAAAATATCTGAGGAACAGAATGGTCACAATGCGGACTCAGTATCGGGTAAAGCACACCCTCAACTAGCACGCTCTCAACCTTCCCATCACGAACGGAAGCACATCATGGAGAGAGATTACTAACTTTCGAAGAGATAAGAGAAGATTGGAGGAATGCAAATCTTGAAGAAAACATTTCCTACAAAGATTATGCAGATCTGAGAATGAGATACTCGAGAGGTGGAAACAGAGGAGGATACTTTAACGATGATCTCAAGAGAAAATTGAGTAAGGTGAATCTGTCTCCATTTGATGGATCGGGTTCCATTTCAACACAGGCGTGGGTGATGAAAGCCGATACCTACTTCCAGTTGAACCCTATGCTAGAAGAAGCTATCAAATTTGCCGAGTTGCACTTGAAGGGAGTTGCACACAAATGGTGGCCCTAGGGCACCATCACATTACGGCATGATCAAATAAAAACCTATGCAGAATTTATAGAGAGATTAATAGAACGATTTGATGGGAAAGACCTTGAGCTCAATTTCAAAGATCTGGCGCAACTGAGGCAAACTGGATCAATAGATCAGTTCATTGCGAAATTTCAGAGACTTTCTATGTTGATCACGGACATCTCCAAGAGAAGGCAGGTTGTGCTCTTTATGGACAGACTGGCAGAACCCCTGAGGGGTTGGGTGAAGGGATTCAATCCGTCTACCTTGTCGGAAGCAATCAGTAAGGCACGAAGTATGGCATCGTTGTCGAAATTGACCTCATCCTCTCAAAGTCACTCCAATTCGAAAGCACCAACGTTTCCGAGGGACAAACCTCCACCCAAGAAGTCGTCATTGGATGAAGCTACCCGACAGGGACTTTGAAGGAAGAAATTGCGTTTCAATTGCAAGGGCCCTTGGGAGCCTAGCCACCGATGCCTCAAGAAGGGAAAGATCCATTACATCGAGATGATGTCCAATGATGAGAATGAACACGAACAAGAAGAAATGTCGATTGAAGCTGACCAACCAAATACTGACACCAATATGGTTAGTTTAAACCGTACGGAGAGGATTGCCGCTTGGTATAGCACAAAGGATCCATTACATTGGCTGGCAGTCTAAGGTGCATAGTTTTCTGTGTGCGGGGTACCCTTCAAGGACAAAGCGTTACAGTGATGTTGGATAGCAGAGCTACTTTGAATTTCATAAACTCACCCTTGAAAAAGCAAAGAAATCTTCCTATAGAAGCACACAGGCTTTTAGGTCAAGGTTGCCGAAGGGACCTTCCTATCCTGCACGCACCTTGTTCCGTAGCTGAACATCACAATGGTGAATCACACGGTGACGGAGGATTTTTTCATAGTGGACCTCGCTGACATGGAAGTCATTCTGAGCATACAGTGGATGGAGACCCTTGATGAGTACACTCAGAGTTTCAAACGGATGGACTTCACTTTTGTGGTGGGCAAAAAGGTCATCCTCTGAGGGATGGCAAATGATGGTCCGAAGGAAGTTTTCGCGCATCGAATGGAGGCAATCCTGCGGCACGATGACGTTGTGTGTCTTGCGCATTGTTTTATCTCGATGGAACCTATAAAAGGGCACCAAACACCTCCACAGGATAAAGAACTTCAAGATATTTTAAGTAGGCATGAAAAAGTTTTCATGGATATTCCTCCTAGCATACCACCTCACCGAAGGTTTGAACACACAATCGAGTTGGAATCAAGGGAAAAACCAATCATAAACACACTGTACCATCACCTCAACAAATTCAAGGATGAGATCGAACGGACGATTCAAGAATTGCTTGAGAAAGGATGGATCTGACCTAGTTCTAGCCCGTTCACGTCATCCGTGGTGTTGGTCAAAAAGGATGGAACAATGCGCATGTGTGTGGACTATTGCATGCTGAACAAAAGAACAATAAAGAACAAGTACCCCATCCCACAGATACATGAGCTGCTGGATGAACTAAATGGCGCAATGTATTTTTCAAAAATAGATCTCTATTCCGAATACCATCAGATCCAAATGAGGGAAGAAGATGTGGAGAAAACGGCTTTCCGCTGCCACTATGGACATTGTGAGTTCCTGATCATACCATTCGGAATGACCAATGCACCTGCCACATTTCAATCATGCATGAATCGCATCTTCAACAAACAGTTGCATAAGTATCTATTGGTATTCTTTGATGATCTTATTTATAGCAGGACATGGGAGGAGCACTTGAAGCATCTGAATGAAGTTTTGAGTGTCATGGAGGAACAGTCTCTGTTCGCCAAGAAGTCCAAATGTGAGTTTGGTATGACAGAGATATTGTACTTGGGGCATGTCATCAGTAAATACGAGGTTCAAGTGCATCAAGAGAAGATTCAGGCTATCCTCAACTGGCCTCCCCCAAAATCACTCACGGATCTACGAGGGTTCTTTGGATTGTGTAGTTACTACAGGAGATTTGTAAAGGGATTTTCTCATCTCAGCGCACCTTTAACGGATCTGACGAAGAAAGGAGCTTTCCAATGGAACGAAGAAGCACAACTCACCTTTGATAAGCTAAAGAAGGCCATAAGCACTTGCCCAATTTTTGCACTGCCTGATTCACTCGATTGTTCATTTTGGAATGCGACGCATCCGAGGAGGGCATTGGAGTGGTTTTGATGCAAGACAGACACCCCATTGCCTATGAGAGTAGGAAGCTTACACCAGCAGAACGCATATATTCCATTTATGACAAAGAAATGTTGGCCATCATACACGTACTAACCAAGTTCTAGCAGTATATGGTTGGTGTCAAGTTTGTCATCTGTACGGACCACAATAGTCTAAGATATTTCCTAGAGCAACGGTTGAACGAATGGCAACAAAAATGGGTAAGCAAAGTTTAGTCTTTGATTTCGACATTGAATATATAAAAGGGAAGAACAATGTTGTTGCAGATGCCTTGTCCAAAAAATCCACCATCTGCTCGCTAGACCAGATCTCTGTTGACTGGAAGGCACAATTGTTGGTAGAATATTCCAAGAATACATTTGCCTATGAGATAATGGATGGTCACATCCACAATGATCGATACAAAGTGGTGTATGATATCATTATTATAAAGATCGGATATACCTAGTGCCAGAATCCAAACAAGAGCAAAAGATCCTAAAGGAAGTGCACGACTCCCCTCTAGCTGGACATCCCGGCTTCCTTAAAACTTACAGAAGTATTCGGGAGAGATTTTCATGGAAGGGACTAAAAGGGGACATGTAGCATGTGAGAGAATGTACGGTTTACCAACAGAACAAGTCCGAACACACTCTTTCTGCCAGGCTATTACAGCCTTTGCCAATTCTCGAACATAAGTGGGAAAGTATATCAATGGACTTCATAACAGGTCTTCCCAAAGTGAACGGAAAGGACTATATCTTTGTGGTGGTTGATAAATTGACAAAGTATGCACACTTCTTCACGATCCGCTCGGATCTTCAAGTTGCACAAGTCGCCGATCTGTTTTTCAAAGAAGTCTTTTGCCTGCACGAGTTACCTTGAAACATCGTCAGTGATCGGGATGGATGATTTGTCAGTATTTTTTGGATAGAATTGTTTCGGATGGCAGGGACAGAGTTATCACTGAGCATGAGTTACCAGAACTACGTCTCGACACAACATGTGTGGGTCAAATGGATCCATCTCGGGGAGTATTGCTACAATACGACGTATCACATGTGTATTGAGATGGCGCCATTCAAAGCTCTATATGGGCATGAACCCCTCTCCTTCATTGACACAGTTCTGGGTGATAGCCGCGCTTCAAGGGCAAAGGATTGGCTTTAGGAGGGGTAGGACATACTGAGGAGCTTGAAAGAGAATCTACAGCAGGCACAAAATCGACAGAAGGTGTACGTCGACAGACACCGGATAGAGAGGGGTTTTAAAGTAGGGGATTTGGTCTATCTCCAGCTTCAGCCATACCGACAGTCTTCACTAAAAGGAATAGGTAAGGAGAAATTTAAGTCACACTTTTATGGTCCCTATCACATGATCTGTTGCATTGGTGAGGTAGCGTATGAACTAGAACTTCTGGAGGGTAACCGCATTCACAATGTCTTCCATGTCTTCTATCTAAAGAAGGTTTTAGGGCAAAATGTCACCGTTACTACCGACCTTCCACCACTCAACGAGGAAGGGAAGCTCATTCTGGAACCTGCTGAGATTCTTGAAGTGTGTGAAAAGGTCCTATAGAACTGCACTGTGAAGGAATACTTGGTACACTGGCGACACCTACTGTTGGAAGACACAACGTGGGAAGGCGAGCACATCCTCCAACACTCGACATTGCACTTGCTTGAGGACAAACAAATTTTGGGATGGGAGGACTGTAATGTCCCCGTTATAAAATAAATAATGATTTAATTTTTGTAACGGGCCAATTAATTTATTTTATCTCGGACCCATTTTTATTTTGTTTTCGTAGTTTGTGTTGCCGTCGGCTAATTTTGTACACCCTCGAAAAGTTTTCCCCGACGGGTATTTAAGCATAGCTCATAGGTAGTCTGTAGGTATGCTTTGGATTTTATTTTCTTGTACTACGGATTTCTGCTAGAGTTTGAGATTGTTCACCATTTCGGAAGTGAAAGATCTTCCCTATTTGGCTCATATGGTTTTGGTGGGATTCAACCCTCACCCTATTCCATCAATGTTCAACTGCTCTGTATCTGGCAAATTGGAGTGCTCTCATTTGCAAATACTTATCAATTGGTGAATATTCTTCATACTTGTACGGGCATGATTTGGTGTTCGAAATCTACAATGATTGCCATTGATTTAATCATATTCTACATTTTGAGTTCGAGCAACATTGTGTTTTCGTGTTGCGCTCTTCTATCAATTCGTATTGATTTTCCTCACCCATCGATCCATTTCTGCACTGCTCTGAATTCCCATTTTGAGTCAGCGTACTATCTACTACTCTAACCATACGGCTTATCTAAGCCACTGTACTGCTTCTTTGCTTCTCAAACACCCCGTACGGACTGTTTGCCATACGTCTAGCTCATACCTTGCACCGTACGGACTGTCTTAGACACTGTACGGCAAGTTTACTAATATCACCATACGGATTCCTCCCGTACGGCATCCTATACAAGGTGTATAGTCATCTTGTCATACGGCTTCCTGATCTTACCGTATGCCAGCCCTCTGTGCCTCCATAACCCACCGTACAGACACTCATATCAGATTGTACGGCCTTCTTCCAGCATTCGTACCACATTATCAAGTGTCCGATTGATTTTGGCCTTGCTCCTACAGGTAGTACGGCCTCATTTCAAGAACTGATACATTGATAGAAAAACCCATTGTTGGTACGAAACATTACATAAGTACAGTTGTCTATACCTTGAACCGTGTACAAGTTAAGAAATGTACTCATTCAACATGTTTTAAATTATGGTATGGATACTCACCTAATGTAAAATATTTTAAGGTATTTGGAAGCAAATGTTTTATTCTCAAAGATTTCAGGAATGGTAAACTAGATGCAAAAAGTGAAAAAGGTATATTCCTAAGTTATTCCACAAGAAGTAAAGCTTACAAGTGTTTAAATACTAACACTAACAAAGTTGTGGAAAGTGCAAATGTGAAATTTGATGAATATATAAAAGTATATGAGGTTGAACTTATAAATGAACCAAAAGAATACAAATTATTTGTATACCTTTATAAAGGTATACTTGCTGAAGAAAATGCTGCAAATCAAGCTATAAACCAACAACAAGTTTCAGTGACTACCGAGTCACATACTATGAATGTTGAGTTACATTCAAGAACTGAGCTACATTTAGATGTCAAGTTATAGAATGAAGTTGAGCCACATTTTGATTCTGAGATAAGTGTACATGAGAGAGTTATTGAAATACCTGACAAAGATGTATATAGTGACTTTGAAGTGTTGTGAGGTTTTCACACCATCGCCCCAAAAAGTTTTGGGGACCCCCTTTTTTCAGGTGAGCCTTGGCAATTTTTGCAAATTTTTAGAATTTTTTTTATTACCTTAGCAAATTTTTCGGAGTTGTCCAAAAGTTTTCGATATGAAAATTTTACACTTCGAACACCTTCGTTCTAGGAGGGATGTGATTTATTTTTTTCACCCAGTGTTAACTTGATTTTTTGGAAAATGTAATTTTATCCTTAGGCCAGACAAATTTCATAAACAACATTTTTTTCGATGGTTAAAACGATATTCGGCAGGATAAAATTGCAAAATTTTGGACTTGGACGAATTTTGGAAATTGGAAATAATTGTATGGACTTCAGCATTTTCAAAATGATTTTTTTTTAGATTTAATTGTTTTGGAAAATCTTGATTTTTTTGGTGAAGAGAAATTTTTTGCTAGTGAAATTGAAATTGGAAAATCGATTTTGATGTAGTGTTCCAACGTCCTTCTAACTCCTAGTAATAGATTTGTATGGGTGGTGTCTGGAGACCATTTGAGTACCATAGGCGACAAGAAGTATTGAACAGGCCGTATGGTAACTATATTCTAAAGAGGTCGTACGGTAGATAGTAGGCAAGAATAGACTAGCCATACGGTTAAAGACAAGGACAAAATAGTCCGTCTGGTACCCAAAAGTTGGTCGTACTTCAATTTTACAAGCCGTGAGTAGGATGTACGTAGTGGAAGGGATGGAATAATGGTCGTACGACTGCTTATAGGCCGTACGGGATGCTAAGAAGATGGTCATATGGTTATTTGAAGGCCGTATGGTATGTTATGGAGATAGTCGATGTGGTGCATGGTGTTGTAGTACGGCAAGGGAAATACAGAGTAGTTTGATGACACAATATGTAATGCAAATGCAATATGTTTAACACAAATAACTTGCGGGTAACAAGATACCAAATAGATACACACTTGTGCCAAACTGTAATAATATTCCACATACAAAAGATGTTCTAATTTTTTCAGATTCGAGCCAAGTACACAGACGGAGTAGGGTGAGGGTTGAATCCCACCGAAACTGCACGAGCCAAATAGGGAAGATCTTTCACTTCCGAAATAGCGAACAATTCCAGAACTTTAATAAGAATTCACAGTACAAAAAAATATAACCCAAAAGCATACATAAGACTTACTACAAGCCGTGCTTAAATACTCGTCGGGAAACCATTCCGAGGGTGTACAAAGATAGCTGACAGTGACACAAACTTCGAACACAAAAATAAAAATGGGACCAAGATAAATTAAATCAATTGGCCTATTACAAAGTTTAATTAAATACATTTATTTTATGACAGGAACATTACACTCTTCCCATCCCAAAATTTGCTTGTCCCCAAGCAAATGCAATGCCGAGTGTTGGAGGATGTGTTCGCCTTCCCACGTTGCATCGTCCAACGGTAGGTGTCGCCAGTGTACCAAGTACTCCTTCACAGTGCGATTCTGTAGGGTCTTTTAACATACTTTGAGGATATTGGCAGGGTCCAAAATGAGCTTCCCTTCTTCATTGAGTGGTGGAAGGTCGGTAGCAACTATGACGTTTTGCCCTATGGCTTTCTTCAAACAAGAAACATGGAAGACATTATGAATATGGCTCCCCTCCGGAAGTTCCAATTCATATGCTACCTCACTAATGCGATGGACCACACGATAGGGACCATAAAATCGTGGCTTCAACTTCTGCTTTCCAGTTCCCTTTAATGAAGACTGTCGGTATGGCTAGAGCCGAAGATAGACTAGATCCCCCATTTCAAAACTCTTCTCTATCCTACATTTGTCGACGTATATCTTCTATTGATTTTGTGTCTGCTATAGGTTTTCTTTCAAGCTCCTCAGTATGCCCTGTCCCTCTTGAAGCCAATCCTTCACCCTTGGAGCGCGATTGTCACCTAGAGCTATGTCGATGAAAGAGAGGGGTTCATACCTGTACAGAGCTTTGAATGGTGCCATCCTAATAGATATGTGATAAGTGGTATTGTAGCAATATTCCGCCAAGTGGATCCATTTTACCCACGCTCGTTGTTGTGCCGAGACGTAGTTCCGAAGGTAGCCTTTGAACCATTTGTGCACAATCTCAGTTTGACCATCTGTCTATGGGTGGTAACTCGTGTTTGGTGATAATTCTGTTCTTTCCATCCGAAACAATTATATCCAGAAGATACTGACGAATCATCCATCTCGATCACAGACGATGTTTCAGGGTAACCCGTGCAGATGAAAGACTTCTCTAAAAAACAGATCAGCAACTTGTGCAGCCTAAAGGTCTGAGGGGATGGCGAAGAAATGTGCATACTTTGTCAATCTATCAACCACCACGAAGATACAATCCTTTCCATTCACCTTCAGAAGACCTGCTATGAAGTCCATTGATATACTTTCCCATTCATGTTCGGGAGTTGGCAAAGGTTGTAGCAACCCGGTAGGAAGAGTTTGTTCAGACTTGTTCTGTTGGCAAACTGTACATTCTCTTACATGTTGCAACACGTCCCCTTTTAGCCCTTTCCATGAAAACCTCTCCCGGAGACTTCTGTAAGTTTTGAGGAAACCAAGGTGTCCAGCTAGAGGTGAGTAGTGCACTTCCTTCAAGATCTTTTACTTCAATTTGGATTCTAGCACCAAGTATATCCGGTCTTTATAGTAGATGATATCATCCACCAATCAGTACCGATCATTGTGGGTGTGGCCATCCATATGTATTCTTGGAATATTCCACTAGTAGATGCACCTTCCAGTCAGCTAAAATCCAGTCTAGTGAGCAGATGGTGGTTTTTTTGCACAAGGCATCTGCAACAACACTGTTCTTCCCTTTCACATACTCAATGTCAAAATCAAAAGTTTGAACTTTTCTTAACCATTTTTGTTGCCATTCGTTCAAGTTTCGCTGCTCCAGAAAATATTTGACTGTTGTGATCCATACGGATGACAAATTTGGCACCTACCAGATACTCCTGAAACTTGGTTAATGCTTGCATGATGACCAACATTTCTCTGTCGTATATGGAATATAGGCATTTTGCTGGTGTAAGCTTTCTGCTCTCATAAGCGATGGGGTGTCTATCTTGCATCAGTACTGCTCCAATGCCTTCCCCAGATGCGTTGTACTCCAAAATGAACAGTCGAGTGAAGTCAAGTAGTGCAATTACGAGACAAGTGCTCATGGCCTCTTTCAGCTTATGAAAGGTGAGTTGTGTCTTTTCATTCCACTGGAATGACCCCTTCTTCGTCAGATCTGTTAAAGGTGCATTGAGTTAAGAGAATCCTTTAACAAACCTCCTGTAGTAAGTGCACAATCCGAAGAATCCTCATAAATCTGTGAGTGATTTTAGGGGAGACTAGTTGAGGATAGCCTGAATCTTCTCCTAATGCACTTGAACCCTGTATTTACTGACAACATGCCCCAAGTATAATATCTCTGTCATACCAAACTCACATTTGGACTACTTGGCGAACAAGGACCGTTCCTCCATGATACTTAGAACTTCATTCAGATGCTTCAGGTGTCCTCCCATGACCTGCTATAAATAAGAAGATCATCAAAGAATACCAATAGATACTTACGCAATTGTTTGTTGAAGATGCGGTTCATGCATGATTGAAATGTAGTAGGTGCATTGGTCAATCCGAATAGCATGACCAAGAACTCATAATGTCTGTAGTGGTAGTAGAAAGCCATTTTCTCCACATCTTCCCTCATTCAAATCTGATGGTATCCGGAACGGAGATCTATTTTTGAAAAATAGACCATGCCATGCAGTTCATCCAACAACTCATCTATCCTTGGAATGGGATACCTATTCTTTATTGTTTTCTTGTTCAACGCACGGTAGTCCACACACATGCGCATTGTTTCATCCTTCTTTTTGACCAACACTACAGATGATGCGAATGGGCTGGAACTGGGACGGATCTATCCTTTCTCTAGCAATTCCTAAATCGTCCTTTCGATCTCATCTTTGAATTTCTTGGGGTGGTAGTACAGTGTGGTTATGACTGGCTTTGCTCCTGATTCCAACTCGATTGTGTGGTCAAACCCCCGATGAGGTGGTATGCCCAGAGGAATGTCCATGAAAACTTTATCATGTCTACTTAAAATATCTTGAAGTTCATCATTCTGTGGAGGTGTTCAATGCCCCCTTATAGGTTCCGCCGAGATAAAATAATGTGCAGCCCATGCAACATCATCATGCCGCAAGATTGCCTCCATCCGATGCGCGGAGACTTCCTTCGGATCTTCATTTGCCATTCCTTGGAGGACAACCTTCTTTCCATCAACCACAAAAGTGGAATTCATCCGCTTGAAACTTTGAGTGTGTTCATCAAGGGTCTCTGTCCACTGTATACCAAGAATAACTTCCATGTCAGCCAGGTCCACTATGAAGAAGTCCTCAGTCATTGTGTGATTCGCCTTTGTGATGCTCAGTTGAGGAACAAGGTGCATGTAGGGCAGGAAAGTCCCTCCGGCAACCTTGACCTAAAAGCCTCCGTGCGCCTCCATAGGGAGACTTCTTTGTCTTACCAAGGATGAATTGATGAAATTTAGAGTAGTGATGCTATCCAACATCACCGTAACCCTTTGTCCTTGAAGGGTACCCCGTACACAAAAAACTATGCACCTCAAGCTGCTAGCCAATGCAATGGCTCCTCCGCGCTGTACCAAAGCGGCAACCCTCTCCGTACGGTTCAAATTGATGTTGGTGTCATGGTGGGGTTGGTTATCTTCAGCTGGCATTTTTTTGTGTTCGTCCTCATCATCAGACACGACCTCAATGTAATGGATCTTCTGCTTTCCAAGGCATCGGTGACTCAAATCCCAAGGTCCTTTGCAGTTGAAACACAGTTTCTTCCTTCGGAGTTCCTGTTTGGTAGCTTCATCCAATGACGACTTCTTGGGCGGAGGTTTGTCCCTCGAAAACGTCGGGGGTTTAGGATGTAACATCGAGAGGATGAGGATGATGCCAACAACGATGCTATACTTTGTGCTTTACTAATTGCTTCCGACAGAGTAGCTAGATTGAATCCCTTCACCCAACCTTTCAGAAGTTACATCAGTCCGTCCATGAAGAGCACTACCCGCCTTCTTTTGGAAATGTCTGTGACCAAAACAGAGTTTTTGAAATTTTGCAATGAACTAATCTGCCGATCCAGTTTTCGTCAGTTGTGCTAAATCTTTGAAATTGAGCTCCGGATCTTTACCATCAAATCATTCTATCAATCTCTTCGTGAATTCCACATAAGTCTTTATTTGATCATGCCCTAATGTGATGGTGTCGTGGTGCCACCATTCGTGTACAACTTCCCCCAAGTGTAACACGGCAACTTTGATTGCTTCTTCTTCTTACATAGGATTTAGCTGGAAGTAGATATCAGCTTTCATAACCCACGCTTGTGCTGATATGGAACCCGATCCGTCAAATGGTGACAGATTTACCTTACTCAACTTTCTCCTGAGATCATCATTAAAGTATCCTCTATTTCTGCCTCCCAAATATCTCATTCTCAGATTTGTGTAATCGTTGTAGGATATATCTTCTTCAAGGTTTGCATTCGTCCAATCTTCTCTCATCTCTTCGAAAGTTGGTTGTCTCTCTCCGTGTTGTGCCTCCGTCCGAGGTGGAAAAGTCAGCATGGAAGGTCGAGAGCGTGCTAGCTGAGGGATTGATTTCTCTAACACCAAGTCTGCGTAATGACCATTTTGTTCTCTAGATATTTTGTTCTTCGCCAACTTCTTGAGAATTTCTTCCATAAGTCGCTATGTATCAGTGATCTATGCTTGATTCCTAGCAAGTTCCCTCAAAAGAGCCACAAGTTCAACAGTGGATGGTTCCCGTTTGTCAGCCATTCGATCAACAAAATGTGTCATTCTTCTCTTTCGACCATAAACTCTCATTCACTATCCACAGGCTGGCAAGATCGAAGCGCTCTGATACCACTATAGTGTTCCAACGCCCTTCTAACTCCTAGTAACAGATCTGCACGGGTGGTATTTGGAAACTGTCCGAGTACCACAGGCGATAAGAAGTACTAAACAGGCCGTAGAGTAACTATATTCTAAAGAGGCCGTATGGTAGACAACAGGAAAGAATAGACTAGTCATACGGTTAAAGACAAGGACAAAACAATCTGTACGGTACCCAAAAGTTGGTCATACTTCAGTTTTACAAGCCGTGAGTAGGATGTATGTAGTGGAAGGGAGGGAATAATGGCCATACGACTGCTTTAAGGCCATATGAGATGCTAAGAAGATGGTCGTACGGTTATTTGAAGGTCGTATGGTATGTTATGGAGATGGTTGATGTGGTGCATGGTGATGTTGTACAGCAAGGGAAATGCAAAGTAGTTCGATGGCACAATATGTAATGCAAATGCAATATGTTTAACACAAATAAATTGCCGGTAACAGGATACCAAATAGATACACACTTGTGCCAAATAGTAATAATATTCCACATACAAAAGATGTTTTAGTTTTTCCAAATCCGAGCCAAGTACATAGACGGAGTAGGGTGAGGGTTGAATCCCACCGAAACTGCACGAGCCAAATAGGGAAGATCTTTCACTTCCGAAATGGCGAACAATTCCAGAACTCCAACAGGAATTCGTAGTACAAAAAAATATAATCCAAAAGCATACCTAAGACTTCCTACAAGCCTTGCTTAAATACCCGTCAGGAAACCATTTTGAGGGTGTACAAAGATCGCCAACAGAAACACAAACTTCGAACATAAAAATAAAAATGGGACTGAGATAAATTAAATCAATTGGCCCGTTACAAAGTTTAATTAAATACATTTATTTTATGACAGGAACATTACATTTGAATGCTAGAAAAATGATTTATTTTGGTCAATAATTAAAATTGCATTGCAAAATTGAAAGTGGATTAAATTGCAAAATCTCCTTAAATTAGTTGAAATATTGCCTAGAAGATTTTTAAATATTAAAAGAAATTGGTAAATTGGAATTGAAAATTGATTTTGGCTTGCTAAATTCAATTTTAATGATATTTTAATTGCCAAAACGTTGTTAAATGAAAATTTTGGCATCTCCTAGGCTTTCCTTATTTTATTTTACAATTTTTTATCACAACAGACAATTAAATGGGCTAATTTCACTTTGAGCTAAGTAATTTTAACATGACATTTAAATTTGGGCCATTAATAAAGACACTAATTTAATTTTGTTAGCCTTCAGAGCAAGTCGGCCAGCTTAGGGTCATGGAAATTTTGGTATAAGAGGGGCTCCCCCCTCTCTCATCTCCTCATTCCATCTTCCTCCTCATGTGTTGAGCGATTTTTCTCTAAAAGCGCAGCTTGCAGATCTAAGCGATTTTCTTGGGCAAATTTTTCCTTGCTTGGTGGCATTTTTCTTCTTACATCTTAGGCAAATTTCTCCCTAAATGATTTTGGAGTAGATCTGAATTTTCTTTAACTTGGGCAACTTTTGAAGACTGATTTTCTTTCTAAAGGGTGCGAATTTCTGCCCTAGATTTAGGCAATTTTGCTTGGTGAAGAGGCTATGTGATCCAAGGGTTTGATTTTGGCAAATGTGGGCAATTTCAATAAAGTTAAAATTCTGATTTTTGCTAAGGCATCATTATTTGCAAGAAGGTTGAAATTTCTGAGATATGATCCGAACTTGAAGAGGGTTCGATTATTGGTAAAGGCAGGTTTAAGATAAATTCTATTCATTTTTAGAGGTGAAGATTGGTTTAAAGGTGGATTCTATTCTTTGTTCTTGCTTGGTTCGTTTCCCTTATATTCTTCTTGCATTCATCATTCCATTGATAGGTTGAAGTTTGGAGAGATAAGTGTAGATTTCATGATAGGACACTTGGCGAGGCAGAAATAAGCTAAACCACCCTAGGTTGAAGTTGGGAGATATAAGTGTAGTCCATCCTAAGACAACAAAGAGGCAGAAATAAGTGGTAGTCCCACCCCTAGGTTGAAGGTTGGAGATTGATAAGTATAGAGATAGGACTTGGCGAGGCAGAAATAAGCTAGATTCCATCAATAGAAAGAAGGTTGGAGATTGATAAGTGTAGTCCATATCATTTAGAATGAAGAGGCGGAGATAAGTGTTTAGATTGGTAGATGTTAGTGCAAGCAAGAACCCAAAGGGAATGAATACCAAAAAATACAAGACATGATGCCTAAGACTAGCTTCTTCTCAAAAGTGAGACGAATAAGTGATACCAGTATCGATATAATGAACATGATACAGTTAAAGGATAGATTGAAGGAAGGACAATCCCTCATGGCAAAGATCTACAAAAGCGGAATTGTGCATGCAGCGGCTTTCCCTCCTACCTTGCCTTGTCTGGAATTGGTAATGGAGGGTGCATCTTGATTTGATATTGTTACCAAGTCCATCATTTTTTTATGAAGGTAAGAGAGTGTTGGCCAACATCGACAGACAAGTGGTCGAAGAAGCATTTAATATTCCCAAGTATAAGGACACAACAATGGTAATGATGGATCAGGTGGCTAAGTTATTTCAGGATAATCAGGAGGCTTACTTCATTCATCTAAAGTAGAATTGGTTACGCGAAGGAAAGAAAGGAGTGACCAAGTCATCAAAGCTCACCAAGTCAGACTTCAAATAAGAGTATGGCAATCTCATCGTACTTCTCAACCGAATCATGGGCTTAGCTCAAAGTATGCAATTCAAGAACTAGATGTATTATTTTATTGATGGAATTGAAAATGGAAAAAGAAGATTTGATTGGGCTAGGATTATAAGCGAAAATTTAGAAATGCAACTTAGAACTATGCAAAATCAAAAGCAATTCTATATGGGGTCCTATCTTTTCTATCTAATTACGAGATTGTATGAAAATCTTGCACTTAAGGCCTTAGGAGTAATTGGCAACGGGCTGGAGCAATGTTTGGTGCACGAGTGCTATCCACAGCTTCATTTGCACAACACAAAGATTATAAAATGTTTTATGGCACCTTTTCCATGAAGATGGTAAGGATATTGCAAGGGACACCTACTAAGAGGCTCTCATCAGAAGCAGAAGCAAAAGTTAAAAAGCATGGGAGTTGGTTCATCCAATTTCTGCAATTCACTTATATTAGACTTCCAAGGTACCCACCGACAAGGTAGTTTTGATGGAGTTGGCTAGAGAACTTGAGCATTATGACAAAATGATGAAACATAAAGGTGAGACAGAGACTACTTTCTCATTTGGAATTGGCAATGATAGTTGCCCCAATCCTATCACCTTTACAGTTGCGGAAAAAGAGTTAGAATGGTATCATCTAGGATGGTATAGAGCAAGGCAAAGATTCGATCCTAATGGTCTTATTAAGGCATCTCATGGAAACACCTTTAAACATGTTCCTACTATAGAAGATTTTTGGGTCAATGCCTAGGATTACTTTCATGTGAGAAAGCTAGCTTTCTCAAGATTGTTAGTAAACATGATGAGGGCAATCAAATGGAGAGGCCTTGATATTCCCGATCAACTAGAAGATGATGAAAATGTGCTAAGAGAAGATTATGATACAGTAGATAGAACGAAGTTGAATCCGATGGATTAAGATGATCACTAGGATCCTTCCTTGGAGGCAGTTACAATTACAGTTGATCTGCAACTGAATCGTGGTACAATGAGAAGTTAAGAAAATTACAAAGTTAGAGGGCACACCTTACTTATGAGAAGATGAAACCAAAGGAAGGTCTAGCATAATCAGTCAAACAGAAAGGTGAGGACAGTAGCCAACAGAAAAGAACAATTAAAAGAAAGAAGAGAAGTTTGGAGGTTGAGAAAAGTAAAGGACATCAGGAACCTCCAGCAAAGATATGAAATGCAGCACTGTCAAGGAAGAGCATAATTGAGGCTAGAGACCAAAGGGATAATTCAAGTGGACAAGAGGAAGACATCAACGAGATAGAGTTTGGATCAAGATTGGATGAGTTGGAGACGGTTGTCATCAAGAAGAAACATTTAAGCACCCTTGCCTCCCTCAATGCCTTTATCGGATATGCAAAAGAATATGAGAAGGATCATGAGAAAACACTGCAAGCAACAAGTAGCATGATAAATTCAGCTGAGCTAAAAATGAAACATACACCTTGCCCTCCCATGAAGGAAGTTAGCGACAAGCTAGACAAGTTCATTGCTTTGGCTAAAAAGATGAAAGAAAGGGGTAGAACTGTATTAGAAGATCATTCGATGTAAGCCCAAGTGGCAAATCCTCCTTCTTCTTGGGTAGGATATGTGTCTGATTCTAATTGGCTACCATTTTGGTGCCTTCACACTGGTAGCCACTTTTCCTTTTTTTCATTGGTCCATTGATGAGATGGCATCTTCTCATTGGCCAATGAGGTGGCAACCCTAATAAGGGTTTCTAGGATCTAATCTGAATTATTGGTTTTGCCTCTTAATCTCTACCATTGGTTGTAATTTTAGCCACTATATAAAGCCCTTTGCTCTCATTTGTAAAGGGCCGAAGAAAATTGTTGCTAAGATAATACCAAAATTGTCTCTCTTTATCAGTGTTGTGACTTGCATAGTTTCTACTTCCAATAGTTAGAGTTAGATTTCCTTTGAAGCTGTTAAAGTAGATTTTATTTTGAGAAAGTTGTTAAGTAAGAGTAAGAGTAGATGGATAATTGCATAGTGATATCAGTGGATGTTTGACAGGGATCTATAAACTAGGCCACTAGCATCCTAACTAGCCGTTAGGAAGCCTTGTGTGGTAATCTAGTCATTTTCCCTTGAATCATTGAATCTATAGAGGTAGAGCCGTTGGTTAGCTTTCATTAGATTCAATCCTCATCCATTTGCTAATCTTTCCATTCATAGGAGTAAGAGTAAAATAGCAAGTAGTTGAGTAATCAAATTTCATTCTAAGAAAGGTAGGAAGGTAACAGTCACTAGAACATTATTGCTTCCATCATCACCACCATCAACATCATCTGGCACTCATACAAAATCATCACCATCATCCAAAAACCCAAGTCATCCTTGAATGAACAACGTAAGGCTGCCTACATGATTATCAACAAATCACATTGATAACTAAGTTAGTATCCACAGGTGTAAGGAACATTGGAGTTTTTCTCATGTCTTTATGAGTATTAACTTTTCAAGAGAGGAATTGAGTATTTGATATTCCATATTGAATATTCAATTTCTATATATTATGTAGTAATACAAAACTAACATCAACATGAAGTAGATAGACCAAATGAAGAAACCAGAGCTGAACCAAGATTGTCCAAATATGTCAAAAGACATCATCCTATTGTACAAATCATTGAAGATAAAAATGCTAAACCAATGACAAGAAACAAGTTGAGAAATGATACATGGTTGCTGAGCATAAAAGAGCCTAAAACAATAAAAGATGCCATGGAAGAAGAGATTGAACAAATTGAGAAAAATAAGACGTGGACTCTAGTTCCTAAACCAGACGACAAAAATGTGATTGGCACCAAGTGGGTATACAAAATAAGTTAGATGAAAATGGTGAAGTCACAAGGAACAAGGCAAGGTTAGTCTACAAAAGATATGCACAAGAACAAGGAATTCACTATGGAGAAGCATTTGCTCCTGTTGCTAGATTGGAAAGAGTAAGAACTCTACTTGCTTATTCTAAATACAAAGGTTTCAAAGTTTATCAAATGGATGTTAAATCTGCATTTCTAAATGGTATATTAGAGAAAAAAGTTTACATAGAACAATCAAAAAGATTTGTTGATGTTAACAATAAGAACATGATATGTAGATTACATAAAGTTTTATATAGTTTAAAATAAGCACCAAGGGCATGGTATGAGAGACTTCATAATTATCTTGTGAAGATTGGATTTGAAAGGACTAATAATAACAACAATCTGTACATGAAGATAGAGAAAGACAAAGGTATTTTGTTATCTAAAATTTTTGTTGATGATATCATATTTGGAGGTCAAGATGTTTTATGTAAGGCTTTTGCAAATGAAATGAAGCAAGAATTTGGGATGTCTATGTTAGAGATCAAATTCTTTGTGGGATTGCAAGTACATTAAAAGAAATATGGTATATACATCACTTAGTCAAAATATGTCAAGGAGATACTGAAAACTTTGGATTGGAGGATTCCAAACTAGTAAGTACACCTATAGTGATAGGACATAAATTGTCAAAGAATAATGATTCAACTGAAGTGAATCAAACATTATACAGGTCCATGATTGGCAAATTAAAATATGTAGTACATAGTAGACCTGATATTGCATTATCTGTAAGGATAGTTGCAAGATTCTCTGCTAATCTCAAGTAGAATCATCTGATGGTTGTAAAGAAAATAATGAGATATATGAAAGGAACAGAGGAATATGATCTAGACTCTGTACTATAAAATTTTTAAAAAATTGAATTAAGAACCTATACTGATGATGATTGGGTTAGAAACATTGATGACAAAAAAAGTACAAGTGGAGGAGCATTTTTCTTAGGCAAAGGGTTGGTTACATGGACTAGCAAAAAACAACATTGCACTTCATAATCTAATGTTGAAGCTGAATATGTTGTTGCTGCTATAAATTGTACAAACATTGTATGGATCAAATAGCTACTCAAAGGTATGAAGGAAGAGATTATTGAACCAGTGACACTTTATTGTGATAATACAAGTGTTATAAATATATCAAAGAATCCTATGATGCACATAAAAACTAAACACATTGCAATCAAGTATCATTACTTGAGAGAATTAGTTCAAGACAAAGAGGTGAAGATAGAATATGTTAACACAAAAGAGGAAATTGTTGATATCTTCACAAAAGCATTACCTAAGGACGCTTATGAGTATCTAAGAGGTAAACTAAGGGTGATACCCCTACCAAAGGCTATCTAAGTAACAACAAAGGTGCCTTGCATTAGACAAGTTGATTGCCATATGTTACAGATTGATGCAGTGGATCTTACTTTGGGAGCTGCCTAAAATAATCAAACAACTGAGACTTCAAATTAGTCACAAGCAAGGTGACACAGGAGAAATTGAAAAAGTTCACATCTACATATTAAGATAACAAGTCATTGGCATTGTTGTGAAAGAGTGAGATATAAAAGAGATTAATTTAATGCTGAAGGGACAAGAGATTGAACAAAGAGGGAGAAATCCTAATGTACAGTATGAGGGAGAAATGTTGAGTGCTGAGAAAGAAAGTGTATCTGCTGAGAACATCTACCTAGTAAGAGGGAGATACTGTAGAAGGAAGATATCAAAACACAATAGATTTTGTAACCTATTTAGATGATGAAAGTTGTTGATAGAGGGAAAGATTTCAATAAAAGGAATTTTTTTTCTTTGGGTATTTTGTTGGTCTTACTATTTTAAACCAAGTTAGTTTGGTTGATCAATTTGGTCTGCCATCAATGCTAAAGAGGGAGCTTGTTAAGGAGATTGTTGAAGACAGATTGATACAAGTATGATAAATGTGTTTCAATCATTGTTTTGTCACTAATGTCAAACCTGCTATTTTGTTGGTAAGACAACTACTTATATGATTTAAGTACTATCACTTGTTTGATTGATGAAGAGGATTTGATCAAAAAGATGTAACAAAAGCACCTAAAGGAAAGGTTGAGTTATAATATAAAATGGAGTACAAGAATCAACTAAGATAGTGATATCATAGTGCATTGATAATCTACTTAAGGTTACAAAGGTTGGTTACACTAAGCAAGTTCAGAAGAATAAGTTAAACAAAGTTTGTCTCCCAAGCTTGACCGAATGGATAGTAGGTGCCGACCAAAATCAGTGCAAGCCAAGTAGACAATCAATTGGAGCCAAGTAAAAGTCTATTTTAGCATATGCCAAGCAAAACTATGGATGTCAAGTAACGTTTAGTTGATGCCAAGCACTAGTAAACTTTAGTTCATGCCGAGTGATTTTATAGAGGATACTAAGCAATGCAGTATGTGTCAAGCATCAGAAGCAAGTTAATGTCGAGTGATGATGGAGAATGAACGGCAAAAGATCTTAATTCTCTATTTATAGAGACGGTGGATCAGAAGCAAGGGTTGTCATGTGTGAGAACCTAAGGAAGACAAGGAATCAAAGGTATTGCTTCATTTTAGTGATCTAATTGAGAGTCTACATTGGCATGTTAAGAAAAAGGCTTAAAGGGTATGGATGCTTGAAGGGTGAACACGCTATTAGAGCTGAAATGTGTGAAAGCCAAGCAGAATGGAGGACTGAAATAGAGATCTGTAATTTGCAAATGGAGTTGTAAGTTGTTATCAGATTAAGCCTTACTGTTACTCTCTAATAATTGTATCAGTCTAGGGTAAATCCTTTGGATTAAGGTTGACCTAACAGTCATTTGTAAATCTTTTAACCCGGTGACATTCTAAGTGAATGGTCTAAAGTCCTCTAACAAGGCTCACTCCTAACAAAGTGATTGAAATCCTTTAACAAAGTCACATTCAACAGTGTGTATTGTAACCTTTAATAGGGTTGGCCTTTCACAGGGTATCACTTTTGAAGAGTGAAAAAGAGTAGCATGTTACTAGTGGTTTTTCCCAAATTGGATTTTTTTGTAAATCATTGTGTCAAATATATTGTTGAATCTATTATGTTTCATGCTTACATTTCTGCAGATTGATTTGACAGTAACCTACAAGTTTTTAAGTGATTACATAAATCTTATGGATGCATGCATGATGATAAATGTTTTATGGGTTCACTACACTGTGAAAAGTTTTATTTATACATCTAGACCTTGGATAATTGATTCACCCCCCTCTCAATTATTCTGAAGAATTCCAATATTAAGGATTGTAATGTGATAGGACTATTGATTATATAAGAGAGGTGATCATATCCTCTAGGCAACACTGGAACTATGATTAGCATTAAAGAGTATAATGTAGCAATGAAAATAATGGAATAATCTCTTTAGAGGATGAATGCCTTTGGAAGGAATGAAGAGTGTTGATTGAAGAGTCTCAAGGATCAAAGGAAGCTACAAGGTCATCTAAATGAAGCAAGATCACAAGGGTCTTTTAACATTCCTACTTGCACGAGGACATCATACAAGCTCTAGGAACTTTTGAATTTCTGGAAATGCAAGAGAGACTTGAGAACATCAGTAGAAACATGACATAATTCCAAATGTGCTTTATTTAAAAGGAATAGAAAATTCTCACAAGTCAAATCATATGTAATATGTAAAAGTCAAATTATATTTCCTGTAACTACTCTTTAGTCATATTCTCTCGTGACACTTTGGAAGCATGTCAATTTTGTCCTGAAGTGGGATTAGGAAAAGCTATTTGGTCTTCTAGTTGGAGTATGTAAGAGATATTATATTAAACATTCTGATGTTTGTAAAAAACAAAACTGAGCCCTTGGTGTTGAATTAATCTCCACCATTGATCTTGTAATCCTTCTCTATAAAAGGCATGGCTTCTCTTCTTTGTAAAGTTAGTAGTAATTGACAGTAGTACCAGCTAATGCAATAGGAGTTGATGAACCAAGATTATTGTAAACAACAATTGGAGTTAATGCTAGTGACGCATTGAAGTTATAATTGCTTTCTTACATTTCTTTGATGTATGCATGGTTTCTGTTCTTCAATGTTAGTTTCAATTAAATGATTTTGATGGTGAAATGCAAAGATATTTGATGGATTCCCGATTCATACCATTTGTATGTCACTAATGTAAGTCAATGTCTGGTTATGAACTTTATTGCAACATTAGTTCAATTTTGAATGCATGTGTGAGTTGCTTTGATATTGGGTACTCAAATGCATGTTTACAATCTATATATCATTTCTTTTAAAGATTGCACTATTTTTGTGGCATTAAGAGTAGTTTGTATATATCCATGAACATTTTCTTAAGTCCCATTGTAAATGTAACAATTCACATCATATCCACTAAATCTATCCAAGCATAGTCAAGCCCTAACATTAGGAAGCTCAAGGTTGTCTCATCTAATCACAATTAATAGCACCTAAGATTACCTTGTTCAAGTGAGAATAGGATATACTTAGTATATTTTATTCTATGTTGGTGGTGTGTAAAACTCTCATCAACAATATGGTGGAAGTCTCTATGTGACAAGTACTATAAACACTTTGGTGTATTATAATGAACTAATGTTTTTTATTAAGTTAAGCGCTTTTGATCGAAGCTATGAACCAAAGGAGGGTTTTAAAAGTAACCCAAAACCATGTACATCAAGAAACACTACAACAACATGGAACTAGGGCTCACAATGGAATCCTTCTTAGGAATAGAAAGACCCCCACAAACCAAACAAACACTTCAGTAAAGGGGCAGCCAATAAATTCACCAAAAGAAAAGGATCCGGCTTACTTTGTCCTTGCATGGAGATCCTCTCAAGTTCCCAATAAAATCCACAACAACTAGGTTGAGATACTTACCTAAATTCAAAGAAGAATAAAGAACCAAAGAACACAACATCAATTTTTTTTTCTTGTTCATTTGGAAAGCCCCCTCAACTTTTCTTACGGAGCTTACAGCTGTGATGCCCAAATCATTTCCTTAAAACTAGTTAAGCTTCCAACTATGAATATCATCAAGATCCTACCGAGGGCCTAAGAAAAGACTTTGCCAACCAAGACATCAAAATTCTTTGATGAGAGGCAATAGCCATTAGAGCCAAAAGGATGTTTCACGTTAGCAATGAACAAGCAAATGCATAGGAGTATCACCAAGCATTAAATCAATAGTAGGAGCCTTAGCTAGTGTGAAAAAACCACTAAACACAGATTTCACAAAAGGAACCTTGGACAACAAATTAAACGAAGGATTGGGATGGGAAAAGCCTCTGCCAATGCCACTCCAATAATATTATCTTGTAGCAATGGAACAACTAGTGGAGAGCTCTATTACCCAACAACATCAAAAGGCACCTCAATGAAGGTATTTCCCTTCCCAACACCAAGCTAGGAAAAGGTCTATGTACCTTCTGAGCTATTGCCACCCACAAAGGTCTAAGAGAACGTGTTCACAATATTGAATTGATGTATGTGTGATTGATCATTGAATCAAGTGATAGTTGTAGAACACAATTTTACTGTTGAGAGGGGGCACTCAGTCAGTAGTAGATATAAAGTTTTAATCAATTTGAGCTTTTAATGGAACTTGTCAATCTTCAAGTTGAAAACTGAAACGAATTTGAAACTAAATCCAGAGAGAGATGCAACCACACAATGAACAATGCACAAAATTTATCGTACAAACCTAGCATGGGAAAAACCATGGTGACAAATGCTGCTACCATTATCACCCTAATCAAGCTTCACATATTTATCCAATTACAATGTTTAAGGGTACCAACCCCAAGGAGTCACCAAACCCCTATTCTAAGAGAACCAACTCTTTCTTATTACAAACTCATCAATCTGAGCAACAACTCAGCATCCTTAAGACACCAATCAAAGAATGTTAAAAAGTAAGTTTTTACCAATTTATAAACCGACTTTAAACTTCATAATCATGGAGATAAACAAGTATACTACAAACTCAAAATACAATTCTTCAGATGTTTCAGTCTGAATTATAAAACACAAACATGTATCTTCTGATAACTCTGCCTTCTACAACTTCTGTACACATTTGCTTAACCAACTTCATCAAACAGAATTTCATAAATCATTGCACTATCAAACCTTGTTCACCAATTAAACAGTGTATGTATTAAATGCAATCAAAAGAATAATATTTTATACCTCAGTTTGTATACTTGTGGTTGCAGCATTCTGTTCTTGATCAGATTTTTTCAACCATTCAACATTCAGAAAAGATCATAGACCAGACCATTGTATTCTGAAAATGTTTCTCAGTATGAATATATCATCTTGTAAGACACGTTTCCTTGTCAGTGAAAGGTGGTCAAATATTCAACAACTTTTTATCAGCCTTTTGATAATTATAGTGTGATTACTTCATGTCAGAATAATACTTTGTATCAGGCACCAACTCTAATCACATTTCTTCAGGTTTTTACACATCTTACCAATGCTACACACGCATATCAAACCTTTCAAACGAAAATATTTATATAAAAATGCTCCAAATAAATTGACTAAATGCATATGGTTAGGGAGTTGCATATATTACAACAAATCAATTGTTGCCAACTGCCCAACTTCTTTCTCATTGTTGCTTTTAATTCTCCCATTGTGGTGGTTTTAAAACTCCATAAAGACACATCGCAACATTGAACAAATGTAATTGCCAGTAACCTCAAGGAAAATTGGTAACCAAGCATCCCTGTTGCAGAACAATTGTCGCACTCCCCACAGAGTCCGTTCACAGAGTCATTTCAATTGACTCAGAAATTTTGGTGCCCCTAAAAAATAGCAGAGACAATTCTCCTATGGCTTTAAGGATCACAGAAGTCTGTAGTGTATGCTACAGTCCATTGAATTCTATAAAAAACAATGGCAAGAGCCATTCACCACATATGCCATACAATCAAGACCGGCCAGAATGATTGGCTTACAGATATTTAATAGTCTTTCATTTTATATATGTAGTATCAATACTTTCATTCATTCTCTTTGTAATATCACTCCACAAATGTTATGTTTGCAATACCAATAATAAACATCGGCCAAATTCACTTACACGTGGGTTCAGAACTTATTGATAAACATTCAACATTGTCAAAGAAAGATCACAGTGATACATTGACAGAAACAAATGTCTAATGGAAGAGAAAGAATAGTATCAAAGTTGTGTTAATTGCTAATTGGATATGATAGTAAAAGGAAACCTCAACACATACGATGATGCACACAAAAGGTATATCACAATGAATTTGAACATTTCAATGTGAACATCTTAATCTAGTATATAAATGTGATTCAATCCAAGGTACATAACTTACATCAATTAAGAAATATTCTTCAATTTGTAACTACAAAAACAGCATTCTTCAATCAAACCTTTCAAATGAAAGTGCTTATATTGAAATGCTCTAAATGAATCAACCAAATGCATATGGTTAGGGAGTTGCATATAGTCCTATAAAAATTAACTAGTGCCAACTGTCCATCGGAAAGAATCACAACTAGTGCCAACTGTCCATCAGGAAGAATCACAACATTGAACAGATGTAATTGCCAGTAACCTCAAGGAAAACTCAGAACCAGTTTTTGTTGATGAACTTGTGTGTTTGTCCTCCAAAAACCGTTTTTGACCAAAAATGCCCAAGCAAAGTGGGTTTTTCTAGCTCAAACACGTGTTTTTCACTTGAAAGAAAAAATGCATGCAATAGTGAGTAAAGACAGGTTTTTAAGATGTAAAAACATGTGCTTTTGTCCCCAAAAATGCGACCCATATGTATTTTAGCCAAAAATGCCTACAAGACTAAAGATGTGGTTTTTGTATGCAAAAGCACATGTTTTTGCCCTCCAAATGGACATGTTATGAGTTTTTAGTGCAAATGGAAGTAATGATGTGTTTTTAGAATGGGAAAGCATATACTTTTCACTTCAAAAACTCCACGATATGCTTTTACATGTTCAAATGCCTCTATTGAAGAAATATACACGGATTTTCAGATGCAAGAACACATGTTTTTTAAAATACATGTTTTTGTATTCTAATTCCCCACCATTGTCCATTTAAATCATATCTCAAGTTAATATATTCCCCACTTACACATTAAATGATATAAAAATGTGTTATCAGCTACAGAAACGCCACCTATATGTATTAAGGACTTATGTTTTATGCACGGTGGGCTTTTAAAAGGTGATTTGCATGTTGATGATATGGAATGACTGATAAAAACCCCACCTTTATGCATTTTACATGTCTCATGTAATGAAATTTAATAAATAACTATAATTTTCAATAAAGTAACAAGAAAATAGACTTACAAAAGCCAATTTCATTAAAACATTAAAAACTATGGTCAAATTAGCTAAGAATGAGCTGAAATTTTAAAATGGATGTCAAAATCCACTTTAGATATAAAAAAACAACTTTATTTCTAGCAACTGCCAATAAAAAGCCCACTTTTGGAAGGCTTTTAAATAAGATATGGTGTCGCTTTGAAATCTCCATTTTTTCCTTTACAATGTGAGCTAGACACTTCGTTTGAGGCCTATGTTAGCTTCAAATGAGGGTGATTCCAAAAGCTATTATCATAAGGGAAAAACAAGATTCAACTATTCACAACAAAAAAAAGATATGAAAAATTACCTAAAATCAAGCACTTGCAGTTAGAGAAGAAAAACTCTACATTGGAGCTTTAACTTGATGGAAACCTTAAAAAAAAGCACAAATAAAGTTACACAAAGGACAATTCAAGGATGACAAATAACTTTATTGTTGAGGATAATAGCTTTGGTTAGATATAGAATGATGATTGATTTTATGTTGCATAGATATACATGTATGTGTGTGTGTGTATCAATATACTTTGTATAATTTGATATTTATATATACGTACATATTTAAATTGTTTATATCATTATTTATGAAAATCAAGTGTCACTCATATAACTGATTGAAACACCATATGTCCTGTTGTCCTCAATTTTGACATCACAAAATTGAGGCAACCCTACGGATTTTTCTCATGGATTCGTAGGTGCGTCCTCTTTGTTATGAAGCATTCATGAGGCATCGTGAAACAATTCATTATCTTTGAATTGATCTTTTTGTATTCTTGTCTTTTTTTTCTTTTGAAGGTTTTTCGTTGAGATTATCCCCAATCATTTGTCAGTAAGAATTTTCCTTCTCGCATTGGAAACACTTGATTTTTGGTGAACTTTCATGTCTTTTCTTTTATTTTTCTTTGTGTTGTAAATAGTTTTTGCTTCTTCTTTTTTCCTTTGCTGAATAGCCCTTGGAATTCCACTCGACTCTAGCTAACTTAGGTCCAAATCAGAGTTGTCTAACTCAAGTTAGAAGGACAAAAGTGGGTTTTTCAAGTCAACTGCATATTTTTATTGAAAACCTCATAAAAGTGGGCCTTTTGTTCGCAATTGCATGATATAAAATCATATTTAATATTTAAAGTGGATTTTGTGGTCCATTTTAAAATTTTAACTCATTCTGAGTTGATTTGACCATAAATTTTTATGTTCTATAAAAATAGTCTATTTCAAGACTATTTTTTATGTTACTTTTTTAAAAACTATAGTTAAATATTAAATATAAATACATGAGACAACTTAAGTGCATAAAAGTGAGATTTTTACTACATATTGCATACATCCATATACAAAATACTTATGAAAATCCACTGCCAATAAATTATATGTCCCACCATTAAATTAAATGAACTTTTTATATGCAATAACTCATTTTAATGTGTTAAGTGGGTTTTTAATATGTATTTGCATGTTTTAAGCTTATTTAATTAATGTAAGTGATAAATCTAATTCATTTACATATGTTGTTGCATATATTTTATTTTAATTATATTAATGCATTTAAATGGGGTTTTTCTAACTCATTGCATACGCATCTTTTAAAATTATGGACTTTTTAAATCAAATAACATGTTTTTATAACATCTAAATGCATGTCTAAAGTAAGTTTTCACTTAACCCAGCCAAAAGTGGTGATTTTTGGCTCAAATACATTCAATTTGAAACATGCTTTTGTGTCTTTAAAGTCCACTACGGCAAAGTAGTGATTTTTAGCCAAATTACATCTCTTTTAAAACATGTAAATGACTCCCAAAAGTGCTTTTTGCATTAAGTTATTTAGTAAAAGCTCATGGTGGTGATTTTCCAAGCAATCGTATGAGTTTTAAAACACGTATCTGCTCTCCAAAAGTGCATTTTCCTTCATTATGGGCAACGTGGTGATTTTTTGAGGAAGAACACATTGTTTATTATGTGTGTTTCATGCAAGAAATCTCATTTTTCACTTTCAGGGTGGATTTGGAGGGTCATTGTGCATCGTTTTCAATATTGGCAACCCTTTGGCACATGTTTTTACTCAAAAAGTCACATTTTGAACTCAAATATAAGGTATTTTTGGGCATTTTCCAGAAGTGGCAATTTTTGGAGTGATTGCATGTCATATGTTACATGTTTTTGGTCAAAAACAGCTCATCCAATGCATGTTTTCTACCAAAAATGTTGCATTTCTTGGTGGTTGGTTCTCAATCATTCCAAAGAGCTTCATAGGGTATGTATTTTATTTTCAGCTTCTTCTTCATCATTTCCAAGCTTGAAAAGGTGCCCTAGATGCCATTTTTTAATGCATTTGCATATGGCTTTGATTTGGTCAAAGTTTGTTTGATTTTTTGGGCATTGTATCTCTCCAACTATCTCCACATGTCCAAATTCGAATCTTGATTGTCCTCAAAATTTGAAATTTGAAATCTGTAGAAGTCTTGTGATATTGGACAAATCTAAAATCCTAAATCTCTTGGATTTATTTCAAATTTGGATAAAAGACTTCTTTACTCATTTTTGGTGGAGTTGGGGTAAAATTTCATTTTTATTTTCCTTAAGGCATTGATGTATATATTTGTTTGTTTGTGAATGCAAATCATTGTCATTTCCATTTTCAGATTTGCATCTCTTTTTGTGTGCATGAAGTTGCTCCTTCTATCTTCCATCTTCTTCTCCAAGCTGCATGTGCAAGGTTTCATTTACTTGCATCTGCAATCGAGTGTAAAATTTCATTCTCAAAAGAAACGCAAGTTAACCATTTTCCTCAAGTGCAACTACTAGATAAAACCCCACCACCATACATTCCATGGACCTCCATATGGCTGCCCTATGGTTGATGTTTCAGCCACATGCTTGCCGCATAGAGTATCACTTTTTGCACATATTAAAATGTGCTATGCCCAATGTGTTACTCATTTTTTCTTCTCATTCACTTAACTCCAAGCTTGTTGGCCGTACATGCAATGGACCTTGGAAAACCCATTTTTTGTTTTTCTAATCACTTTTTAGCCATTCTGAGCTTGACCCATTTGCTCTTTTGTTGCCCCTAACCATTCCATACCCTTTCCCTATAAATACCTTGCTTGAATTTTTGTTTTTACAGACCCAAGTTTGCTATGGACCCTTCATATGACGATGTTTATATACTATGGAACTTTCATGTGACAGTTGCACAGCCACACCATTTGGCAATGTCAAGAGAAGTTACACAACAAAAGGGAAATAGACTACTAGTGGATTGAATGACATACTCAACGTCACTCAATCATCAACTCAAGTTGCTGGACGGAGATCTTGGTGCCTGGAACAACATGACGGAGATTGATTTGGATGTTTTGTGTGAGTACGAAGTCATCACATTTGTTGAAATGTACCATGATTATGCACATATGATGACCAACAAAGAACAAGTTCTACAAGGACTTGTAAAAGATGCAAAGGCAATAGTAGCCAGGATAACTAACCAAGAAAGCATAATCAAAGAAGCATTCAGAGGGCTATCATGAAAAATCATCACTAAAGATAGTGGACTCAAGAATCAAGAAGATGTCCTCAAAGAGTTCGTAAAGGCCATCTGCTTATAGCTTGAAGTGGATGACTTCAGCATTAGTGTGCTGGATAAATAGACAAGCTAGAAGTATTCATTGAAGAATCTGCAAAATCAAATGGAGATTTCTTACAAAGAGGTATCTAGAAAAGCAAGCATACTTAGGAAGGTTACAATGATCTCACAACACACCGGTGAACCAGATATTGCAATTGTATGCGAGTCCCTGTGGAAGTTTGGAGAGTTAGTTGATACTATGTGAATACTTCAAATCAGATTTTCATATGCTTTAAGTAAATAGCAATAGGAAGATTACATGTAAAAAGAAATTATGTTGTAAGTACAGGATAACGTGCACCTATACAACCAGCTCATGTAGTTAATTGCAATCGCATTAGGCATGCAACTTTGAATAAAATCAATGTAGTTAGTTAGAGATAAGTCAAAGTGGTTGAGGTTTTTCCAATTTTTCCTCCACCTTTCTCTCTCCTATTTTTCTATATAAAGGAGAGATCTCATTGTAAATTATCATCTTTTGGCAAGGCAAGAAAATTCTGTCAGTTTATATGCACACTCTAAGACTTTGCGCTTAGATGTAAATCTAAATTGCTATCAATAAAAGAGGCAACTTGCTTTCAAACTTTGTGTTGATTCAAGGTCTTATGTGATGACATTTTCTGCATATTGATTTTGAGTTTTGGAGGTTTGATCAAAAGGGATTTGAATTTAATAGTGCAAACTTTGAGTTGCCTATTGCATTTAGAGCCAATTTGAACTTTTGAAGATTTTGTGCTGCAGGAGGCCAAATTGTAATAGATAGTAGTGGCTGCATTTACTGAAGAATTTGTGTTGTAGGAGGCCAAATTGTAATAGATAGTAGTGGTTGCATTTACTTAGAGCTGAAAATTTTAGGTTTCAGTTGTAAATGTTTTTATTAAATTTGAGGGTATCCAATAAGAGACTTTGTGCCTTACTATTTATTCTACTTGAATCCTTATTTGAGACAAATGCAAAAGACTTTGGGTTCATATTTTTGTTTCACAAAATATAAAAAATAAACTGCTGCCCCTAGTGTTGTTCTTACGTCAATTCCAAGGTCATCGGAATTATCATAGCAATAAGGCATTTTTTGTTAAGTTGGAAAGTTAGAGTTGTAAGCAAATCATTCATGAAAAAGGTGGAATTGATCAAGAGAACCATCATTTTTGTACTTTCAGTTAAGTTCCTATTGAAGCCACCCACAGTAAGAAGGGAGCCTCCACTGTTGCTGAGATGAGAGAGAAATCTCATGCAATGTTGCCTAAAGTCACAATTTTGTAAGTCGTAGTCAGTGACGTACAATTTTTTAGCCAACATGTCCCAAGTATATTTATCAATCTGCATTTAGATATTATTACTTGCAGATTATTGCTATTTTATATTTCATATAGGATGTCGGTCAAGTATTATTATCAATGATCATTTTCAGACTGGATATTTATTTATTTGTCCAAGATCAAATCATATTGAACATAATAAGCATTTGTGTTTGTTAAGTAATAAATCCCAATTAGAGATTGGGAGTCTAATTTGATATGAAAAGGCACATTCATGACACATGTCATGGACAGACATGTGGAGACATGTCTTTTCATGGGATGTGTCTCTTCAATGAATACTTAATGCAGATATGATCCACATGAGGAGACATTGAAATCAATAAATGTTTTACCTTTTGGAGATTGAATACCACTAGCTCAAATTCAGACCTGTGAATTTATATTCAGTATTTTTCAACATTGATTTAGCATCATCTTCAATATTTATGATGCTTTACTAACACAACAAAACAATGAGGATGCACCAACGATTCCATGAGAAAATTGCATAGGGCTGCCAAAATTTTGTGATGTCATAATTTAGGACAATATTGTCCTAAACCACTCTCAATAAATCCTTCAAAAAGATAGGGATTCCACCTAAAATTTAGGAGACTGTTGTCAACTTCTCAAAACTGCATGAAAAGATCTTGCATAGCTCTCTAAGCCTCTCTACTAGTTCCCTCCACAATCTGTCAGCCTATGGGAACGAAATGATAGGCCAACATCTCTCCATCTTCCTATCACCAAGGAAGGGCCAAAAATTAAGGGACTTTACATTTGTGTTGAGTAGTTTCTCCATTCAGCATCTTTTGCAGGTCGACATAGGATTGTTCCTCTTAGAGCATGCCATAGCTAAGATGGCCTAAGTCATTGAGATTCACCATAAGTGAGAGTTGTTATTTCTAGATTTGCCTCAAAGAAGTATTATTTGATATTTGATTAAAATAGAAGCTTTCAATGTTGATGATAACAAATAAAGACTTCGGCATTATTTTTATTATTGAATTCCATATTCTACATGCTGATTTATGTATTTTTTCAAATATTACTTATTTGAAAGTGTATATCAATATCTAACCCTTAGGCAATAACCTATAACACAATAGTAAAATTGTAATCCTCTTATATAGGAGGTCTTGGGTTCGAGTCGACTCGAGCTTAACAAATAATAATAACTAATCTTGGCTTTGGCCTCTTAGCTATCCAAAAGAAAAGTGTATATCCAACTCTTAAAACAATCATGTTGTCCTATGGATATGAAAATTGGCAAGCTATATTGAACTTGACTAGGGGATTAAATACATATAAAATTATTTTCACAACATTTCTGCTACTACATCAGTGCTACCTTTGCCTTCCAAGAAAAAGTTTCCAAAACCATTCGGTCTGAGCTTTTTTATATATCCACACAAAGTACAATAAAAATCCTTAGCTTTATGAACAAAATCTCTGCAAATTCTGTTTGTAAACTTCTAAAGGACAAGTATCGTGTAACATATATTAGAATCTCTCCAAGAAGTGGCAGATATCTCTACTTCTCACTAGAACTTTTGCAAAATGAGAAAACTCATGGTTTATTGGTGAGAAATTCAAGCCAAGAAGACCTTAAATTCTTGCCAATAAGTTGGCCACTTCTCTGAGATAAATCGTGAACTTCTCGCAATAACTTAACTACTTCTCTTGGGCGGCACTAGTAAAATTGGGACACCCAGTGACTTTCCCGTTCATTGTATATTTTGCAATTTTGAGTGTTTGGAGAAGAGAAGGGTTTTGGAGAAGAGAAACAGTTTCTAGAAGCCTTGTAGATCGATCACAAGTGGGTTTGAAGTGTATTCACAAGCAGATCCGGGTTTACTAGTAAGTTTTCTAAATTCTTTTTCCTTCTAGTGGGAAGGGGAAGAGGAAGATGTAGATTAGCTTCATATTTTAATTAACATTTGTATTTGCTTATCTTTTTACAAAGACAATATTCTATTTCTAGTTTGCCTTAGAGTTCAAAGTCTTTGAATATGGCTGCCATGGCTGCCAACCATCGACATTCCACATAAGGATGCAAATTTATTACATATTTCATATATATATATATATATATATATATATATATATATATATATATATATATATATCAGCTTGTTTGGTTTGTTTACTGATTTAATGACTAATTAGATGAATGTCCTTATTGAATTTCGCAAAAATCATTTCTACTTAAATTGAAGTTATTTTTAAAAGTCCTGAAATTTTCCCGAGAAGTTGCGGATTTATCTCCGATATTTGTCAAGAAATTCTTTTTTTGCCTCGCTAATAAGTGGCAAAGAACGAGATTTTGAATTATGTCGTGCAGTACATTTGCCAAATAATATCAATTGAGATTGTTTCTCCATTAAGCAATCAAGGCATACAATACTTCAATTTAAGAGTTCTTTCTTAGCCCTACATATAGGCTTCATATATGTTTGTTGGAAACATTTTGGTCGTGAAAATGAATTTCTTTGTAAAGGCATCAATTGCTAGTTCCCATTTTAATCAACAATTTATTTTTCAAAAACAATTTTCCAGTAATACAGTTTTCTTAATAGTAATTATTATCAACATGTTCTAGATTTGATTGTGTTTTGCATCACCATTTCAGATCACACTCTGTGATCCATCATGATGAAGATAGAGAGAAAGGATGAAAGTAAAAAAGTTCCAGACCTAGTTCCTTTAAGGAGGAGGGTCAAGATCAGAAGGAGAGAGAGAGAGAGAGAGAGAGAGAGAGAGAGAGAGAGCGCAAGAGGAGCAAGTCAATGATAACTGAAAGGACACAAAATAATAAACAGCCAGTTATCATTGTGCTTATTTATTATTTTTTGTCCTTCTAGTTATCATTGTCTTGCTCCTCTTTCTCTTTCTCTCTCCCCTTCCAATTACCATCCGCCACCCCTGCCCTCTTTAAAGGGACTGTATTTGTAACTTTTGTAATTTCCTTCTTTTGCTCTCTACCATCCCAATGATGGATCATGGAGTGTGATCTGAAACGTTCATGCAAAAGCACTCCCACAATCAAATCCAGAAACAACATATCATTAAAGATATAAAATGGATTGTGGAATCTACTTGCTCTTAGTAATTATTGTATGTCTTGAAAATCCACTTAACTGTTTTCATCTGTAAAAGGATGAACTGAACAAAAACTGATGCAAAGACAAAAATGATTAACACAGGGGTGATTAGAAATTTTGACAGCAGCAGCAATTAGTTAACTTGGGGAAAGTGAGATAGAATGTAAATAACTCTTTCCTTAAGTAATTTGTATCTGCTTTCTGTTTTTAAGTCTTGACAATAGTTATAAGAAGTCAAAATAAGGATAAAAAAGTTAAACTTTTCGAAAGGGTTGTGGATTTACTTGAGTACATCTTTGAAATGATCAGCACATTCCTTACATGGATAGATTCTGGATAATATTGACATCTGCATAGAAAAGATATATACATAAGCATTATGTATTGTAATGCCATTAGGAAATCAAATCTGAGATAATGCGAGGGGTGAAAAATGTAACAGCTAAATCATAATAATGTAATCACTGAATTAAAAAATAAAGATCTACTCAAGTATAAAAATATAGTAGAGTCTAAATAGATGGTTGAAGAACCTCGAGCATGACAGGTGTAGTAAGAGTCCTAATCGGAGCTAAGAGTTTTTACTCAATGAAATTATCACATGCTTCATCCAAATGATGTAGTAGCTACATCATTCTAACCCTAACTTTGAATGCCAGACCTCAAAAGCTCTCCTACCACTCAGGTCTACTACTTGTCTCTTCCAGCTAAGATTACATGGTTACCTAACTCAATTTTGTTCTGTTGACCTTGCTACATTTCAACAATCCCCTTTTCAATTCTCCTCTTTTCACTACTTCATAGACAACCATGTTAGAATACTCAATATAGCATTCATAAATGTCAGACAAATGTAGTTTAAAGAATATGTAATGCCCCCTCTACCCATGCTTTGAAACGGGTCCAGTTCGAGGGTTGGTCTTGGTATCAGTTGATCTAGCACATGGAATTTTAGGGTTGGCAAAGATTTCTAATTAGTTAAATAAAATTAGATATATATATGTATACATATTTATGTATAGACCTTAGTACATGTATAAAAAAAATTAGATTGAGATCAAGAGCATGATAACGATGTAATAGGATAATTGATTGATTAGTAGTATTCAGCAAAAGTATGGAAATGTCTAATATGTCTAGTAGTATTCAGCTAATGATTATACTGTGAATGTTTGAGTTATTAAGTTATGAATTGTCTAAAAGAGTAGATCTACTCGATGATTGAATAAATGTATAATTACACACACACATATCCTTCTATGGATCAATCATTAAGGTCTAATGTAGATTTATAGTAAATTGAATAATGTTTTGGTTTGGACTTTGACAATACATATAATTATAATTTCCTATACAGTTGTATTATTGGGAGCAATCAAGGATTTACTATCAAAGCTTAACTATTACCATGATCATTGAAACATTGCTATCCAATTGTAACATTGAATTTAACTATTCATAATGCAAATTTGTTCACAGTTTATATTGGTCTTAATGTGATATATGCATTGCTAGTAGCGATGTCAGGGTACCTATGATGATCTCGTTATCCAATTAATGATAAACATTCATGTTTGCATTTAATGAAATGTATCATAATAACTTAATGTGAGAAGAATTAATAATAGTATGCAGGTGTTGCACTTCTATGTTGAACAAAAAGAAAAATTGCCTCTTCCCTTAATTGCTGTGTTGTCCTTCTGAGTTCCCTGATGGAGCATTACTGAATATAGTGAGATAAATAGTAATGATTTTATACTTCACTACTTATGTGTGATGTCCCCATTTTTATGCCTTCCTATTTTTGTGAGTGTTACCTTAGTTTCAAGGGTTTCTTTCCAAGTTGGCGCTCTAGAGGGTGACAAAGCCCTCTGTAGCATTATAGGATTTTTTAGGCTTTTTGGGGGTTGTTCTCAGCCTTTGAAGAATACTGCTATTCATAGTAAGTACCCATTTCAGAGCCATTCTTTTGGTATTTTTGGATTTATTCTTCCCAATCCTTGCATAACACTTCTATTTATAGTACGTGCTCATTTTGACACCAATATTCTAGAATTTTTTGGTTTGTTCTTGCTGGTGTATGTTTTATGACATCAACAACTCAAAATAAAATATCAGGGCTAATCTATCCTCTCTTGAACAAAACCCTCTATGTGCTAAACAGATGAACTGCATGATCCCAAAGAGGACTCAATGGTTCTAAATGCATGTGATTTTGCTGGGATAGACTCTCATGGTAGGATGAATTTCTGAAAACTTTCAAAGGGACTTACGCTGATGCTTAAAATTTTATCCTTCAAATAATTTTTTCAATGACCTCCTGGATTCTACTTCTAATGGAAAATGAAACCTATCCTTGCTTCACAAAATTCAACAACTTCACAAGAACAGTGTAATCTTCTAAGGTATTCTAAGAATTTTTACATCACAGATATTGACCAACACTCGAACACTAAATACAGTAATGGAAGTTTCTATTACAAGTACAAAGTAACTTTGCACAATTTTCAAAATCATCCAACCATCAAAAGTATGAAATTATTAACTCTATAATGAACATTCTCATCAAATCCTTCATTCAATCTAACAACCTGAAAATGAAATCTACTCTAATTGAGAGACAAGTAACCAAGCGACTTGCAAAAGATACTAAATTCACCAACAATTAAACAATGAATAGTTTTACACAACAATCTCTAAATCTCTGCTTTGAGGAGTGGGGTTTATATAGGAGTTTAAAAACAAATTAAGGGCCCAAATCAATTTGAGATTGATGGCCAAGATTAAGAAAACTAGACCCTAATTAGGTTTTGCAATGCTTATCTAATAAAATCCAATGAAAAATAAACAACTCATCTATTGCTTTCTTCTAGAAGAAAGAAACCCTTATCTTGATGTGAAAAAGAAGGATTGCGTTCATAGAACTTGGATGCCTTGTCATAAAATTATCTGATTGGTGGAGAAAGGTGTTTGTCACCTTAGCATGCTTATCTTTTTGGCTTTGAACAATTCTTCTTCAATTTTGGGAATTTGAGATTTTGGAAAAATATACCCAAATTATATTATATTTAAATCAAACTGAACTTGGAACTTTCTCCCTTCTCAATGTTCTTCTTCGATGTAAAATTTTGGACTTGCTGATGTGCACTTTGAAATTTGAAAGATGTCTTTGAAAGCTCCATTTGTTCATACATCCTTCTTACTGTCTTGATATTCTTCGTACACAATGAGGTCCTTGGTTGTGCTTTTTTCTTAATTTGTGAAAGTCATTTTTTCTTATACCAATTGGATTTTTTCCTTTGATCTTTGATCTTTGGAAATCTCAGATTGTAGAATCTCCTTTATCTTTGTCTTTGATTTAGAAACGGCCTCATGAAATTTAGAAATGATGAAGTCTCATCCTTGGAAATGCATTTTAGGTCTGATTTTTAAGAGATTTCCCATAGCTGGGCAATTTGAAGTCGTCCTAAGATGGGAGGACTTCACTTATGCTTGTGGATTTTCTCTCAACTTTCCTTGGAAGATTTCACTTGGAAATAGGAATTTTTATACTTCTTGAATGTACTTCAAGCTCACTTGTGAGTTTTGAAGCATTTAATTAAATTTGCAATGTCTTCTTGACTTGATCAGATTTGACCAGTGGATTGAGATTTTGCTTGACAATTAGCCAATTTCAAAGCTCCTTAGCTCAAGCAGACTTCAACTTGGAACAAGGAACTTCCTTCTTGGTAGGGGCAGCCTTCATATGAGTTTGTGGAAATTATCCTAACTTGATCAAATTTCTCATCCTCCTTTTTTAAGCAGATTTAATAATTATTTAGGAAATCTTCCATGTTGGAGAGGATAGAGTTTTGGTCTGTTCAAGGAACTTTTAACACTTGGCAATTTTTTAAGCCTTCCAAACTTGAATGGAGTTCATGTGTGTTGTTGGAATTAGCCATGCCTTAACATATTTTCTTTGTGCAGAGCTGTGGAATTTCCATCTCCTAATCAAACTCCATCATGGATTGAGGAATTTCTTCAACACTTAACCAAACTTGCAATTATCCTTTAGGTTGAGTGGACTTGGCTTGGAAACAGAGATTTTTAATGAGTAGACTTCATTTAGAAACAGGGATTTCCGTGAATTCTTGAGTGATATTCATGCCAATTTGAGAAATTTTTCATGAGTAGACTTCATTTAGAAACAGGAATTTCCATGAATTCTTGAATGAATTTCATGCCAATTTGAGAAATTTGTCATACCATAGAAAAAATATTCATGTTGAGGCAGACTTTCCATTGAAATAAGGATCTTGGAACACTTAACAAATTTCTGATAGCTTTTCTTTAAACTTTCAAAAGTTTGTGTTCTTAGAGGATAATTTTCAGCGACTTTGGTATTTGGATGACACATTTTTTAATTAAATTTGGTGCAATTTTGATTAGGACTACTCTGGAGACCCTACTAATAATGTGGTTCAAAACGAAGTATATAAGAGTGGACCATGAAATATAATTTCAGTAAACAAAGACTTCCTATAGGTGTCGACATTGAGTTTGATGTTAATATTTTAAGATATATAGCAGCACCTCTGATATCGTCATTTAAGCAGAAATTTAAGAATTGATTTTGTCAATTACTTATTATTTCTGGATAAGGTTTTTTTTTTTTTTTTTTTTTTTTTTTTTAATCTGTAAAAGGCCTAATCCGTTTAGAATATTGAATTACATTCAGGCATTACTTGAATGCCAAGAGTCTTATAACTCTTCTAGAAATTACAAAAAATTATTCAATTTCAAAATCTTTCCTTGATTATCCTTGCTTGAGTTAGAGCTTTCATCTTTATGTAAACACCTCATTCCATAGTTTCTTCATTTCATTCAGTCTTTTCCTGCATAACTCAGTCACTTGGCTAAGATCAATGTTAGTCCCATTATATTTCAATAGGTAAATGCTTAAATTTAATAAATTACTAATTGCGAGAAAATATCATAATTGCTTGGAGAATCAAAGAAAGAAAAGCATCCATTAAGCCTTCCTTCAATATGTTAGTTGAATTTGTGTGAGAGCAATGAATTTTTAGAATATTATATTTCTTTGTTTACATCTTAATTTTTCAAGTTTTTATTATCTTGAACTTTTCTTTTGCTAATTTCCAATTTTTCATTTCTTGATTGCAGATGGATTGTGATTCGTTCAATGAAAGGATTTAACTTTGTTATTAAGTTAGAGTAAAATAAAAAAAATTAAGGAGAATTTCTTCACCATCTGCCTTTGAATTTGCTTGAGAATCGGCTTCTCCATTCCCTTCTCAATAAATATGTTGTATGCAAACTTCTTTTAGTTTGTCCATTAATATTAGAACATATTCTAATTTTGAATTTAACTGCCAGTTAGGAGTCCTTCATTTTCTGATAGCGTTTAATGTAATATGTGAATCTCCATTTATAACTAAGTTTTTAATCCCTATTTGTAGACTGACATTCAATCCTTCAATTAGAGTTTCTAGTTCAGCTATGTTATTTGAAACTGCCCCTATGTATTTAGCTCTCTTAGCTATCCATTCTCCATTTTCTGAGTAGATGAAGCATCCTATTCCTGCATTCCCAGAATTACTTCTTGAGGCACCTGATGGAACCTTAAAATTTGCAGAAATTTAAAGTTCTGAATACAACACTGAAAGGAGAATCTTTATGTATGTATGTGCAAATGCAAAATCATCACAAGTTGTGTAAATCTTGAAGAGTTGGCTGTTCATGTTCGTGTGGCTCATAGTTAAGACTTACAGGGGGCATGTTAGAAGATTGGTGTTCACATTGCTGTAGGATGGATCAAAATCATCTCTTAAATACCCATTGTTTTATGGTTTGGAATCATAATCTTGTGGGCCCAGTTTGTAATTTGATTTCTTAACACAAGTTGTCGCTGATTCAGTTATCTTGCTTACCACAGCTAATTGTGATGAGTTCTGGTAGTGCTCTGTTTTTATTAACCTTTTACCTCCTACATTTCCCACTTCTTTGGCATGAAATTCCCTTTTTGTTAAATTATTGATAGGAAAGTAGAATATTTAGTACTTCTTAAAAGAGGGAAGAATAGTTCCTAAAAAGCTATTAATTATAAGAAAATGATATATTTTGACTGGTGTTGCTACAGGGACTAAGGATGCGTGAGTATGGAGCCAGCTGTTTAGTTGGGAGAGCAGCTTGAAAGCTGTAATTTTGCTATGTTATTTTGAGCAGATAGTTCTGAATGTTTAACAGATCAGTTTTGGGCCATGTGTTATCTTGGCCAAGTTCTTTTGTAATGTGTGGCCAGCGGCCAAAACAAATTATTATCTAGCTTAGTTGTTAAGATGGTTAAACATTTCAAGCCTATATAAGTAAATGTTAATCGAAAGACAATATAGACATGATATATGAAAATACTCTGTTTATATAAAAGCGTGGAGCTTCTATAGCAGCTGCTTTTAGAACACCTCTCACCTTGCGAACCTGAGGAGGGCCCCCTTTCGGGAAACTTGGTGAGGTTACTTTCGTATGTTTTGTGAATACTTCAGTATTGACTAATTTCATGTGTTCTTTTACAGATTGAATTGACTGTGTGCATTTATAAGAAGTTTATTGCATATATGTTTGTTAATCAAATTTGTACAATGCCTGTTGTTGATTAATTAAGAATTCAATTGTCTGATGAGGTAATTGGTTGCGACATTCTTATGAAGTAATTGTTCGCTATATATCATTATTTTGCCGCCTGCATAAGTCTATCACAGAATACTGTCTGCTACATTCTTCCTACCGCATCCATCCATCTATTGAACCACTTCCTGTCGCTATTCATAATAATCTTTGTCCCCATTTATCAAACTTCCTGTCGCACTTTGTATTAGAACTAGTTTGTTGTAAACAACCTTCTGTCGCCACTAAACCTCCTATCGCAATTCAAATAGATCTCAACTCTTAATCAAATCAACTTTTAATCAAACAAAACTTTGCAATAGCATTCATAAAGACATTGTGTTATAATAAGAATTCCAACTTTAGATTATAATCCATTTACAAAAGTAATCTTAGATATGTGGTGATTTGGATAGTTTAATTTATTAGCAAGTAGTAAGTTGCATTCATAAACCTCTTGATTTATTATTTTCACCCCTTGAGCAAACAGTTGTTATATCTCTCACAAGTTTACAAATCCCGGATTGACATTCTTAGGGTATTGTTGATTCAATCATATATCACTAAGTTGAACCTCAGTTTTACCCAACAAATTGGAAGATCTTTTCATGCATACTTGAAGTATCAAGAGGTCTGCAAATCTATACAGAATTAAGAAATTTGTGGATTTACACTTGTTTGGTACATTAGAAGTAGGCAATCCATTCCAATCAAAGTTGCTTGCTTTAGAAACATATTTGAAGACTGAAGCCAATCTATCACTGGAAGAAAAAAGTTTGTTGCTGCTGTTTGTAGAATCATGCCTCCATTTTGATATAGAGAGGAACAGTGACAGTAAAGTGCATTATAATTTCCTATTACATGTAAAAGAATAATTCCTATTCACAAAGATATTGGATGAATGGGTTTTTGGCTTCATGGAACTGTGATTGGGGATACCTCTTTCACTATTTCTTCATGGATAGAAAAACATGTGTCAGAGAAGAAGAGGCATGTAGAAACAACCTAACATGGTCATGAAAGAAATGCCGAATATGCAAGGATAAATCTTTCAATGGAGAACTTCCTAGATGCATTGATCCTGTTGCATCTGCAGCTCCCAGAGGACCATTATGTTTCAGAAAGGGAAAGTTTAACCCATTTTCTGTATGTTGTTCGATAACAGAGCTCCCTTTCGAGTATGGTTCAAATTTCTATAATGGAGCATATGATCAATTTACTTAATTAAGTGAGAATGATCGGGATCCTCAAAACAATATTGTGATATCTTCATTGCCATAATTGGAGGCATATTCAGTGTATTTAATTATATATATGACTAAAAGCGCATGGGTGTGGAGTTGAACTACCCAATTTTACACTGTGTATTCTTCAGATCATCTCTTCAGCAATAAAATTCTTGTGGTCATGAGGATGGTGCATGTTAAAGAAATGAAAGATGGAGACTTCATCTGATGATCCCAATCAAATGCTACATAAGGAGACACGTTAAGATTGAACGTTTCTCCTCCATGGTGATCTACAAAATCATATGGAGATGTGGCAAATTTAAAAGGCATAGCAAATGCAGAGGGCCCATGAGCCATAGATTTGGAAAGAGCTACAACCCCTATTCATTATAACGGAACCAATTCGAACTCCCACACCAAGTATCGGCAGTAAATGAATTATTTACCAAAGTCGCACCCAGAACGCATATGTGAAAGGGTCGATGAACCCAAATTTCTTGTACCTACACCCAGCACAATTTCAACATGGTCAGGGGCACCGTTGACACACAAGCACGCATCCAAGAATGAGGCAAGGTTTTAAATAAAAAAGTAGAATAAGTATCAGAGGCGTGAACAATATACAGAAGACAAACACAATGGGGGCCATCGTGTTGGTGGTGCACTAATTACAATATGACCATCGTCATTGTAATTGAAAAGAATACCAGAGGCATCATCCCTATTGAGAAACTATTAGTCATGAGATGATTATATATTATTTATAATAGTAGCAACATTCGTAGAATCATAACGATGGTCCAAACATGATATACAATGCCGACAACAAGATCTTCATGAAATAAATTCAACCATAAGAAGAGGAAAAAACGAATTTGAAAGGTGAGTCATAAAATACAGCATCTACCAATGGAACAGCAGAAGATGAAGACTCTTGCAAAGAAGGCACCTTACTCGGCAACCAATCACAATGTAGTTGTTTGAATGTAAACAATGATATTGTTCCCTCTCATAATAAGCGTCGCGCAGGACAATATTTTGCCAACAAGAAAGTCATCTGCTAGATTGTTAATTGTGAGATATTTACATTTAGGCTGTAAAGTATATTTAAGGAAACTGAACTTGGAGTGGTGCGATTATGGAGGGTGTTTTTATTTGTTAAAAATAAACGACTTTTTTGAAAAGTCATGTTCTTTTATAATGTAAAATATAAAAGGGCAATATCATTCTGCAAGAAAGAGATATTCGAACATTCATATTTTGAAGAGAAGTATTTTATATCTACTTGTTAGGAGGAATAAGGAGCAATAATATGACTTTGTAATATGAATTCAATTATTTTATTTTAATAATAAAATAAAAGGTCCTTTGTTTTATTTTAAATGGCGTGGAGATTTAAACTGCAAATGATTCGTCCTTTGTAATTTTTTTTGAATAATGTGTACAATGTAAATGTCAGCTAAGTGGACACGGTTATTTAGCATCTTAAACTTAATCACCACAAATATTGTGAAATATCAAATTGTTTTTGTGTTTGTGTCCAGTTTGTCTCCCTACCAGAGGACTAAAATTTCAATATGGACTAATTTAAGATTGCGTATATATTTGATCTGTCACACCTTGATTATTTAATTATTGGTAGTATAAGTGCATAGAACATTATAAAGTTGTACGTGAAAATCTTCACTGAAGTTGATTGTATAGCCCAAATGAGCGAGGTACTAGTCTTTTTATTATTGAAGTCAGAAAACCTATATCTTCCTTCCTATAAGCATCAAATCCATTATTCAAAAAACATTATACAAAACATCTAACCATTTTAAACACTAAACATTCTGTTTCATTTTAATTGAGTTAAAGGACCTCGCCAACTGAAGAACTCCAAAGCTTAACTTTGCTTTAGAAAAGCTCTAAACCAAGTAATCGAGTTTGAGGAGAAGGTCTACCCACCTAGGTGTAACGTAGCCTGAAGTGCAGGTAATCAAGGTGATTCTCGTTCATTGGCCAAAACTGATTGCGGAATCCTATCGGAGAAGTGGCAGGCTCTTGGATTTCCAATTTCCAACTTTGGAACCAATAACACCATCGAACTTTAATTTACCCCATGTAGATTGGAATATCACACACTTTCTCATAGATATACAGAATAATCCAACTGATACATATGAAGTGCAATTTAGAACATACCATTCATACCACAATACCAGTAGGCAAGGAAATGATTTCTTTAGTAATGCCAAAAACCAACACAAGTACATTACCAATGTTCCAAACATTTATAGAAGAGTTAGTTATGTTGGTTCCCAAAACCGTAGATTGAAATCCTACGAGCCTTGCCTGCTTAATGCTGGGATATCAACTGGTTAAGGCCAACTTGACGGAACTGAACAATGTGGTCCGAATTCCCTACACTTCTGGCTCTACAAGACCAAGGCAGGTGTATCTAATCCTAGACGAAACACTTAGACCCAAGACGCTTATAGCAAATTGATTAGAACACGAATACAATGAAAGTTTTCCTAATGCCAAGAAATCTAGAAAACTTCAAACCTAGGATTTATGAATTGAGAATAATAAAAGAATATATGAGAGTTTTTTAAGTAAAAGTGATTATTATAGATGATTGCAACAAATGAATATATTATTTCCTCAATGGAAAGATATGAAATAGTTGCTAGCATATGGATTATGAATCAAGAATAAAAGACCAATTCTTAATTAAATGGGCAATCAGAGTCAATATTATAAGTTGACAAGTACAACTTTATAAAATCTAATATATTAAAACTATAAATAATTTTAACAATTCAAATGCAACGGATCAATTATATAAACACAATTTAAACTAGTCTAAGATGCACTTTAACTCCTGGAGAGACAAACTAGACATAAATATGAAAACAATAAAATATTTCACAATATCCATGTTTATCAAGTTTAAAATGCAATAATGACCCAATTCACCTATCAGAACACTAAAATATTTATAGAAAATAAATAAAAATATTTATAAAGAACACAAATTAATAATAATTTAAAACTCCAAAAATTAAAATAAATAACTATGCCAATAATAAAATTGCAATAAAGACACTCATTACAGATGATCTATTTATTGTATTTCAAATCCGGAATCGCATATAAATTTGCTCCGTAATTCAATCCATGGGCTTTGTTCAAAACTTCATTTCTCCACCAATAAAAAAATAATAATCTATCATAGTGCATCATAATATATAAAATTTCTAGAATATCAATATGAATTGTCTTTTGTTTGATTTTACATCTTATATTTATAAAAGGCCAAGGGGTATCAGTTCCCTCTAAAAAATTGCACCCGTTCATAATGGAACTGCCCAATAATCCCATAACATCAATATAACAAACTAAAACATAAATAATCGAACCATCGATTATTTCACAACAATATAGGGACTCTCACGGAGGTCATGCTTTGGATGCAATATTTTATCTTCGGCTCTAGAACAATTCATTCCTAAACATTATAGAAGTTGGGAAGATGTCGTAGAAACTTCCACGATGTGTGTCCCTTTTAAACTCCATATGGTCCCAACTCCTTGCCTCTACGTCCACCTATTTGTTTGTATGCCTGGCGGCCTGCATCACCCAAGCCTTTCTCTCCATGGAGTAGGGTGCATCCTATCAATTCCAACATGCATCTTCAGACCTCTTTGCTCACCATAGAGTAGCTAGAAGGTGAGTTTGAAAGTCTGGTGTCTCACTATTTCCTACCAGATGCGCTTTCTTGACATTTTAATCTGCCAATTGATAATGATATTGTCGTTGTTGATATCTGATGTCTTTAGTTCAAAACTTCTTATTACCACGGTTATTCTTCATCCTGCAACAACACAAGACAACATTAGATATCAATGATTAGAAAAGAAAAAAGTCCTTGGTTCCGGTGGTTCTTAAAGATATATTTACACAGTCCTCCTCCATCATGGATGAGAAACAACTAAGATATTACATGGGATACCAAGCTCTTCAACAAAGGCAGGCAGGAAGCTCACAATATATGTTTTCCAAGTTCTAGACATGTGTTACTCCTTTGGCAACAATTATCTCTCCTCGTACATCTTGTTGATTCGATAGTACTTTCAATCTTTACAAATCACCAACTGCATATATTGAGAATGTCTTGAGACTTCTAAGATTTATATGCTACCATATCATAACTGTAGCATCATCTTGGTCATCTTTTGTCAAAATTCTCCAAGTCTTACTGTTCCGAAGTAAGACCCCTTTTGGCTACTTGCTCACATTGGTAAAGTGCTAAGTGTAGTCTCTGTGGATGTACATATTTTAATAGTATTCCTGTAGGAAACTAAATCAATACAATCCCTTTCCAATCCCTCATCCTATGGATCAAGAAGCAGGCTGGGGGCTTGTATCTGCAACATACAGATTCATTTTATCTTGAGTGATCAACTTCATTTTATAATCAGAACAGGTGGCTTCATTTTACACATGTTCCTCAACCTCCTTCATATATGTAACATACTTCAGTCAAGAAAATATGTGGAATAAATCATTCTACTTGCATCTTCAAACACCAATCAGGCTGATATAATCTTAGTCTCTTTCATAGGAAAAATCTTATCTTGTACACATATAGTTCTATGCTACAAATTCTGCCTGGTTATGCTATGTTGTTTGAAGTCATTATTGCCTTCTCAAGAAAATCTAACATTTATGACACAAGTCTTTCCATTATGGACATATTCCTTGCAACCATATCACTTGGGATATATCCACCCTCATCTAACAATATCTCATGAAACCTCCCCACTGACACAACTATTTAAAGCTGCATCTGTACAATCCACATTACAATTACTATCACATTCTCTTCTATGCATAATCCTTTAGGGTGACTAGAGATTACTACATGAAAACTGAGCAACTTTATCCATTGAACAACATATAGTTTGAATGGTTGAAAACTAGCAGCACTGCTGCATGAAAATAATGATATGAAGCATAAAAATAAATCTTAAGAACAATCAAGAAGATTCATAATTGATAAGATAAAAAATTCATCCTACGAATGAAATGAAAAATATAAATGGAGATCTTAATCCTGTAAATAGTTGGGGATCCATTAGGTTAGTTGGAAACCAACTGACGCATTTCCTCACCACCTAACTACCCAACCCAACTAGCTTTAACAAGTACTAAACATAATAACATAATAGTTACATTATTCCAACTATTACTATCCCGCCAAAAAAAGAAGCCGTCTTCCAGACAACTTAGAACATGGAACCAACAAAAAACAACTTTGACTTCAAGAGGAAGGATGGGAGGACATCCCTATGCTCGGAGTTCCCCTTAGCCATTGCAGGTCTTGCTCAGCTATCTTCTGCTTTGTCTGAATGCCCTGCAATACTCGTAGTGCATCCATCTTTTTAGCTTTTGCCGTAGCAACCTTGCTTTCCAATTCAGCTTTTTCTTTGTTCCAGGCTTCCTACATAGCAACTTTCTCCACTGCCCACTGTTGTTGAAGACTCCTTCTTTCTAGCCCCCAAACTTTAGCTAGGTTTTTCTCCTTTTGAAGTTTCAAAAAGGTTCCCCAAAAGGCAACCTCCATTACTATCAGCACCTCTAGGAGAGGCGATTGTTCTTGTCCCATGGAAATGATAGAGTTGCCCGTCCATGTGGTAGTCGTGTTCTCCTCTGAATAGCCACCCTATTCTAGTAGTCCCCAATCTATGTGGAAGTCAATTTGCATAAAGGCGGCCAACATCTCTGCTAGGGTGATGATGGTCTCTAGATTCTGAGCCCTGGCTTGCTACATGATCCTCCTAGTAGAATGCTCCATGGCATGAAGCTCAGTGAGGAATAGTTCGGCCTTGGCTGCAAAAGAGGCTATGTCTGGTGGTTCCCTGCACTCACTTTGTATCTCAACTTGTTCCTCAATAGTTGTCTCTATGGGTGAAGACACCATGCCTTCCTCCTGGAGTAACCTATCTACTTCCTCGAAGACTATATCTGTCTTGACCACATCCGTACCAGCTAGTGTCATCATGCTACCCTAAGGGTGAATCTTCCCAATTTTCTCCTCTCCTATTGGCTGTACCACAAGAGCAACCAAATGGACTACTTTTGGACCACGAGGTGTTTGTAACCTCACTTTATGGGCACATTTTGTTTGGCACCTCAAATCTATGACTTTAGTACAAGAGGGCTGATCTGAAAAGATAAGTGGCACCATCTTCGGAATTGATATTCTGAAAGCCCCCCATGTCGGGATTTGTTGCCTGCCACCTATTCCTTCCTTGACTCCTTATTTTGGATTGGAAGTATCTGCTACCTCAATTCTGTCAAGATCACTAGGCTGGTAAAGTTCTAGAGGTTCCGCTACCCCTGCTGGAAGTGGTCCCTCTATAGGTGGTAAAAACATCACTGCCTGTGGAGTCCCCTGGGGATGACTCAGGCGGATCTCTGCCTCCTGTGAATCGGAGGAGGATGAATACATATTGTTGCCTTCTTCTTTTGAACTTTCATCATCCTCTTCCTCTTTTACTTCTTCGATCACTACTGTTTGTTTCGGTTTCTTTTTCTCGGGTTCACCTCCATAATGAGATCCTACCTCCAAGGTATCCAGATGGAGCTAGTAGGTCATAGTTGGTTTATAAGGTTCCACTCTGCTAGACAGTACTAGTTTCCCCCAGTGTTTAGTGCTCACCTGAGTGCGTACTGCCTCTAAAAACAAAACCACCATATAATGAGGCATATAAAAGGCCTTATGTTTCAACTCCATGAATTCTCGACGTCTATCAGAAAGAAACCTAGCCCAATTATATGTCTACCCTTTGTACAATCTATCCACTATAGGTAACATCCACAAGGCAATGTCAAAAGTGCGGCTACTCACAGTGAGCTTGCTTTTAACCAAATCTACCACACAATGCCATTCATCATTTGCTATGAAAATTTTCTTTAGACCCTGACTATTCTTCAAGATTCCTTCCCATTCCAAACTTGTAAGATCTTTTTAGCACATTAACTTCAATCATTTTTTCTTGTCTTCTGTCATAGAAATTTTTTCCATTTCTTGCCCTCTGTTAGGAATTCCGGAAACCCCACTCATTTCTTCTACTGCATAAGAAACTGTCACCTGTTGCTGGAAATGTTGTACTATAGATTTATGACCTGATTTCCAATACCTTATGATTAAATTCTGTAGTACATACTCAAACTCTTTTAATTCAAAAATCGGCATAAAAATGATTTTATCTACCTCCACTATACATAACGCTTTCTTCAGAGGATGGTCTGCCTCGGCTTTTTCCCACCAAGTCTTGCACTCACTTCCCATCACACTTTAAAATGTAATATTCTCAATAGTGATAGTGATTTTCTGTGCCACTTTCCCTTTACTTTTCGTCATCTTCCTCACCTCCTTTGCTTGCAATGCAGCAAATTTCTTCTTTTTTGAAGTCGAATATGTTTCCCTTGCTCGGATTTCCAATGCTTAGTTTCACCATTGTGTGTTGTTGTGTTAGTTCCCAAATCTTTTTAACTAGTTGTGTATGCCACCTGTACCAACTGTACCACTCGTTCCACCCATTCTGACGATGTAACTATTTGCCACAAAACCCTTCTTCGTTCTTTGAATTGACAGGTATCATTGCTTGCACTGTCTTCTGCTATACGACTTGTTGCTGCAATACAGAATTCTTTGCTACAGAAGTGTGCAGTACACCGGTCTGCAATACGGAAGTCTATAGTATGAGAGTCTGCCACACGGCTTCTTGCCTATAATGATGGTGTAGTGCAAAATTCTGTCATACGTAAGGATGCTGCTAGAAGTGATATTTTTGTACAGAATTTTGCCTGACTAGAAGTTGTCATATGGGATGACGCTGTAGTACGGAATGATGCTGAAATTGATGTTTCCATACGGGATTTTGCTGCCATACCAAATGTTGCTGCCGTACGGGATGATGTTGTCAAATGGTGGTCTGTCGTACGGTGGTCCTTTCATGTTCTGTTGTCCGCATGACTACTGCTCCGTCCACCCACCCTTCATGTTGTACGACAGTCTATACAGGTTGTTATGTCCTCTCTGATGTCCTCCGTATGACTACAACTCCCCTTCCCTCCTGTCATACGCCAGTCCGTATGGCCACTTCAGCTGCCTGTTCTTGTCTTTCTCTAGTAATTCCGTCTCTGTCTCTAGCAATTATATGGATGGTTTTTAGCTCAGTCTCTTTATAAAGACTTAGTTTATTTTTTTCTTTTTGGTCACTTTCACTTTTTGTTTTTTTGTCTTTTTTCCCTTTTGTATTTATAAAATAGGTACTTGCCAATTTATTTCTTTTCTCATATTTTTCTTAATTAGACCCATTTACTATGTCTCTAATAGGTTTTTTATCCAACGTAGATAACTTGATTGCTCCATTCTCCTTTATTTCTGATATTTTAAATGGTCCTAGCCATCAAACTTTAAATTTTCCTAGTTTTATTTCATTTTTCCCATTATATCTTAGTAACAATTGTCCTTATTTAAAATCCATTTTCTTTAAATGTCTGTCATGCCAAAATTTTTGCCTTTGCTGGGCAACCTCTATACTCCATTAAGCAAATGTCCTCCTTTCATCCAATTTGAGTAAAGTACATAGTCGCTCCTTGAGGCTCTCCTCATCCCCCAACCTGTTTTTGACTACCACTCGTAAGCTTGGGACTACATGTTCCATTGGCACCACTGCCTCCTATTCGTACATGAGGTAAAAGGGGGTACGTCCAATAATGGCTTTATATGTAGTCTTGTATGCCTAGACCACTGTCAGGATTTTCTCTTCCCAATCCTGCCCTTCGACTCCACAAGTTTTATATAGGATTGCCACTATTACTTTGTTCATAGACTCAGCTTAGCCATTTGCTCTTGGATAATAAGGACTAGATAAAGAATGAAAAATTTTATACTCACTTGTCATCCTCCTAATGGTATGATTGACAAAATGTACTCCTCAGTCACTTGTTAGCTAGAGTGGAATCCCGAATTTGGTGACTATTTGTTCATATAAGAATCTAACCATGCTAAGAGCAGTATTGTCTGAAAGAGCCTGTACTTCGGCCCATTTCCTTAAGTACTCTATTGCCACCACTATGTACTTACACCAATGACTTTTGCTTACCGGTAAGGGTCCCACAAAATCTAGTCCCCACCGTTCAAATTTGGACGAAAATAATGGCATAAAGTCTCTTTTGAGTGGCCTTCCTACTCTTTGACAAGTGTCATAACTCAATACCCATTCCCTCACATCTACAAACAATGTCGGCCACCATAGTCATCCCAAAAGTACCTTCCTCGTCGTAGCATCTGGTCCCATGTAACCTCCCGCCAATCCTTCATGGGCCTCACTCAAGACCATTAGAATTTCTTCCTCCATTACACATCTCCTCAATATTTCGTTAGGTCCCATTTTGTACAATAACCCTTCAATTAGCTGGAATGTGCTACTTTTTAATGCATTTTTTCTCCTTTCTGCTGTAAGCATTTCCTTCGGAAAGGTTGTTGTTGATAAATAGTGTCCAATTTTTTTGTACCATTGAGGGAACACTGCAATCTGAAATAGGCGTGCATCTGGAAAATCCTCACACACCCCACTCCCCGAAGCTTCCCCTGACTTGATCCTTGAGAATTGATCAGCAATCAAATGAGATTTTTCCGGCCTCACTATAATTTTAAATGTAAATTCTTGCAGTAGAATTAGCCATCTACTTACTCTCCCTTGAATTATCAGTTTATTCACTAAATACATCAATGCTTGTGGTCAACAAAAAATGTAAAGGGTATCGCTAGTAAGTAATGTTTGAATTCCTGCACAGCATGCACCATACCTAATGCTTCCCTCTCCGTGGTACTGTAGTTACGCTCTGCTTTAGATAGGAGCCTGCTTGCAAAATATATAGAATGATCCAACCCTTCCTTCCCTTGGCACCTATTGCATAATTGGAGGCATCCACATGGGCATAGAATTCTTTGTCCTAGTCAAGATATGAGGATAGGGGCCCCGACTAAATCTTTTCATCAGTTCTTGGAAGGTGTCTTCCTACTCTTCCTTCCACCCAAACCGCTCGCCTTTCCTGGTTAATCTTTCTAATGGCATTGATACTTCGACTAATCCTTTTATAAATCTTCTATAGTATCTTACATGACCATGAAATGACTTGATACCTATTACATTGGACAGCGCTTCCATTTCCAGAATCACCTTGATCTTATCAAGATCTGTCTTCAATCCTTCTTTGCACACAATATGCCCAAGTAGTCTCCTATGTGGAACCATGAACCTGCAATTTTTTGGATTGAGAGCTAATCTCGATCTTCGACATTTCTCCATGCATTCTCCTAGAATTTTGAGGTGTTGCTCGTGCCCACTGTAAACCGACCAATCATCTAGGAATGCTTTGAATTTTTCCATAGACATTCCATCAAAGATATGTAGTATTATCCTCTAGAATGGGGCTGGTGCATTGCATAGACCAAAAGGCATCCTACTATAGGCATATACCCCGTCTTCAACCACAAATGTAGTTTTTAGCTTATCTTCTTCCATAATGCTAATTTGATTATATCCTAAAAATCTGTCCATGAAGGAATACATCTCATGACCAGCTACCTCCTCCAAAATGCTATCTGTAAACAAAATGGGAAATGGGTCTTTTATTGTTACCACGTTCAAACATCTGAAATCTACACATATCTGAATCTGAGCATCATTCTTCTTGAGTGATATGACTATAGGAGATACCCATTCACTCGTTTGTACTTTGAATATTATCCCTACTTCTAACATCTTTGTGATTTCTTCTCCGACCCTTTCTACATAGTTTTTATTCATTCTATAAGGTCTTTTCCAACTAGTCTTGCTCCAGGTAACAATGGGACTCCCTTCAAGTCTTTGTACATCCAAGCAAAAACGTCCTTGTACTCCAAGAAGATTCTAAGTGTTGCCACTTTCAATACTAGGTCCCAATCATCTCCTATCCATATTTCCTTGGGTTGATCTCCTTCTCCGAGGCTCAATGCTTGGAGCTTGGCCTCTTCGTATTCCACCTTCTGGTCAAAAGTGTGAGCAAGTGTCTTGTTAAGGGTTGCCCTCCCTTCCTTATACTCTGTGTATCCTTCCAGGTATTGTTCCTCCGATTCAAATTCTTGTACCTCCAGCATATTACATTCCGCATGGAAAACTTCATAGTCTCCCATCTACCAATGAAATAATCCATTAAGGGAACTTGTGTCATCTTCTGAGCATTCCCCTAATCTTAGTACTCCTTCCTCATCTAGTTCCATCCCTCCATAGTCTACTTCTTTTGAATTGGAAACCAAGTCCTGACTTACTGACTGGTTCTTGAGGTCTATGATGTACTTTCTTCCTTTTGACTCAATAGATAGAGTGATTCATTTCCAATTATGGGTAGCTTTTGTTACAACTAGCCATCCCCTCCCTAATAGAGCATCGTATCCTTTCTTCTCTAGAGTGATAACCACAAAATCAATAAGGAATTGTTGCTTACCAACTATGACTTTTTGTCCCATCAGCATCCCTATACTCTTGATTCCATGTTGGTCTTCTCCCTCTAGTTGAAATGTCGGAGACCAAAGTGTGCGTTTCCCTATTTCCCTCCATGTTTCTTCTAATAAAACATTTACACTCAAACCTCCATCCACGATAGTATTTGAGAGTTTACTCCCTAGTATCTCCATCTCTACTACAGCTGGTGTTCTCCCCATCCCTATGGTGAATAATGTATTGTCTTTTGTGCGTACTTCTCCCTCCTTTCCTTTCTTTGATGTTACCCATTTCGGGTTTACGCTCTGTGTTAGCGCTACCTGTAGTTGGGATAGTGTTTCTAATAGATCACCTATTTTCACTGGAATAGCAGTTTCCAGCAATATTCGTTACACCTCTATTTGAAGTAGGCTTCTCCGGTTTTACTTTTCCTTCCTCTCTGATGCTATCTTGAATGTGTTTTAGCATCCAGATAGGTTAATTTTACAGCTGCATCCTAGTGACTACAAGAATTTCGCCTTCTGGATCATCAATGTCTAGCATATTTACTCCCATTTGTCTCGAGCAATTTGCATCCTCATGGTTGCCTAGCTCACACCATTTGTAGAGCATCCCTCCATTTTGTCCTCTGCTTTGAGAATCTCATGAAAAGTGTCCCCATTCATTACATCTCCTACATTGAATCATTGGCCTCCCCTTGGAATCATATTGGAGTGGCCGTTGTGGTGTGTTGTTGCTATTATTGTTACTATTATTGTTGCTTCCTCTCTTGTTGTTTCTGTATCCCCCTAGGGAGGCTTTTGTATTTGTGTTCTTCGGCAGAGTAGAAAGAGGTGTGGATTGCTCCCCTTGGGTTAGGAATACTTGGGCACTCCTTGTTTTCAAATTATAGGGGCAATCTTTAATTTCGTGCCCCAATACCTGGCAGATCTCACAAAATGCTTTCTTCGAGCATGCTCCCTTAGTATGGCCTTCTTTTTCACACTCTATATGCCAAAGTTCTCTCCCTTCTTTCCTTTCTTCCTTGCTCCCTACCACCTCCATTAAACGCCTCAAGTCTTTCCTTAGGATTTGAATGGTTTTAGATTCTTCTTTGCTCTCCTCCAAACTTTCACTTGAACTTCCATGCCTTCTTGCCTTGGAAGTTTTACTCTCACTCTCTATGTCCATGGCACAGGTACATGCATCTACAAAGGTAGATAGTGGGACTATCTTCATCTTTCTCTTGAGAGATGTTAATCTTTTGATGAACAATCGTTTCTTTAGTCCATATACTAGCTTTTTATCTAGTTTTCCCATCAGCTCTTTCATTCTTCTGCTATAGGCCTTGACAGATTCACTCTTTGTAATGTCCTTGCTGGGAACGTACTATAAAATTAGGAAACACCAATTTTTTATCTAATTCTCTTTATGAAATTGGACCTTGATTGTAGCTATAACTTCTAAATTAACAATATAATTCCAATGGTATGTCAATGGTCCATATTTATGCTCCTCAAATGTACATAATCTTAATGAGTTGGATTTATAGAAGATTTTATAATACGTATACTTAGAGCTTCCTCTGTATTAGGTATGACAAAACAGTTATAAAGGATTAGTTTCCCTTAAAATCATATATGGTGATTATATTCATTTATTGGTTCTCAAATAAGTTAACCTTCCAACTTAATCAAATTTAGATAAACTTGAGAGAATACTTCCAGGTCTAGTATATGACTTATGATTGTTTGACATCTTTATGGTATTTTAAATGTTGATATATGTCCTTTCTCAGTTTATATATTCTTCAAATCTCTCCTCTTACCCAATTCTATATCCTTAAGACTCTCGGTCATTCCTCTAAACATATATCTTCTGCAGACGTAATCATTCTCTACATTCTTTTACTTTTACCAAATGTATGTACCATAATAGTCAATAGTTCTAGTACTGTGTAAACTGGTTATCATAAGGAGACTCTCCCCACCCCACATCACTAGCACATTCTCAAGTAACTCCTATGGATAGAGAGCATGCACTTCTAGTTTAACTACAGGTTATTATGTAGGATCATTGATATGACTATGCTCTTCTTTCTATCCAAACCATCAATAGATACCATGTGCCTTATCTTTGGATGAGTCGATTTTTTATTCTCTTATTATCAGTTATTGTTGATAGATTTTTCATTATTTATTACTTATCATAGCCGGAATACTCCTTGCTAGCCAACTATACCTATTTTCCTTTCTTTGCATTGATGTATGATATAGCTGTCTTCTATACTGGAAGTGAACTTCTGAAATAGATTTGAATCCTCCATTTCAATCTCTGAAATCCTCCTTGCTCTGGTCTGTAGAACATGCCTTCAAATGATAGTAGACTAGTTTCTCTTTGTGGATGCTCCACGATAGCTATCAACGTCTAACTTGTTTGTTGAATCCATTGACTAAGATATACCATCCATTGCAGAGTTTTGACTCATTATATCTAAACCCACACTCTTCAATATCCACCCAATCCCGTCTATTATGTGGTTTATTCATATGAATTTCCACAATCATTTGATACGCATTGTCTCTCCATTGCATATTCATAGGTTGGAATAATATCACCTCTATTCCTAGGATATTGATTTTACATTTCATCGCCTAAGTCACTGTCTTCCACTAGCAAACTGATTTGCATTCCTTCTCGATTGATGAATCCCTATGGATTATGTTTGCAAGGTAAGGTTCCATATTTTTATATAAATAGTTGTCTGACTCGGATATGATTCTTTTAAATTCTTCTTCTACAACCTAGTCCCTCCTATCCCCCGTTCCATTAATATTTTTCCATGCTAATATATGATTTATGAGTATAGGCAAAGGTCGTGTCTACCCATTATTTAATTTAGCATATTAAAATATTTGATTAGTACATATTATATTTCAATTATAATATAGTTTAGTTAGATTTATTACTAAAGGCATGTAATCTTGAATTATTAAATTATATTAATAATAATATATTTTCAAATTAAAAGTATATTTATAATAATAATAATATATGATTATTATTTTATTTAAGAATTTCACTATATATCAATTAATAATATTATATTATATTGATTTGATAAAAGCATTATGCTTATTAATAGATTTATTATTATCATTCATAATATATTTATTTAAGAATTTATCTACATTATTTTATCAATAGGGTTAGATATATCATACTATTTTCATAATACTGTTATATATCAATTGATATAATATTATACTATATCAATTTGATAAAAAAATATATTCAATAATATTAAATTATGCTATAATACTTTTATCATTATTTTTTATTAGTATTATTTATTAAATTCAACCTTATAAATTTGGTATTATTATTTATTTAACTTTATCAAGCACAATTATATTTATATTATCTTTTACTTATTTATTTATTCCTTATATTAACTCTTATTAAAATTGATCTTGGAAATGGGGACATCACACTCTTCCCTTGTCTTGTGTTATAGATCTCCATTACTATTTCATCGTCATCTCTCAGGAGTCTGAATTCTTCCTCAAAGGCTATGTGGATGTTATTCCATGTGTTTTTCTTTCTTGCCTCTAAGTCCATATACCAATCAATGGCAATACCCCTTAATGTGGCTAGAAAGGCTTTTAGCCATTCCGCCACGTCATTTTGTTCATTCGCCTGCCATATTGTTATACATGTTTTACAGTGGCGAGCAGGGTCCTCCGAGTCATCCCTTGTGAACCTTGGTAATTTTTGTTTGTCTATTGCCATTATGTGAACACCTCCCAATGGAATGCCTCTCGATGGAGCACCTCCTAATGGAACACTTCCTCTCGATGGAACACTCCCTCTCGGTTGGAAGTTCCTTCTCGAGGAGGAACTACTAAAAGTATCCCCTTCTTGACTTCGTTCCTATCAAAAGTCTCTTCATACGGGTGTCTCTAGATTTTTGTATCCCAACTTCCTTGTTGGTGTCCTAGAGATGACCAAATTTGCTATACCTTCAATTGTATTCTCGATCAATCCTTCTTGGATTCTCGTGGAATCCCCTTGTCCTCCTTTTTAGTTACGACGTCCCTCCTCCTGCTGCTAGAGATGTAGTATCCTCAAGGCGACTTCTTCCCCAGTTTCTTCTCCCTATGCCCACCTAGGATATATATTAGGAATCAGGGGCATGAATCATTTTAATGTTTGTTTCCCTTTTTGGAATTTTCACATTCTTCGTTCTCCCTTGTCCTCCTTTTTGCAAATTGTTGTAGTACTCGTTGTCTCCTCCTTTCCCTTTATGTCTCTGCACTTTCCTCTTCCACTTGTAACAAATTTCGTATAGATAGGTGAGGGATCTCTTCCAGCTGATCATACACTACTAGTGGCACAAAAGTTCCTCGCATACCATACCCTCAGGGACTATTCTCTCACAAGCTTGCCTTTGTACATACTGATTGACCGCAACTTCCCAAGCCATTATCAGATCACATGTCAACTGATCTTCCCTAGTTATTTCCTCTTCTTCCCTGTCACTATTTGTTACTTGGATGAGGGGTATAAAGGGCCTTCCCATTACTCCATCCTACCGACCTCCAAGTTCGGACTTAGGCAACGGTGCCAAAAATGTAAATTGGAATATTACACACTTTCTCGTAGATATACATAAGAATCCAACTAATACATATGAAGTGCAGTTTAGAACATACCATTCATACCACAATACCAGTAGGCAAGGAAATAATGTCTTTATTAATACCAAAAACCAACATGAGTACATTACCAATGTTCCAAATGTTTATAGAAGAGTCAATTAGTTGGAAACCAACCAACACATTTCCTCACCACCTAACTACCCAACCTGACTAGCTTTAACAAGTACTAAACATAATAACATAATAGTTACTTTATTCTAACTACAGCCCATTTGCTAGGTGGTGGATTCCTTTTACAACTTTCTCTTTCCTGCTTGTTTGCTTTAGGATATAGCATGGAAAGATTGATCAGATTGTGCCAATTCTACCTCATTTCTGCATCCCATTCTGAAAAAGGTACCTTCTTCTTTAACTGAATGTCTAAGTTCATTATTTATATTTTTTGTGATACTTGTCTCTACTTTGTTCAAAAAGGAAGGTATAGACAATTCTTCATTAACGAAAATTCTATGATTTCTCTTTCCAAATTTCCTATAGTAAGATGGACGAGGATACCTTCCAAAGGTGGTTGTAGATTTTGAAATATCCATTTTTGGGCCAGCTTTTGAGATGTTCCCAAAGATTGTTTGAGAGTTTAATGCCAATTTAATTTGTTACATAGCCAAAGCCAACATGTTTTGGTGAATGGGCAATTAAATAATAGGTATCTATTGTTTCCAAGTTGGTTTTCATAATGAACATCTCAAGGGTTCTTCAAAACCCATTTTCATAAATCTATTTACCATTAGAATCCTATTCTGGATAGCTGCCCATAAAAAGATGCCTTCTTTTGGCAGGCATACTGGATACAAGCATAGAGTTAAAGGGATATCTATTGCATCCCATCTTTCTGATTTGATAATTATCTCATATCTTTTTTCAGTCTATATTGTCCATCCTCGTAGGCTCCCCATATAAGTTTGTCCTCTCTATCTTTATGATTTGTTGTTCTTTAATTGATGAATAATTCATATTGTTGTTTTTCATGTTCTGAAAAAATCGTATCTAAAACTGATCTCCATATGTATCTTGATGATTGTGCTGATGTGGAGAGGGTTTGATAATAGTATATCATTGGTCAATGTATTCTTTATATTTAAGGGGAGACTTAGGTTATTGGGAGCTGGGAGGCCATCCCAAGAGTCTTCCCAAAATAGAGCATTCCTCCCATTGCCTATATCCCAAGTAAGAATATTATTGATAAGGGTTAGACATTGCATCATAAAAGTCCAAGTTCTAGATCCCATCGGGGGATTGTTAGTACGAAATAAGGATGTTGGATCAGACGGAGTTAGATATTTGTGACATAGAATTTTTGCTCATTTATTGTCTTTCTCATGAAACATTCTCCATATTAGTCTTACCCCCAATGCTTCATTTTGCCAACTTAAATTTTTTATACCTAAACTTCCTGCATTTTTTGGTCTGCATATTTTGTCCCATTTGACAAGAGCTTTTTTTTTCTTGTCCTCTATCCCATTCCAAAAAAAAAATCTCATCTTTTGGTCTAATATATTTTTTACTCCTTTGGGTAAAGGAATACGCGACATTTGATCAGTTGGAATGGCTGTAAATACTGATTTTAAGTTTGTTGCTTCAGCTTCATTAGTTAACCATCTACCTTTCCAATTCTCCATTTTTTTATCAAATTTCTCTAAAATAGTTTGTCATGACTTAGATTCCTTATTACCTTTTCTAGTTGTAAACCTAAATATTTGCAAGAAAAAGAACCTTTCTTGAATCCCATGTATTGACAAATTCTATTATCTAAAATTGTGGAGGTATTTAAGAAAAATAAATCAGATTTGTCTTCATTCACTTTTTGACCGGAGGTTTCCGTATATGTTGTAATAATGCGTTTGAAATTTCGAGCTTCTTCCATTGTGCTCTCTCCTAGCAAGATGGTATCATCCGCAAATTGTTGGTAAGTAATTCTAGATATACCTTCCGCGGCTATAGCTCCTTTAACGAGTGATTCCTCTTGAGCCTTCTTAATACTTCTTCCAAAGGCCTCTGCCATTATGATGAATAGGAAGGGTGAAATCGGGTCCCCTTGTCTTATTCCTCTTGAGATGTTGAAGAAACCTTATGGAGTACCATTGATTAGTAAAGAGATTTTCGGGGTGGCAATACAGTTGTAGATAAGATTTATCCATTGATGTAAAAAACCAAGGGTTTCAAGGGTTCTACACAAAAACTCCAATCCACTGTGTCATATGCGTTTTGAATGTCTAATTTCATGAGCATGCAAGTTTCTTTATTTTTTTGGGAAGAGTGAATTACTTCTTGAATAATGATAATACCATCTTAAATTGATCTATCAGGCATGAATCCAATTTTCTCTTCTGAGATGAGTTTGGGCAAGACTGTTTTAAGTCTATTTGTCATTGCTTTAGTTAAGATTTTATAAATGGTCTTGCATAGTGCAATAGGGCGATAATCACCAGGCTCTTCACGATTGGTTTTTTTAGGTATAAGAGCTAAGAATGTATTGTTGATTTTTCTTAGTAACGACCCAGAGTTTCTTGTGGCTTCAACTGCTTTTCATAGATCATCTCCTAAAATGTCCAAACACATACGAAAGAAAAAGTCTTGAAATCCATCCGGACCAAGATACTTATCTAGGCGAAATTTCAAAAGAGTTGTTTTGATTTCTTCTTTAGAGAAAGCTCTATTTATAAATTTGTTGTTCTCATTAGTAATCAGTTTTGGGATTACATTTTGTGCTCTTAAGTTTGAGTTTTCATTATTATTGAGAATACTGGTATAATAATCTACAAATATTTCTGTTATTTGTTTGGGGATATTTGTGACATTACCTTGATTGTCTTTAGTTTTAGAGATTCTAATAACATTCCCATTATTAATTGTACTATTATGAAAGAATTTTGTATTATGATCTCCATCTATCAACCATGTTTCCCTTGATTTCTGTCTCCAAAAGATTTCTTCTTTTGCTAGTATACAATCTTGTTTTGATAATAATTCTTTTTCTTTGATAAATGTGTTATTATCCATACCTTCTTTCACGATATTTTCATTGAGTTCTTTTAATTCTTCTTTTGTCTCTAATTTTTCTTTGAATATATTGCTAAAGTGATTTTCATTCCATTTTAGGATGTTTTCTTTTAATATCTTTAGTTTAGAGACTAAACAAAACATTTTGGATCCTTCAAAATTCCTCTCTAACCACTAATTTTGTATATGTGCCATGAATGTTTCATCTTGAAACCACATTTTTTCACATTTGAATGGATTTCTGGAAGGTTTATGTGATGCTGATATTTCTGATCTGACTAGATAATGATCAAATCCTGCATTTGGAAGTATTGAAGTTTGAACAAGGTGGTTGAAGTTACTAAGATCCCCTTTACAGATAGATCTGTCAAGCCTTTCTACTATTTGATAAAAGTCCTTTCCTCTATTAAACCAGGTAAAGAGACCATTTGTTGGGACATAATCAATTAAATTTTCTTTTATAAACTAGTTTCTGAAATCTGTCATGACTTGGGTGATTACTTGAGATCCCCCATTTTTTTCTTCTAGATTTAAAAGAGTTAAAGTCCCCTACTATCCAAAAGAGATCTGAAGGATTTCTACTTATGAACATACTTATTTCACTCAATATGGCTTTCTCACTAGCTATAGCTATGGGCCTATATACATTAATTAAGATAAATTGTAGATCTCCTTTGAAGCTTTTGATTTTTCCAGTCATCCAATTCCTACTTACTAATAATCTCTTGAATTCTATTTTCCTAAGATCCCAAATGATGTTTATACCTCCTGAAACACCCTCAGATTCTATTAATTCAAATTTCGATACCACAAGCTTCTTGCTTAATTTATCTCCTTCTAACTTAGTTTTGTTTCTTGAATTAAGATTACTTCTGTTTCAAATAGAGTCAAATTATGCTTTAGTAAGCGTTTTTTGTTAGGAGCATTGTTAACCTCATTTCTGAGGGAAGGCTTTTCCCCTTCCCAACTTCCAATATTTCATGAATCTTTTTTTGATTCCCTATTTTACCAGCCACTGTTCTTAGCTCAGCTAATGTTTTCCTACCTCTTTTCTTTTTTTTTTTTCCACAACAATGAGCTTCTATACCTTTCATATTACATGTTAATCCTAATGAATCCATATTTTCCTTAGAGTTGTGTTAGTGAACAGATTGTCCTCCAAAGAAATAAACACAAATTAACCCCAAAAGCCCAGATAGGAAGACTAAATATGCACTAATAGTTGGGTCACTTCGCTATTGAAAAGCGTAAGCGCCATCTAAATTTATCCAAGTATAGCTCCCCATGTATGATTTACAATGAATTCATAGAAATACAAATACGGATGCTTTTAACCTAAAAGCACAAAGGGTTTATAAACATCTATCCGTAAACAAAAAATTGATGCAAAAAAACTAAGCAGCTAGAGGAAATAAACGACATAGTCCATTTATCCAGATTTTACATGACAAAAGGAATGAAAAACAAGGAATAAATCTTCCATCCTCTGGAGAAAGTGAAGAACCAAAGCTTCAAAGATATCTTGAATTCAAAATGTATTCAGAAAATAGTGACACTAAAATGCATTTAGAGAAAACTGAAAGCTATACAAAGATCGCAAACAGTGGAAAGAAAACTGCCCAAACTCGAAGTTTTGACGTGCAATTATCTTCCAAATCTCCCTTCTCTAAAGCATAGAAGATTACATAGATCTTACAACACATTTGCATCAAAATCACTACCTAGAGGAAATAGAAATTCCCCCTCCCCCCCGTACATTATGCTAAAAATCAAGATTTCCCCCTTTCCCTAACACAAAGTTCAGAAAAAGAACAAGAGCTCTGCTCTTCCACAACCCCAAAGTTTGCTTTCTCTCCTTTAGAAGAATTGGAAAAACTGGAAAAAATGGAACCACCAGGGGCCCTCTTCGATTTGATCTCCTCCATTAAATAGAATTCCGAAAAACCAAAATTCTACTTGGTCTCTATAACCGTTTCTTGGAAACTCTTCCTGTCTTTTTGCTTTGCTGGGATCTTTTCAATTATCAAAACTAAGTCATAAGAAAGCCCCTTTTTCACCCGATTTTTATTTATCCTTTAAATAGCATTATACATCTCATTGTCAAGGAAAAATAACGATGTGAAGGGCAATTATAATGTTTAATAAAACATTATAATTATTTAAGCTTCTCTTCGAATTTTTATTCATGAGCACCTGTGATTGGTTTCAACATTTTGTCAAGTACTTGTCATGCATTCTCCTTTCAATCCATCTAACAACATCGTGAGAAGGGACAAATTTCAGGTTTGGCAAAGAGGTGCATTGTCCTCTTAGAGATAATCAACCTTTCTAGCATTGTAGCTAGTGTCATCTCATTTAGATGTGTAACTTTCTTCTCAATGCATTTATGTATCTAGGACACAAGGAAATGTTCGGATTCAAAGTTGCCATACCAAAATTGAAACCAACCCCATGTGCATCGAGTGTGTTCTTACTTCTATTCTCCGCCTTTATCATTAGCATTTTCAATATCAGAAAACTACCAAATTCTTGCATGTAGTCACCGAATTCTAGCTCTTATGAATGAATCTCTATGACATTATGTTGAGTAGACTGCACACATACATCTACAGGCATCCCATGTTCCTAGGCATACTACGCGCCCTTTGAATTCTCTGTCGATGTGTATGATGTCTTTATAAATAACCTGCACAAATTTCATTATAGGTGGCTCATACACATTCGAAAATTTTAATCTATTGCCTCCCTTGAAAATCAATTGTAAATTTCACGGCGTCACCTCGTTATATGAAGGCCCCCCAATTGGGTTATGATGATTTTGATTATGACTAGCTTGGTACAAGGCATTATGGGAATGGTACCTTTTGCATTTCAAAGCTATCGATCTGATGAACGAAGGTAAATGGGAGGATGAAGCCGACTCCTTATGCTGGATTTGGGATGATTTAGAGAGCAGTTCGATGTCATTTCCAGTGTGCCCTTCACTATGTTTATACTTTACCATTCAAAATGGATACACTACAATAGGGACCATGTGGAGCCTCCAAAATTGTGTAGCACGATTCCCATAACCACAACTTGCATCGAGACAAGGGGGCATCTTTTAAAGATCCCAACACTGCATAAAAAAATTTCTTTCCTCTATTTGGAGAAGACAATTGGGCTAAACATTGCAGCTGCAGTGCTTCATAAATGCAGTGATTCCATTGATCTCCAAATGAATCAAGTTCATATTGTGATCTTTGTCATGATAGTCAACAAAGAGCCTTCCAAAATTGGCTTGATCAAAGAGGAAGGCCGTCGTCTTGCCAAATGGGTCCCGTGCATCCCTCACATTTGGAGACTAACAGAGCTCAAGCCAACACCTTCGATATTAGTATTAAGATGCTTTTATCAACGAGGTTGCCGATGATCGGAACATTGTACTAGACCATTAATATTACATCACTACAATGCCTTGCAGGTTCCTCTTGTTTCTTGTTAGTATTTCTTTTCCATGTGCAGGTTGAACTCGTATTCTATCAAATGGATGGGAACATCCTTACCACCTTTGATCATATGGATGATTCGATTATCAATCTTGATGCCTGTGCATAGTGTATTCACTTAATGAATATTAATGCCATGATTTTTGCGGGCTTCTTTGAATTTGCATAATCATAGTTGTTTAAGAACTTAGAAATCCGCACTCACAATCCTTGAAGACTAGCATTCTTCAAAATGCCTCAAATGCTCGAATTCTAAAACTCTGCATTTATGAATATTCTATACTCTCGACTGCTGAATCATCAACCCGTACTATGAACTAGGGATCTAAATGAATTTTTGAACCTGCATTTTAAATTCTGAACTTGTTGACCCTCTGAAATTTCTGAACCACTGAACTTCTGAAATGAACTTGGACCATTACTTTTACATTTGAAACATTTGATCCTTCAAACTAGTGAACTCACAAACTGCACTTTTGAACTGGACAGGAATTCACTGAATTTGAACCACAACATTGTGTCAAACCTTTAACCTTGAACCTTCGTGCTTATGGCTCTAATAATGGTACTCAAATTTGCATGTCAGGGATTTGAATCTTAATCTGAAACCTGACATTTTGAATCTGCAACACAGGATTTGAACCTTGAACCTTTGATCTTCGAATCACTGGACTTCCGCACTGCAACTGCAAGGTGAAACATTTCAAACCACTTCAAACTGCTTTGAACCTTAGTTCAAAGAGGTTCAAGATTCCATGTACTGAAAATTTTAAATATTGGGTCCTATTGGGTACCAACACGTTGTTTAAACTGTACTCAAATAGTCCATCTTGAATGTTCTCCTCTTCTTCTCTTATTTCCGAGAAGATCTCACTCAAGTCATGTTTATCCATGGAAGTTTGTTTGTCTGCCCTATCTGGATTGATTTTATCTGTAATTTCATATTGATTTTGGTTAAGATTTCCTTGCACCCCAAATTCTTCCCAGAATTTTTTGGAATTCACATTTTGCTTTTCTATTCTAGAAGCATTATTATGTTCTGCTGCTGCTATAGATCTATTTGTTGTTATATGTGTTTTTACTTCCAAAGGGATGCCGTTCCAATTCTGTCTGTCCCTTTCATTCTGAACTTTCCAATTATTATCTATTTCTAATGGATCTTTCTCGTTTTGGCAAGTTTGCTAGAATTTATATGATTTCTTACTTATTTCTTTAGCTCTTTTTCTATAAGTGATGTGTCCGATTTGTGTAGGAGGCTCTAACTGAGAGATAGTGTTTGCCCTTGTTCTGATAGGAGTTGCTATTGTATCTTCTTCTTTCTCAAAATTCACTTGATTTGTATTCTGTTTTGATATACTTATTTCTTCATTACTACCTAAATTTTTTTCACCCTTAGTCTATATTTCAATCTCTTTAATGGTTTCTACGTTTGGAGTATCAGTCTGATCTTGGTTTTCTTTGCTGTACTCTAGATTTTGAATGTTGCCCCCTGCATGAGTCCTTTTTGTAGTCTTTGCAGATTCAATTTCCTTGCTAATTGAGTCTCTACTTTTTGATTTGATGTTTATGTTATGCTCCTTATTAGCCTCTTCTCATATTATAATTTGATCACCGATGTCATTTTGTATTAATAATATGTCATGTGTGTCTTTTATATAAGATTAAATTGTTTTTAATATCTCCAATAAATAAGTTTTGTTTGACACATTGCTCACATTGTTGCATAATATGCATGTTTTCTTCAATATTGGGAAGCTTATTTAGATAGTAGCTTCATGAACTATTTGTGACCTTAATGTGGGATTGTTGTTTGCTGGATTCCCTCAGATTAAAGGAGAGGTTTTAAAGTTTGAATTACTCACGAAAAGTTCTCCTTCTTCCATATCCTTGCTGATATCACCTTCCTTTGTACCTTTGGAGGTTATTTTTTCTGTGTTTGAATGATCCAAGAGTTCTTGTCTCTGCTTTGGTTGTGAATTTTAATTGCTAATATGAATCATTGGCAGAATCTCTCTCAAGGATGAATTAAGTGCTAAATGTTTAGAATTAGAGGTTTGGTGACTATCTATTTTAATAATATCTTTCATTCTACCTTCATATTTTGAAACATTTAATTTGTAAATAGACCTACTGGTTATTATTTTAATAGGTTTAAAATCCATGAGACCTAATTTTGCATTGATAAGCATTTTAATGTTATTATACTTGCAGAAATTTGCTTCTATCCCTATGAGTTCACCCATAGAGGATCCAATACGTTTAATGATATCAATATGAGTTATTTCTGGAGGGACAGAATAAATTGAAACCCAGGTTGGGGCTAAAGATTCATTAAAGTTGGGTCCCCAGTTCATAAAATTTTATTGCATATCCTTTAAAAAACAATAAGATATAGAAAGAAAGTCCTCCTTTGCTGATTTATTTTTGCAGTGTATGTAAAGAAGACCATTAGACACAGTTGAAAAACTTACTTGTGAGCTGCAAAATACTTCCAGCCATCTAATCATACTGGAATTTTTTTAGGTCGGACCATTCCAAAATACAAACAATCTCCGTCCATACAATCTGACCATTGTTCTTCAGTAGCTTTGTTGCTGATTATAAGAATATCTTCATTAGATTTATTACCGCTGTTTGTGAAATCCAGATTGGAATTAGGGTTAGCTATCTTGGATGACTGCTCAAGGGGGAAGGATTCAAGATTCCTCAAAGGTAATGAGGATTCAGAAAGGGGCAGCGTTGATGTGCGATAAGGAGGTATATAAGTGTTGATATTATGATGATTTGGTTTGGGCTTTTGTATTGGAGAGGCCTTATAAAGCAGGATCCTGCTGGGCTCAGAGATCTTTATATGTAGGGGATGATTAGGATAAGATTTCTTTGAAGAAATCCTTGATGCTCGATTATTACTTCCTAAGGCCATTGTCCAACCATTTTGATTGTGGCATGCTGAAAGAACCAGTTTACAATATTTGGTTTTGAAAAAAAAACTTTTCCTGCTGCTTTAGTTTGTTCGACAATATTTGATCAGCATTTCAAGTTATCTAACCTGTAGCCCTACGATTCCTTTTGCTTAGTATATCATATTCTTTGATCATGCGGAGAATGGAAAACTGATTAGATATAGGAAGAGTGCCTTGTACCGCACATTTCCTTTTCACAAAAAAAGATTTTGAGGAATTATGTGCTTTCACATTTTTTGCTAATGTTAGAGAGTTTTCCATTTCATCTCAGTTCGATCTCACATGTTACAAAGTATAGTTTGGGAAAATATTATCCACAAAGAATGTCTGCAGATTATTTGCTGAGAGTTCACGATTTTTTACCCGATTTTTTGTTGTTTCACAGGTATATTTACCTGAGTTTTTGTTGTTTCATTTTGGGCTTGCAGTTTTAGGTTCAAATTTTCTTTCAAAAATAGAAGAAAGATCACTGGGAATCAAAGGTAATTTGCTGCTGAATAATTAGCTTCTGAGTAATTCGCTGAGATAAATGATTACGCTTTGGCTCATTTGGCTACCATATGATTTGTTGTAAATTTAGACTTGAAATTGATGCCTTGGCACAGAAGTGACATTCATTTTATAATGCCCTCCTACAAGTAAACCTAAACATTCTCAACAGGAGCATGGTGAGGTAGAAGCCCTACCACAAGGATGCTATCAATGCCCTCTTGCTCATTATGATGATGACATGATTGTGTCTTGTCATGGAGTCTACTTATAGGAGTTATCATGAGTGTGCATGGTGAAATGAGGAACTTGCAATCCTCATATTATTCAAAGGAAGGTATGGAGTTATGGAGTCACAGAATAAGATTCAAGGATATTTGAGTTTTGTTGAAAATTACTAAATTATGCCTTGTGAATCTATATTATATATACTCAAAAGTTGTTGGAATTATTTTAACAAGATCCAATTACTAGTCGTCTAAGCTATCTTTCCAACACTGCATGCTTTGGCCAATTTTCTGCTTTTCTTACATTCATAAGTAAAATGATATACAAAAGAGATGAAATATTCCAAGCATTTTTTCCACAATACAGATTTTTACATACCAATTCTATTACATCTCGTTTTTGTTGCTTTGTTGGCTTGTCAGGAAACTGTATGATAAACCTGAAAAAATATTAGAAAACATCCATAGAAGCCATCCTCATAAGAGACAACATGCTCAAATAACCATCAAGCCCATTTCCAACAATGAAATTTTATTGAAATTCAAAATCATGTACAGTTTATGTTGTCAAACCAGTCTATTATTTTTATCTATCAAACATCTTGAGACCATTTAATTCTTTGGTAAATGCATGCTACAACAATGTGCTTTACATGCAATGCCACAAATGTGAGGTTCAAACATAGCCTGCTGACAAAAATTTCAATGTTCAAGTGGATGTCCTATATCAAGACACTCTTTCACTTTGAAGTCATCTAGGCATAAATTTAGAAAAAGAATCATTTACTCACAGGTGTTGGAAAAGATTCTCATGTCAAAGTTATTTCAAAAGAGCTACAATGAAATCAGGTCAACAACTTTTAATATCATCACGACTTTAACAAAGCTACAGTGATAAAGTTGGTTGGCACCTAATAATTGTGGTGATGACTACTGTGAGAACCCCAACAGGTTCTAATTCTAACAAACACCAAATTGTTTTACTTTTTAGAACACTTTACATGCAAGCTCTATCTTGTAGATTGTATTGCTTTCTTGGAATGGTTCTAAATGAAGTTTAAATGCTTGCAAATGATTACTAAGATATCTAGGCAAAGAACTAAAATGCAAGTGCAATCCTTTCTGTCTTTTTGAATGCATATATATGATTTTAATATGTAAAATATGCACCTACAGCCAATGTCAATTGAACAAATACTTGATATGCAGCATAGAAAGAACAATTCATCAAACCCTTCCCATAGAATTTATCATTTCTATTTAATGATCAATGACAGTTCTGAATGAAACCTGAATTCCTAAACATTTTATGCAGTTACAATCAACACTAGAAGAAGAGGTGATTTTTATTCCGCAATTAGAAAATCTGGAAGTGAACGCTGCTTGACCAGATGTCTATGAATGCAGGCTTTCTGGTTGCAAATTTTCACTGGACGTCCAAATAGCAGTAATTAAGACAATTAATCCCTCATTATGCCCTCCTAAAGACCTCCCTGTTTTCTATCATATCTCATAGGATTTCCAATCTGTTGATTTCGGCAACAACACATCTATTGAAGATCTATTTGATGAGATCACCAACCAGTTATGACCCTCTTTTCAAAATCTATATTGGAACTCAAGGAAAAATTCTCCCATATGCTAAATTCAAAGAAAAATTCTCCCATTTCCCCCTTATGTCTCTGAAATTGGAATTTGTAACATATCCTCTATGATGTGTCCCCTAAAACAAAGAGAACTTCAAAGCATTGTTCATGTGGATGCATCCCTTGCAAAAAAACCACCTTGTACTAGAGAATAAAGTAATATTGTATTTAGCATCTGTTAAGCTTGAGCGGGTTGGGTAGTTAAGAAGTGAGGGAATGCATCTCTTCGTCTTCCTAACCAACCAACCCTTTTTATAAGCACTTGGAATATTGATAATGTAGTCATGATGCTTTGGTATGAATAAAGTAGATCATTTCCTCGTCGATTGGTATTGTGGTATTAAGGTACATTCTATGCTTTTCTCTATATACATATCTTTATTATTCTGTGAACTTGAGTAGTATTTCCATTCTACATTTTTGGTGGCATTCCCTAAGTTTGAAACTAGAGGTCATTGGCAAGATAGGATGTAGTAATAGAAAGACCCTTCCTACCATGTATACAAATAACAAATAGTGACGGAGAAGAGGAGGAAATAACTAGAGAAGATCAGTTGACACGCAATCTGGTGACAACCTAGAAGTTGTGGTCGACTAGTACGTGCAAAGGGAAGCCCATGAGAGAATGGTTCCTAAGAGCATGGTACGCGACGAACTTTCAGTGCCACTAGCGGTGGATCTACTAGGACAAATTCCTCACTTGTTGGCACAAAACTTGTTACATGTTGAGGAAGAAAGAGTCGAGATAGAAAGAGAAACAAGTACTCCAGCAGTTTGCTAAAAGGACACGGGAACATAACTTAGAAGAGGGGGATAATCCTAGGAAGAAAATTAATAGACAGTAAGAAAATTCATGCCCCTAAATTCAAACAAATATCCTAGGTGGGCACCAAAGGAAGAAGTAGCCTTGAGGACATTACGTCTCCAACAACAGAAGGAGAGATGTCATTACTTAAGGGGGCAGGGGGACCCCACTAGAAGCCAAGAAGGATTGATTCAGCATACAATCAAAGGAATAGCCAATTTGGCTATCTTTGAGACACCAAGAAGGAAGTTAGGTTGCCAAAACCCGGAGGCCCTTGCACAGAGAGAACTTCGACATTAGCAAAACCTAAACATAGGAGAAGAAGATACTTGGGAATAGAGCAATCAAGAATCACATCCGTTAAGAGGGGACTTCCCATCAAGAAAAAGTGTTCCATCAGCAGGAAACGTTCCATCAGGAGGAAATGTTCTGATAGGAAGGAAGTGTTCCATCAGGAGGAAGTGTTCCGATAGGAAGGAGTGTTCCATCAAGAGGAAGAGTTCCGATAGGAAGGAGTGTTCCATTGGAAGGAAGTGCTCCATCAAGAGGAAGTGTTCCAATAAGGAGTGTTCTATCAGGAGGAATTGTTCCATTGGGAGGAAGTGTTTCATCAAGAGGAAGTGTTCCAATAGGAAGGAGTGTTCCATCGGAAGGGAGTGTTCCATCGAGAGGAAGTGTTTCGATAGGAAGAAGTGTTCCATTGGGAGGAAGTGTGCCCATTCCACCTTGAAGCAAACCAGCAAGAGGAGGTATTCTGCCAAGAAGAAAAAAAGGCAACATAATGGCAATAGACAAACTAAAATTGCATCGATTTACCAAGATGGTTTGGAGGACCCCGCGCATAACTATAAAATATGTATAACCATATGGCAAGCTAATGGAGAGAATAATGCAGATAAATGGCTAAAAGAATTCCCTACCACACTAAGAGGTATAGCCATTGACTGGTATACGAATTTGGTGGTAGGCAAGAACACATGCAATAATCTCCGCACAGCCTTTGAGGGAGAATTCAAACTCTTGAGAGACGATGATGAAATAGTAACCGAGATTTATAATATAAGGCAAGGAAAAAGTGAATCAGTTAAAGCCTACAGTAGAAGGCTAAAAGAGTTAATAGGAAAACTTGACAACAAGCCTATGGATAAGGTGGTTCATTAAAGGACTAACACCATTCCTTAGGAAAAAGATGAAAATAGCCCCACCATCAACCTTTGTGGATGCATGTACTCGAGCAATGGACATAGAAAGTGAGAACAAAACCTCCAAGGCAAGAAGGCATGGAAGCACAAGTGAAAGTTCAGAAGAAAGTGAGGACAAATCCAAAACCATCCAAGCCCTAAGTAAGGACATGAGGCAATTAATGAAGCCCTGAGTAAGGAAGACAAAAAAATAAGGGAGGCAGCTTTGGTGCATGAACTGTGAAAAGGAAGGCCATACAAAAGGGGTATGTCTAAGGAAAGTATTTCGTGAGATTTGTCAGGTGTTGAGACACGCAATCAAAGACTGTCCCTGCAATCTAAAAACACGAAATGCACAAGTATTCGTCACACAAGGAGAGCAATGTACACCATCCTCCACCCCTCCAAAGAACACAAATACAGAAGCCTCACCAGGAGGATATAGAAATAATAGAGGAGGGAGTAATAATAATAGCAATGAATGGGGACATTTTGCACAAGATTGTCAAAATGGGGGAGGATAGAATGAAGGAATGTTGTGTAAATGTAGACCAAGCAATCATGAGGATGCAAACTGCCCCAGGCAAAAAAGGGTGAACATGTTGGATGTTGAAGAACCAGAAAGTGAAATCCTTGCCATCACAAGGATGCAAGCCAGGAAACTTGTCTATCCAGATGCTACTACGAAGAAGGAAAGATTTCTCAAAGCCAAGAAAGTAATTCAAGATAAAATGCTAGCAAAAGGAAAGGCAAGGCCAAAAAAACTTCCTACTGATAGGGGTGTGCCAAGTATCATGAGACAAGTACTCGAGACCACCATCCCTATGAAAAATTGTTGATTTACTGGAAACATTACCTCGGCTGCAGGTAGCATTAACACGAGGGGTAAGCATGAAAGGGATAACCTCCAAAGAAGAGAAGAATGAAGAAGCACACGTTGGGAAACAAAATAACATCCTATTCACGATAGGAATGGGGAGGAGACCAACAGTAGTGGAAATGGAAATACTGGGATATAAACTCTCGAATACTATTGCTGATAGAGGCTCTGGCATAAATGTCTTATCTGAAGAGACATGGAAGGCAATAGGGAAACCCACACTTTGGCCACCTACATTTCAATTTGTGAAAGTAGATCAACACAGAATTAAGCCAATATGAACCTTGATCGAACAAAAGGTACTTATCAGTACACAACAATTCTTCCTTGATTTTGTGGTTATTACTTTAGAGAAAAAGGGGTATGATGCTTTACTGGGAAGGGGATGGCTAGTTACAACCAAAGCTACCCATAATTGGAAATGAAACACTCTGCCTATTGAGTCAAAAGGCAAGAAGTACACCATAGACCTGAAGACCCAGTCTATAAGTCAAAACATGAATTCAAAAGTAGAGGGAGAAGACCATGAAGGAGTGGAACCAAATGAGGAAGGGGTGCTCAAACTTGAGGAATGCTTAGAAGATGAAATGAGCTCCCTCGATGGATTATTTCATTGGCAGATGGAAGACTATGAAGTTTTCCAATGAGAATGTAACATGTTGCAAGTCCAATAATCAAAGTCTAACGAATGGTATCAAGAGGGCTATAAGGAGTATAAAGAAGGTAAAGCAAAGGAATCTACTACTGGAAAATATATGCCCACTATGCATCAAATGCATGTATCCTTGACTTATCTGCCTAAAGGCATGGAATTGATCCAACATTGTCTCCAATTCTTATGTGTTAATGCTTGGTGTCAATTCTTGCTTGAATTCCACAACTGCAACTGCTCTTTCTACCTTTCCTAAACTTGCCTCCCAATTCGGTAATAATTATTAAGTCGTGTGAGTGGTATTCGAGAAGATGGAGAAGTTCTCAAAATTCTCTCTCTCAAAAACATTCGGCTTAAAGAACTCCTCCAACTTGCCTTGCATGTTATTTACCATTATTTCATGTTCCACTAATCTCTATGACAACAAGGATGCAATTGTATTGGACACCTCTTGCTTGATGTTGTCAATTATCTCTTTACATCGAGCAAAATCCTTGGTGAACCTCTCAAACATTTCCTTCGTCGTGATCATTGCACTATACCATCAAAGGAAGTCATAGACATCCCCTTCGTCAATAACTCCATCATCGATCAATGTCTGCCTTGGGTCTACATCAGTGTTTGAATATCAAAGATCACTTCATCTTGGTAAATATGCTTATCTTCCCATGATTCCTCTATGTATTGGATCTTGAAGAGTAAAGCTAATGCTCTACTATGCACTTGCACCAATTCTTATGTATGCATGAAGGCTTCTTCATGAATTCTTTCAACCCAAGCCTTCGCACCTTAAGCAGTTTTCTTGATCCTGTCAATATCATCTATTGCTTCAACTGAAACACCCATCAAAGGGACAAAGGATAGACCTTCTCTCACTGAATGAGGGAAGTTGTTTATGAACTAATGCAAGGCCTTGATTTCTCTTTTCTATTTCTGGTATCCCTCTTCCATTTTCTTCATCCTTTCTTTCAAATCTTGAGTGGAATCATCAAATTCTTGTATGATTTTCACATCAGAGACATGACCAAGATTGATTTCCGTGACATGGTACTCATCTGGAGTGATACGATCCTTAGTCTTATCAAGTGTAGGAGTTGCAATCTACAAAATCCTAGACTCTAATTCTCCCCTGACAACTTTTCCTTGGATTGGTTAGCTCAATCCAAAATTTCATGCAATTCAATTGCCGAGTCAACCTCCTTGTCTTGACTTTTCTGAATCAGTTGCTTCAACCATTCTAGAATAGGTAAACTCTAATCTCTCTAGATTACCAATTGTTCTTTCCCTTGGAATACTTGAATATTGATCTCCTCTTCACCTCCTGGACTATCCACTATTATCTCAAGAAATACAACCTCTACAGTTGGAATCTATGTCACTCAAGCAAGAACTTATTCCTCTTGTGGATCAGCCTCAGCTCCCATCATTTCTCGCTCGAAGATCGTAACAAGACTTTCCTCTATAGACATATCTTGATTCTTCTCCTTTCCCTTGTGCAGATTTCTCATACACATTTATGCTCAATCTATCATGTATTGGCCTTGCCAAGTTTTCCTCTCGCTCAAATCTTTGTATGCTTGTCTCCACTTTTGTCTCTCAAAACTTTCTCTCTTAAATACTAAGAGTGAGACTCATTGAAGAGGGAACATTTCCAGACTGATGTTTCTTTGGTTGAGGCTCCTAGATGTCTAGCCTACTCCTGAGCTTCTTTTCTTGAGCTACCTCTTTCCCTTCCTATGTTCTACACTTTTTGATAGAGTTTTCCTTTCTTCAATACTTCCTTCAGATATTTTCCTTAGTCATTCATCCCTAAGTGACTGATGGCCAATCAATCAATACGTGAATCCAGTTTTTGGCACAACTAGTTATCTAAGTTTACACTCAATCCACCACTTTGTAAAATCCAAAGACTAGCTTTGAAAGAATGTTCAAATCTATGACATCTTTCTTTTTCCATTCTCATAGATGAACTACCATTTCCAGATTGAAAATCTTTCGCACTACATTTGGATCTTCCTCCATCTAATCAAGCACTTGGAATATGTTACATATTCTAATCATATTTAGTGGAAATCTTGAATGCATTCTCTTTCTGATTTCATTCTCATCTATAGTATTTGTCGATAAGTCAAGGTGAATTGTATGTTGGTAGTCTGATCCCACTACTGATTTGATCTTGTTTTACGAATTAAAATCAGACCTTTTTGGATAAAGTGGAAGATGGAAGAAGTGAAGTTCATCCAATGATCTCTCTACTACCTTCAGACATGGGTCTACTACCTTCAGACATGGGCATATCTTAATTTTTCCTTCTCCTGTGGAAATTGGGAAATGTAATCCCATCTTCCTCTTCCCTCTATGAATCTTGTCATATACTATGAGTTGTCGAATAAGCTCCAACAAGACTAGCTTATCTTTTGGGTACCTCGAAAGCTTGTATGGCTCCAAAGAAAACCCTTGAACTTGAATTTATGAAAGGTGGGGAATTATATGAACCAGGCTCCATAATCCTCTACTAACTTCATTGCTCCCATCGACAATCTCATACACAGCCTTTTTTGTAGAGTCCTAACAACATGCATGATAAAGACATCATTAACTCTTACATAGCCATCCTTGGAATACAAATGTAACTATGGGTAGCATTCGTGTACTTTCAAGTATTGGTTTCCACTCCCAATTGGCCCTTTGCATCTTAGTCCATCATACTTCATCCTTCAAGTTAGCATATAGATGATGTCAGAGCTCATATAAAATTTCCTTGTGTGCTCCAAATTTATCAATTGTTCATCTAGGTTATCACTGACAAGTCCAACCCAATCTATCATGTTGACTTCTCCCATCACTTGCTCAATGAATTACCACATTCAAGCTTCAAATTTATAGGAATGAGGCATCCCAAAAATATGATTGAGCATCACAACCATGTCGCTATACTCCTGCTACAAGTTGAGCCATACTAGCTCCTTGGGAATCTTGGAGTGATGGGACCTATTCTTTTTCAACCATTTCTTATTAATGATTTCCTCATAGAACTGGATCCCAAAAGTATAGACTCTGAGTGCCTACTCTTTTGTTTTTGTCCCCATCCTCAAGGGTGAGGTGAAGGAATTCCAAATGCTTCAAATATGGACACTAGAGAAAAGTCTATGAGAATGCTTCCATTTGAATCCTTGATTGTTTTGTCTCTGGGGCTATAATGTTTGGCACATTCCACAATCAATCGTGGATGTTGAAAGGCGAGAGGGAAACCGGATGCAACAACAATTTCATTGCTCATGATCTTAGTGGCCAAATGTGTGGGTTGATGATCGTTGTATCCAAACATCCTCCAATTCAACTCATTCATAATGAGCCCACCAAGGCTTGCATCTCCAATTTCTACCCATTTTGAAAGGATCTTCATTTCAAGGTGGAATCTTCTCTTCTCATTCTTTATCAGTTATCCTCTAGTTTTTCCTATTTCTCGAGGATCTGCCATTTCTCCTTTCTACAAACAAAAAACATCATACATAAGATCATAGAAAAAGCAGAGTCAATTCCTCCAAAAGAACAAAAATTTGGAAATTTGTCTAAATTTCTGGATTTTTCCCTTGAACTCCACTCTCTACGCTGTTCTTATGAAATGCATTCTTTTCTCCAACTTACTAAAAAATATCACTCTGATAAAATTCACAATCTTTTCACAAATTCCAAAAATCTCTCTCTCTCTCTCTCTAAAGATGTTGAGTACCTTCATGTTTTATCGGAGAAACTTCTTCAAAATCTTTCAAACAAGCCTTCTGAATTCCACTTTTTGCTCTTCTCAATTCACCCCTCAAATTTATGTATGAGAAGAAAAATGAAATGGTTTCTTATATAGACCCATAAAAAAGCTACCTTTATGATTAGGAGTTAATTTTATGCAGCTACTTTACTTAGTTTCCAAGATTCCATTTTGGAAGGTTTTTTGTGCCACTTGTTTTTCTCCCACTTTTCAAAAAAGTTGCCAATTTGAAGCTTTTACCTTTATGAGGAAATCATGATTTATCCAAATTTGATTTTTTGGGGGGAATTAATTAATTAAATATCAATTAAAAATTATTTTTTGATTTAAATGCAAAAAATCATTTTCTTTTAAATCTTTTCACTTTTTGAATTTGTTTGGATTACTTTGAAAAAATATCAATAAAATTAATCTTCAATTTTTTTATGTGAATCCAAAAGTCATGTGCATTTTCCCCAGAAAAAGCCATTGTTTATTTTCCAAAAAATAATCTCTTTGAATCCCGCTTCTTTATCTTTCAAGAATTTTGATCAAAAAATTTCCAAATTTTTTCTTTTTCAATTTTTGATTGATTTTTCAGCATCACTTTTCTAATAATTTCAAACTTATGGGATTCAATTTTTCAAACTTGCAAAAATTTCAATTCTTTGCCCTTTTGGATCTAACAATTTTCACGTCTTTTAGGAATTTCACAACCTTTTGGATTTCCATAAAAAAAATTCATTGTCAAAGATTTTTTTTGAATTTTGGAACATTTTCAAGAATTTTCAATTTTTCAAATTTTTCATGATTTGCAAATCTTGCTTTTTGGAAAATTTCGCAACCCATGATAATGCCCTCTAACCAAGAGGCTTAGGTGGACTTTTGAGAGCGTCACGGATTTTATCCGCTTTAGACAACTTCCATGACCAATGTCAATGTGCACTTGACATGCAAGGGAGAGTGGGCTTTTAAGGCTAGGGAAGGACTTCGTCCATCGTGGAAAAAATCCACAACATAGTGAAATATGCACTCCAAGAAAGAAACTTGGTAGGGTTTGGGTTGGGTCATGGATTATATCCACAAGAAAGGAAATCCATACCCTTTAGTTTTTTGCACTTGAGGCGAAGTCCTCGGTGGGGTTTTTAAGGGGTCGTGGATTTTCATCCATGGGAAACTTTTTGTGGCGGGGTCGAATGTGTGTCCTAAGGAGACTTGCCAAGGTTTCTAGCACATCATGGATTTTGTCTAAGGCAGACAGAATTCATGACCTCTGTGAAAATGTGTCTGTGGAATGTAGAGAATAAGGGATTTGAGGTTGTCGAGAATTTTTCTAAGACAATTCCACAACGCGTGTGAAATTGCGCACCAAGGTTTGAGGAGAGCGAAGTTTGGGCTTGGTCGTGGATTTCATCCAAGCCGAAAGAAATCCACACCAGAGTGCAATTTGAGCCTTGTGATGCAGACGCTAGTGGAATGTTATGATTCCTTCATAGTTTAATAACTTCTTTCCTCCTTTGTTTGATAGAAAATTTCCCCTTCTCCAATCACTGATCACTCTTGGACCCACTCCGCTCTATAGACCTATCAAAGGTCAACTCCGAACACTTTAGACTCCACTAGACTCCACATTCTAATGACTGTACTCTTGGAAATCTTCCTCTCATGCAACAATGCATATTTGATCGTATGTATTGTGACTGTTCTCAGAATACTATTGTTTCAACTTCTTCCAAAGATCATTCCACTATGGTCAATTTCAATGGATCCACTACTCCTTATCACAAATTAGGACTCTCTAAAGATCCCCGTACAACATTTAATCCCTTCACAAAAACTCCCTTAACACATTCATGGGAAAATTCATCACAAACTGCCATGTCACTACTCCTTAGATAGACCCGACAACAGTCATTCATAACTTTTGAAATAGACCTTATTTGCTCAATCCAACCATTGATATTTGGTGCAATTTGGCTCCCTCCAACATATCCAAAATTTGGCAAAATCCAACAGTTAACTTCAGAGAAATGACCCCCGCACTGAACTGCAATTTACAAAGACAAGCATTCCTTCCTCCTGTGACTGTCCAGTCACTGCTCTACCCTCCAACACGACCAACCTCTCTTATTCTCCTGCAAATGGGGTTCATTCCTTCATAATCATTGTTAGGAAATTATATTACAAGTGTGGATCCATCCCCAAGAAATAATATGTATAAAAGGGGATGGATCTCATGAATACATGACTGGCACTAAAACAAAAATTAGAGATTTCTACAGAACAGTCAATCTTAATGATTGAATCAGTATTAAAAATCACTTGGAACTAGATGTAATGGAATTTAAATATCATTACACATCTATCTCCAAATCAATAGATCAATACAACATCAAAAGACTTCAAATTTGCAAGAAAGTAACTGTTATTACCTCCAATATGGACACAGTCCATACAATCTCAAACTCCAACTTCCACCACTGTACCCTTATGCCTTCTGAGGCTTACATATACTTAAAATAACTCCCTTAACTGATCCAAAGTAGTTGGATCCTCTAACAAGGCAACTAATCCTTATTTGGTAATTTCCCTCTAAAACACATTTGACTGTTACTTTTCAAATTTTTAATTTTTAAAACAATAACTTTGTAGACTTTAGGACTTCAAAGTTTTTCCATGTAGGATCTTGACATAACTTTAAATCCACTATTATATTCTAAGACTTATCCTTTAGCCTTCTAGGCCTCCTATACTATCCAACTCCTATTACATCAACTCATGTAGATTTAGGCTTATTACATGACATTCCATCAAATTCACAAAATGGACCATAAGCCCAATTACATTGATATATTCATGTTTTGATCTTTTAGATCCTATAATATTTATGATCATTCTTCAAGAGCCATTCAAATGACCCCCCTTTGCATGACTTTGTAAGGGTGCCCTGCACCACCCGGTGGATAGCACGGGGTGATATTTGGAACATACCATGGATTTTATCCAGTCAACGCATCCCTGCCTGACATTGAATTGCACTTCGTTTCAAATTTTGTTGTGTCACTAAAAAAGGTTGTGTGTGAAGAGGGGGGTCCCATAGAAATGGGCAAAAGAGACAAGTAGTCATAACAGCCATTAAAATCCTTATAAAATAATTATTTTCCATACTTAAAATGCTAAAACTCCTTATGATAATCCATTTTTTCATTATAAAAATGCATAAATCCAGATGGAAATAGAATTTCCCCACTAAATTACATTTTAGCCCAATGGAAATAGCATTTGCCCTAAAAAATTGGGATGGAAATAGAAGTTTCTCTTGAAAACTCATGAAAATTCTTATGATGTCCCCATTTCCAAGTTCTTGCAGTCATCAAGGTTAATTGATCATGGCAACCCTTGTGAGCTGATAGTGAGTTTTGTGGGTCTTTGAGGTGGACTTGCTATTTATAGTAAATCTATTTTGGATAATTACTATATTTGGTAGGGTACTGGTGGCATTAGCAGTTGGTCCCCATCTGCATATGACTAAGAATATTATTAATGGAGTGTATATTAATTCAAACAATGTTGAGGCTTCATTGTTATAAAAGCACTTTATGTTGTTTTGTGTTATAATTTGGTGTTGTGAAGTTGAAGCCTCTTAAGCGAGAAGTGTGAAGAGGAAGCTAAGTTGCACAGATGCATTGTGTGTGTATATATATATATAACTTTAATTGTGAGGAATGGGATTCAATTTTCTATTATTTTTTATTATTCTCTCAGAGGGTTTTCAGATTGAGCATGTGCATCAATCCACTGCTGAGGTATAGTGGTATTGATTTGATTTTCCATTTTAAATTAAGGTGTCTTCTCTTATCGTTTTTCGGTGTGGCTGGGGAGTGATTTATTTGTGGAGAAATTTGGAGATTATTCTCTGTGTTGTGGATGCCTATTCACCTTGCTGGTTGGTGTTCATCTTGGGGTATTGAGACGATTTAAAACTGGAGGTAATTGGTAATATCAATCTCTATGTTTTAAGTGCAATTTCCATCTGCATACTAGGCATTATGTCCCTGTTACTGGGACCAATTTCTATTGGCATTGAGGGCTTCCCTACACGCCTAATGTTTTTGCTCTTTGGGCATCAATTATGCTTATATTCATGAGCACCATTTGTTACCACAACTGTGATTGTCGTCCCTGTATCTTGGACACCTACTTTGCTGCATTGGCGTTAGGATTTCTGAGCGCCACTATATTTTTTCTATGGTGTTTGAGATATCTTCCAGGCAACATTACATGTTTGCTAAGGTTGCATTCAAGTTGCAGCCCTGTGTATCAATTTATGGAGCCTGTGTTACAGTGTTTAGAGCCCACGTTGAAGGGTAAGGGACCACATTGCATATTCAGGGGGCTGCGATCATATTGGAAGGCAGCAAATGCATTGGGACTGCCCGCATGATGCTTGGAGGAACCGTCAGGGCCTGCAATGTCTATGAGTAAGCCACACGGAGAATAGGAATAGCGGTTAGATTGTTTCTTGCATCATTTATGCCACATGCGCTGCATACCACACAGGTTCCTATTTGTAATTCAAAATAGATTGAATTTATGCACTTTCAGTTGTTATTTGTGCAAAGATCAAATTGGACAGGTAGAAGGTTGCTTATCATTTGTTTTTAATTTCCAGGCATTGTATTATGTTTATTTCTATATTTTCAAAAACAATCTTTATATATTCAAAAATGCAAAAAAAACTTGCAAAGAAACAATATCATTATTCTACTTGAGCATATAGAGCCAGCTTGTGCACATTACAGTGGTATCAAAGCGATTTCCTGCCAGCCTACTAGAAATTGGGTTCATAGGCTTATTGATCAGTACACTATTCGGAGATTTATTGTTCAGTGCATTATTCTGAGATTTGGTATCCAGTGCAGCATTATGCATCAAAGATTTATTCTAGGCAAGTATTATACCTGCAGCGGTCAAACATCCCCACTGGGAGATGGAGGACCTAATATTCAGTTTGGCAGTTTGGGCGACAAAGGTGTTGGTAGTCCAGGAGATTCAGTTGATACAACATATAGAGATGTTGGCACTAGTTCTAAGGTTGATAGAAAGGCCAGGAACTATTGGGGGATCTTGTACATGGTCAACACCATGTAGTCGAAGTGTTGTAGCAATGTATTGAACTTCCTAGAGGTCGAAGTAGGGAGCGAGGTGCTTGAGATGCTTCTATCAATTCTCACTATTCCCAAGTTGATGACAAGTTTAGAGGCAGGAATAGGATTAGAGCATAGGACTAGTTCAGGACAGTTGGCAGGGTTGACAGGGCTTATCATACTGGTACAGATGATAGGCAACAGAGGCCTATGTTTTTGAGACCTGAGGTAGATGTGGTCAGTACTAAGACTAACGCCACACCTTTTGCGGATGATGTGGTAGAACACTTTGTTGAGTGGGATGCTCTACAATAAGCAATCAAGCAAAATCTGAATTTCAAAAGATTCCTAACATAGAAGCGAGAGCATTCTAGAGGTAGGCCTGCACTTGAGAGATAGAGGCCTAGGTAGAGAGATTTGCAAGAAGTAGCCAGAAAGATGACTTAGAGCACCTTGATGGCAGTGGAAGAGTGACAACTCAAGCTTGGGTCCACAAGCTCAACACATATGTGGCATTGCATCCTGTGACTAAGGACACTAACAGATTTGGTGTGGTGCAATTAAATGGAGTAGCCTATGACTGGTGGTACCATGGGTTGGTCTCCATTTAACATGACCAGATTACTTCCTATTAGGAGTTCGTGAAGTGATTGATAGGGAGATTTGATAGGAAGGATCTCGAAGTCTATTTCAAAGAGTTAGCTTAGCTGAGGCAGACGGGTGGCTTAAAGGCTTATATTAATGAGTTCCAGAGGCTCTCAGTGATGGTCTATGATATATCTGAGCGGAGAAGAGTGATGCTATTTATGGACGGATTAGTTGAGTCACTCTAAGGGTGGGTCAAGTCATTAGACCCATCTACTTTACAAGAGGCTATGAAGAAAGTGAGATATCTTGAGTCATCTCCTTCTCAAGGCAAGTTTTCTTCAAAGCCTTCTGCCCCTCCAATTGTTGATGAGGAGCACCCACTAGTTGCTGAGGACAAAGTGAAATCAGATGGGAAGATTAATGAGGCTTCACGTGAGGATCTGAGGAGCAACTTTGCTTTTGGTGCAAGGAACCTTTTTCTAAGGGTCACACTTGTGCATTGAGGCCGAAGAGAGCAGCGACCCATATCATGTGGGTATACCATGATGAGATTGAGGCTAAATCATTACAGCAGCCTAATGATTTCGATGGGGATGATCAAAGTGCCAGTAGGGTATATACAGTGATGAGTGCATACAGCTTCATATTCGATCCACAAGTATATGATATACTTTAGGTGGAGAGTTTTTTGTACCTAATTCTGGTGTTTGGTAGGACTATTGGGTTGGTGCAATGAAGGAGGGCATACTAAGACTGCCTATGGAGTTGCCTTCTTGTGATGCTTTGGTTTCTATATCATCAACATGGGTATTAAGTGTTGTCTTACAGATTATGCTATTTGTCCTAATGGTTTTGTTGGTACGAAGATGATTTAGTGATGACATGGATGACAAATGCTTTTTCCTTTGGGGTTTGGATGGAGGTTGGAGTTCAATGTGTTACTAGATTGCTCAAGGACAAGCAATCTTGGGGAGGGAGGACTGTAATGTGCTAATTTTTAGCAGGTTCCTATAGTGCTCTAGGTCAGTTCATCATGGTGACTCTCGTAAGCTAATAGTGAGTTTTGAGGGTCTCTGAGACGGACTTGCTATTTATAGTAAGTCTATTTTGGGTAATTATTGTATTTGGCACGGCAATGGTGGCATTAGTAAATGGTCACCATTTGCATATGACTAAGCGTATTATTGATGGAGTGTACATTAATTCAAACATTAATGAGGCTTCACTATTATAAAAGCATTTTATGTTGTTTCATGTTATAATTTGGTCTTGTGAAGTTGAAGCCTCTTAAGTGAGAAGTGTGAAGAGGAAGCTAAGTTGCACAATTGCATTATAAATATAACTTTATTTGTGAAGCTCTCCACATCATATGAAAATCAGATTCTTGTCAAATATGCAGGCAGAGTTGTTGAGAGAAGAAGCAAGGATCCGCTCATCATTGATAGATATGTAGAATATGATTATTCCCCATCATGGATACAATGTAGAAGCATATTGCTTATTCAAAAACATTGATCCATGACAACAACTTCTCCATTGCAGATCACATGATAGAACTCTTTGCAGAAGTGCAAGTTGCTCTACATACATGTAAAGTTTTGCAAGAGAATTGGGATAAGACTCTAGCACTTATACTTAAGGTACATTCTGATTCGTGTGAAGTTTTGTATAGTGTTATTGTAGTTGTAATTAATTAATTATCTTATTATAATTAATTGGGAAATCCTCAAGGCTGACTCCAGGAATTATTTTGAAGATATGATATAAAAGAAAGATGTTTTCCTTGTTTGTATAGTGAGTGTGAAGTATCAAGTATTGTATGAAGTGTGAAGTGCAAAAAGGAGCAAAGTGTTTATTGAATGTGAGTAAGTGATCCACGAGATTATTGGATGTGAGTTTTGTGATGTGGTTACAAGATCAAAAGGAGCAGAAGTTCAGTTGATAGGACAAAGAAAGAGGAAGGAGCAGTACTATTCATTTCTACTATTCTACAAGGAATAATGTAGAGATCATTTGGATAGTGGGTTCATTGGTCTTGACCTTAAAGCTATTTGGGCAATAGGTCAATAGGGTCGGAATCTCCTAACAAGGATTCAAAGTCTCCTAACAGGGACTAATATGTACTAAATGTTTTTATAGACTCCTAATAGGGTCCATCCTCTAACAAGGAATATTTATATTAGTACATCATCTTGTGGGTACCATCCCCACCGAGGTTTTCCCTCTGATCAAGGGTTTCCCTAGTTAACATATCTGGTGTTATTGTGTATGAGTCTCTTGTTATAGTTTATGATTATATTGCTCATATGGTTCAAGTTTAATAAGGTTGATAATTGTGATATTAGTTGGATAACTAATTCACTCCCCTCTCATTTATATTGGTGGACTATATATTATAACAAAAAAAATTAGTACACAACAAATATATGTGTGTATGCATTGATTAGATCATCCAATATCTGAAATCATTTTATATTACTGTCATAAGTCAAATGATCTTTTCAAAAATGTAAACATGAAATATTACAAATTTAGTCACACAATTTTGACACAAGGATTTAACGTCAAAACACAATTTGGAAAAAACCACCAATAACATGCTACCAATTTTCACGCTTTTGAAATGAGCTCTGTGAGGAGCCAACCCTGTTAAAGGTTACAATACACACTATTAAATGTAACCTTGGTTAAAGGATTTCAACCACCCTATTAAATTGATCCTTGTTGGAGGACTTTAAATCATTCCATTAGAATATCACCTGGTTAAAGGATTTACTCATGATTTTTAGGTCAAACTTAATCCATAGGATTTATCTCGATTGATATAATTGATAGAAAGTAACAGTAGGCCTTGATCTGATAATAAAACAACTGACTTGCAAATTTTAGATCTCATTCAAGTCTTCATTCTTCTTGGCATTCATTCCCCTTCATCTCTAAGTGCTTGTTCACCCTTCACACCTTCACCTCCTTAAGCTTTCTTACTTAGTATGCCAACTATAGGTTCATTCCTTCAGCCACCATATGAAGAAAATCTCCTTTAGTTTCTGAGAAATAGTGCAATTTTCTTCAAGATTTCTTCTCTCTCTTCATCATTTCTAATGTCACTTAGCTCATGATTACTTGTTCCCTTAATTATCCTCTTCCGGAGGAAGACAAGATTGATAAGCTAGAGGCACAAAATCTTATGTAAACCGTTTTGGAGGCAAATTCAAATGGATTCTAGAAGTTTCTAGAGAAGACAAGATATAGGGTAGATACATTGTATCCTACCTAATCCATCGGAAACCCTAATTTTTGAGATGGATATTGAGCAGGAAAAAGAGTTCTAATTCCCTATATCTAGGGATGCCCGGTCATGAAGCAAAGGTAGAGAGAGGTCAGAAAGTTATTTGGATGCGAAAATCTGACAAGGAGAAGGAAGAAGGGTTTGCTTCATCAAGTGATCTAAGTGAAGAAGTCTACAATGGCGAACTAAGCAAGAAGGCTTAATGAAGATGAATGCTTGAAGGGTGAACAAGCTGTCAGAACTGCAAAGATTGGAAGCCAAGTAGATTTGAGGACTGAATAGTGATCTGTAATCTACAAGGTTGTAAGTTGTATCAGATCAAACTCTAATGTTACTCTCTAACAATTGTATCAAATTAGTGTAAATCCTTTGGAGAAAGGTTGACTTAACAGTCATTGAAAAATCCTTTAACAGTATCAGATCAAACTCTAATGTTACTCTCTAACAATTGTATCAGATTAGTGTAAATCCTTTGGAGAAAGGTTGACTTAACAATCATTGAAAAATCCTTTAACAAGGTGACATTCCAAGTGAATGACCTAAAGTCCTCTAACAAGGCTCACTTTTAACAGGGTGATTGAAATCCCTTAACCAGGTCACATTTAATAGTGTGTGTTGTAACCTTTAACAGGGTTGGCCTTTAACAGGACATCACTTCAGAAGACTGAAAAAGTAGCATGTTACTGGTGGTTTTTCCCAAATTGGGTTTCCACATTAAATCATTGTCATGTGCACTAATGGATGTGTTGTGTTCTATGCTTTACATTTTTGCATGTTAGTTTAATAGTAACATATCAGTTTTGGTTTACTCACAATGAATGCATGCATGGTGAAGAAAGTTTTATGGGTTCACTGAATTATAAAAGTTTTATTTGGACATTTGGACCTTGAATAACTGTTCTATTATTTTTTTTTGTTCTCTCACAGGGTTTTGAGATTGAGTATGTGCATCAATCTACTACTGAGGTATAATGATATTGATTTGATTTGCCATCTATGTTAAGCTTTATTCTCTTACTTTTTTCACTGTGGTTGAGGAGTGATTTTTTTCTGGAGAAATTTGGAGATTATTCTCTCTGTTTTGGATGCCTATTCAGCTTGCTGGCTGGCATTTATCTTGTGGTGTTGAGACGATTTAATACTGGAGGTAATTGGTAATATTAATTACTATGTTTTAAGTGCAATTTACATCTGCAAACTGGGCGTTTATAACCCTATTACTGGGAGCAATTTCTACCTGTATTGAGGGTGTTTCTGTCACTTCCCTACACACCTAACATTTCTACTTTTTAGGCCTCGAGTCTGCTTATATTCCTGAGCACCATTTGTTACTACAACTATAATTGTTCTCCCTGTATCTTGGACGCCTACCTTGCTGCATTAGCATCAGCATTTCTGAGCACCAATATATTTCTGCTGTGGCAATTGAGATATCTGCTAGGCAGAGTTTCAAGTTTACTGAGGCTGCATTCAAGTTGCAGGCCTGTGTATCAATCTACAGAGCCTGTGTTTCAATGTTTGGAGCCCAAGTTGAAGTGTAAGGAGGCAGATTGAGTATTCAGGGGGGTGCGATCAAATTGGAAGGCAGCGAATGCATTGGGACTGCACGCGTGGATGCTTGAAGGAGTTGTCAGGGCCTGCAATGTGTAATGTCCCCTTTTTCTAGGACATTAAAACTGATAGGCCAATCCAGTAAATGACCTTTGAGGACTTCATATAGTATTATTAAGTCAATTCTAATTAAAAGAGAGTGAATAAGAGATGAGTTGGAATGAGGGACAGGGACAAGAATATAGAAGATGAAGAGTCATAGGTTGGGTCTTTAAAAGGAGGAGTGGAAGCTCATTTCTTTATGCTTGGTTTTACGATTCAGATTTCAGTTTCTCTCTTGAGAGAGTTATTTGGAAAGCTTCAGCTTTCGTCCAGCATGAGGATGTAAACCCTTATGCTGGTAGACAGTGGATGCAAACCCATTGTTCGTGGAGACGTCATACCAAGTGTCTCACATGTGCTTATAGATTCTTTTCTTAGTATTCCAATCTGACTGTAAAATTGTGTTTAGGATTGGATTATTAATGCTAGTTATTGTATTGCTGATGTATAATGCAATAACATATTCTAAGGTATTTTATGAGAATCTACTAGTTTATATTGTTGGTTTATAATGAATCTTCATATGTTTATGTTTGGAAAATTATCTTGAGATAAAATTGGGTCAATATCCATTTGGGATATTTCAATGGTATCAGAGTCGTGCATCCTACTATCCTATGAGGTTGTTGATTTTATCAAATTTGGAGAAACAAGAAATACTTTAAACTGAAAACAACAGGATTTTGAAGTTTTTTGAGGCAGAAGAGCTCTATCTTTGTGGGCGGAATAATTGTAGCAATAATATTTCATTTGCCAAGTTTTAATCATCATAGGCGACTAATATATGTTGGACCTTGTGGAATATAAGATTGGGGAATATAGTAAGGAGTATTATTCCCGAAGTGGATTGAATTTATTCACTTTGGAAAAATAAAGTATCAGAACTTGTCTATTGGTATAATCTCCAATCTCCTACACGAATGTTGAATTTAACATGAAAAATTATTGAGTTTTCATCTGGAGATAGATTTTGTAGGAAGTCCAAACCAAAAATTACTAACAACTTTGGTTCTATGTGTTATACACGGAGTCACGATATATTAAAACCTATCATCACATGAAAAAATAAAGTTTGGTTGGGATCTATGATCTGGTGTGAACCTGAATAGCCAAATAGTGTATGAATGACTCAGTGGTCTTTGCGTTTCAATTTTTAGATATCAGGAAAGCGCCTTGGAAGAGAACTGATGCAAATGTTTAAGGACAAGTTATTTCCAGCATAGTACAAGTCGTTTTAAAAGAGAACAAAAAATCAGGATTTTAGAAATGGCGCTCTTAGCCTGGCTTTCAATCTCAATGCCTTCTTGTTACAACATTCAGTTGATTTAAAGCAGTCCAAATTGTCATAACAACAACTATTGTGAATGTACACAAATTTCGTGTTGGTTGTAAGAAGGGTGTCATTCCGTCTTCTACCGGTTTGGGGAGAAGAATATAATTTCAGTCAATTGATTATTTTACTTTAAATGGACCTTCAATCGGGAAGGTAAAAGTTTTGTTAATCTCGTAAAGGTATACAAAGAATTCAAATGATACTTCTGGATATATGTTGTGTTGTGCGCTCATAATCAAGCACAAAAGTCTGAAGTTTTCAGCAATACATTTTCGTTGATAGCTGTGAGGAGCTAATATTGCAAGAAACTATAGTCCAAGATTTTAATGAATTCCCTCCATTGGTTACCGATTTTTGTAGGCTTCTATTAGGGGTATGCAGTGGGTTGGTTGCAGGAAATTTGTTTCAATCTAGTGAAATAAAACATTTTCCGCAACTCCACATTTACGGAGATATGAATTGATGTGAATTAAGCCGAATCCATTTCTATAACCGCTTGTGTTTTTTATGTGTTGAAGGATTAATAACTATCATCGATTGATTCAAGTGTTTCTCTGCTTGGAGCAACTCTTCATTTTAGTATGTCGTGAACAAGAAATTTGGTGTTTTTGTGAAGTCTAGTGTGACGGAAGGAACTGTTAAACATCTAAAAGTAACGACTTAGCATTATTTGATTGCACTTGCACTCATAAGGGATATCTTGAAAGTAACGACACCCACTTAGAATCCTATAACGTATGTACTCGAGGGTTGGAGCACAAAGAATTGTATGAACTGCTGACACAAGACATCTTTCAAAGAAAGATATTCAGATTCTAGGAAACAACCATACACTGCAAAGATTGCTTAAACTAGACACTCGAGAAGTATTGGAACTTAAATTTTCTATATAAAATACTTACCGATTCACTACTGTCTTGGCAGTGTTAAAACTTTGTTGTCCTAGATATATTCTCTTTTGGAGCTTTACAAAACTTCTGGATTATAGACCGTGGAAATTAGCACATGCATGCTTGTTGAGACAGGAGTTTCACCATTGAGAGTCTTTGACTTCCAACCTCTAGGAAACATGACTACACACTGGTTGTAACCAAGTAAGGTGTCTAGTATGCCCAGGATGATTCATCATATCAATTAAAAGGATTAGGCATCCTTGATGTTGGTAGCACTGATACAATTTTGGAAGGACATCATTGCCAAGTTTTTCAAATTTGAAGGTTTTCATGGATTATGCTTCGGTTTGGTTGCATATTGCTGAAGAACACAGCTATTGGGGGAAATTCCAATAGTTAGCTTTACTCCGAGGCAAACATATTAAAGTTGATAATGGATTGCAGATAAATAAATACAAAATTTTAGTTCAATTTGAATCTGGGTGACTTCATCAAACTCTAACGTGAAATATTGGAACAAGAGTGAGTGTAATTTATTGCAGTTAGAATTTCCACTGAACTAGGGTTAATATTGGTGCAACCATTTGTAGAAGAAACAAGAAACAGAACAATGGAAAAGCAATGCATTTTCAGATGAATTTAATAATACTTTCAATGGTCCTCAGCAAAGAAACTTGCAGAAAGAAAAACAACTAGGATGGATATATTTACTTGGGTTGCAACTAGAACACATGGAATCCTCAAATGATGTTCTCTCCAAATTGGAAGAGATAGAAACATATTTGACCAATGTAGAGTAGGCAGATTGTAGGCTCGCGAATTGGACTTTACAACCTTCAATGGTTACCTTGGTCCAACCCAAGTTTATGGAACATCCGCATTAAGATGTGAGGCTTGTAGTTGCCTCTTGTCTCAATGAGATTATGCGAATAACATCTCCTATAACAGCCTACAATGATGTAGTGTTGAAGAAAGTTTTGCAGCTGATAGTGAAGAACTTGAAGGGGCTACATGATGACAAAGACCCTGCTTTTGACAAAAAGATTCAAATTTTGAATATTATGGCAGAGATGAGGTTATTTTATATTATGATTGACCTTGAATGCAATGATTTAATTTTTCAACTGTTAGAATGCTTCTTGTTCGAAATTAGGAGCTACCATTCAGGAAGTTTAAAGACTCACATGCACACTATTATATTTCAGTTCTTGGTGTAAATGTTGAAATTTGCAAGAGGTTCCAGTCAACCTTGTTAGCCTTTTGGAGAGGGGAACATAGATATTGCAAAGGCTCATTTAAGTTGATGATCTCATATGCAGTCTTTGAGCTTGTGGAGGAAGTAATTAAGCATAGAATCAACAAATTTCAAGATTGCATGACAGATAGTGAGCTGATCTCTATGAGTTTACCGGTTAAAGGGACTCCTATGAGGCCTTATGGGAATTATAACTGTGAGGAGGAAGGTAAAGTAACTCAAACCAACGATGGAAAGAATATGCGTAAGGAACATACAAGTTTCTAAGTTGGTGATTTGGAGGTTAGGCCTGACAAACATGTTGATGAGGTGGGTTCTACTCAATGTAAGAGAATGTTGAAATCTTTGAATGAGGAATGTTTGCATAAGAATGATGTCATAGTAGCAGCTTTGCCTTTGCATTCAGATCAAAGGAGCAAGGAAATTAAGGCTTATGATTATATTCTTGAGAGGTGTGATGAACCGTGTGTTTCTTATACACATGATATATATTTGGATGAACAATCCAAGATGACACTGCAAGACGATGAGTTGCATCAACATAACAATAATGACATGCATGCCTTAAAGAACAAGCTGAAGGTTAGTATAGACATGGTTGTGGCATCTTGGATATGTTATGACAGCACTCACAGGATGGTTGATGATCTCCATAGGAAGGCTCAAAAGGGAGTGGAAGGAGAATTGTTTGTTGCTGATTTGCAGGTAGTCAAAACAACCAATGAATCTATAAAATCAGACTATTTATGTTTGCTTTCCAACAAAGATTATATTCTTAAGGTTGTTAAAATATATGTTGATCAGTTGAGTAAAGAAAAGAATGAGATTATGGAGCTCAACAAGGGGCTTAAGTATGCTCATGAGACATTGGATGATACACAGATTGCTCTTCATGAAGCAGAAAATCAGGTTAGGGTCACAAATCATACTAAAGAGCATGAGAGTAAAGAGAGGTAGGAGTTTTTCCAAGAAGTAATTAATGAACTTGATAGAATTCAACAGACTTATGACTTGGATAGTTATCCCAAAAGACCAAGTACCAAAATTTCAGATTACCTTCACCTTGTAGACAACCCCTTGTTTGAAGCAGACGTTGATTGTGTTGATGTATAGCATCATTAAAAGTGATATTGAGCATCTGAATTCATGATTTTCATGAACATTGTTTTATGCATTATATTATCAATATATATACATATGTATATATACAAATTTATGTTTATATGTGTGTGTGCGTATATATATATGTGGTTGATCATTCATAAATGACTTTATCAAATCGGGCTCTTATCATTGAACATCCTATTGTGTTATCGGGGCTCTTGTATCTTTATGTTACTGTCATTGATGGTAAACAATTAAATTATATATTTTATGCATTGTTGTTAGTTAAGCCCACATAGAGACATGACCCTACTTGGCCTTTGGCCACATAGAGTCATGTCTCTACGGGGACATGACTCCCTTCTTATATATAAGACAAAGCAATCGCTGAGGACAAATATCAATTACAAGTCATACTCAAACTCAGTGATCGGTCTTCTACAAACAAGGATACTTATCAAGTTGTGCTCGTCCACTCTCCATTATTGTTCAAGTTCGAAGGATCTACATTGCACATTACTGTTCCGGTTTGAAAGATCTGCATCAGAACTACACATTATATATACAATCAGATTGGTAAGTAAATATCAACCAGTTCAATCTTTTTGTGTCTCTATCAGAGATCCTGATTTAACAAATTGGACTTCCAATAATCACCTTTTAGAGATAAATGAGGGAATTCCTTTTGATTTTCATGAAGAGGTTGATCTTGACTTTAGAATATTGGATCCAGATACAATTCCTAGTAGTGAATCTTGGTCACAGGATTGGTATAGTGAATTGACTATGGTTGCTTATCCTTTGATCAACCCATACATGGTTCCTGATTCCCAACTATATATGAGTAGGACAAATTTATTGTAACAATCCCATTCCCCTCCAAAAGAAATCAATTGAAAGAACTGTAGTGTACAGGGTTTTGGAGTGTACAATATCGTACAGTATCTAGAAGGATGGATGCACAAAGCAGTTGGTCGTACGATAGTAATGCTTGATGGAGAGTCCATACGGTAGGCCACAGGAGGACATACGGGAGCATGGGTTGTGTTGTACAGTAGCCAAGTCATGGTCGTACGGTAGAATGGAGAACAATCCATACGATGATGACTTCAGCATCGGATGGGAGGGACAATGATCGTACAGTGGAGTAGGGTGCAGTACGGTAGGAGGTCGTACGGTGGAACAGTTAGGCAATACGGTTGTCCTGGGTGGTTGTACGGTAGGCCTAGATGGTCGTATAGTATGATGTTGCAAGGATGGCCGCACGATATAGTGAAACTTCAATACGAATGATGGATAGCGAACGGAGTACAAATGGAATGAGGGTTTAGTCATGTAGCAAAACTTACAGATGTGAAATCATGAAACAAAGCCAAATAAGAGATTGAACATGAATAATCCTTCAATTAATAATTGGCAAAAGATGGTGCTCCGATTTGCCAGATCCAAGCAAAGTATTACATGCAATAGAATAAGGTGAGGGTTGAAGCCCACCGAAACCAAACAAGCCAAGTAGGGAAGATTTTTCACTCCCGATATGGCGAACAATAGAGAATCCCAACAAGAATTCGCAATACAAAAAATAATCCAAAATGCAAGCCTAACAACTACCTACATGTCATGCTTAAATGCCTATCGAAGAAAACCTTCCAAGGGTGTACAAAGATAGCTGACGGCTACACTTACCTACAAAAACAAAACTAAAATGGGTCCGAGAAAATTTTAATCAATCAGCCCATTAACAATGATTTGAATAATAAACTATTTTATGATGGGGATATTAGATTTCATACATCAACCATTGAATAGATCTTGGTGAAGGATTGATGAGAGTTATGTTTCAATCATAGGGGATGGTTTTTCAGCCTCATTCTTACTCATAGCACCTATGTACTTAAAGGTTCTCCAAATTGATGATGACAATACGGTATTTGATGTGCCCATGGTGTTGATTTCAGCTATTGAGCAGCTTGTTTCTTACATCAACAATTTAGTTCAGGTCGTCACCATCTACTGTGATATACATAGCTCCTTGATACATTTCTATCTCATCATATCTGATGGTCATGACAACATGGTTTGGGATCCTAGCATTAGCGCGCCTGATGTATTGTTATTATGGGAAGATAGTGAATGGTTTTGCAGTTCTTCGTCCTTCGTCCATATCACAATAGTGCAGCAGATTGTCAGAGCATTATTCATGATGTTGATATGGGACCCAAGTATCATCATCACATGCTTGCAGTTGTTTGAGGGCAAACAATCTCGAGGGGAGGACTGTAATGTCCCCTTCTTTTGGGACATTAAAACTGATAGGCCAATCCAATATATGAACTTTGAGGACTTAATGCAGGATTATTAAGTTAATTTTAATTAAAGGAGAGTGAATAAGAGATGAGTTGACATGAGGGATAGGGACAAGAATACTGAAGATAAAGAGTCACAGGTTGGGTCTTTAAAAGGAGGAGCAAAAGCTCATTTCTTTATGGTTGGTTTCAGGATTCAAATTTCAGTTTCTCTCTTGTGAGAGTTATTTGGAAAGCTTTAGCTTCCATCCAACGTGAGGACGTAAACCCTCGTGCCAATAGACAGTGGACACAAACCCATTGTCTATGAAGACGTCACACTAGGTGTCTCACATGTGCCTACAGGTTCTTTTCTTAGTATTCCAAGCTAACAATAAAATTGTGTTTAGGATTCGATTTTGAATGCTAGTTATTGTATTGCAGATGTATAATGCAATAACATATTCTAAGGTATTTTATGAGAATCTACTAGTTTAGATTGTTGGTTTATAATGCAACTTCATATGTTTATGTTCGGAAAATTGTCTTGAGATAAAATCGGGCCAATATCCATTTGGGATATTTCAAAATGTTTGTGAGCAAGCCACCTGAAGAATAGGAATAGCGGTTGGGGTGCTTCTTGCATCATTTATGCCACATGCGCTGCATACCACACAAGTTCCTATTTGTAATTCAAAATAGATTGCATTTATGCAATTTCAGTAGTTGTTATTTGTGCAAAGATCAAAAGTGGACAGGTAGAAGGTCGCTTATCATTCGTATTTAATTTGTTTATTTATATATTTTTAAAAACTATATATATATATATATATATATATATATATATATATATATATATATATATATATATATATATATTCTAAAATACAAAACTAAAGAAAAGACTTATTCTAAAATACAAAACTAAAGAAAAGACTTGCAAAGAAACAATATTGTCATACTACTTTAGCATTGAGAGCCAGCTTGGGCTCATTATAATTCCGATGAGGCATGAATTTCCCCACTTCATGAGACAATTACAATGAAAAAGCCAAGTGTTGAACTAGTTTGTCTAGATGGAGATCAAATTTGCTCCTCTGGATACTAAGGACATGTAATGAAGTAAAGAATCCAAGTCAGAGTGAGTTTCCCCTTGGAGTTGGACAGAGAAAATTTTAAGAAGATAACTTTGTCCACATGAGTATGGATTTTTCCCTTTGTCTCAATGAAGTTAATTTTTCCCTAACAACACTTGAAAATGTTTGAGATCCAAAGTCAAGAAACCCCGATAAGGAAAAATTTCCCTTTGTTCAGATAAACATAGGAATCCCCCAAATCCAAAGGGAGGTCGATTTTCCCCTTGAACGCAATTGAAGATGAGAGAAAAAATTCGAAGTATAGTATTGAGTTTGTCCCTGTGGGAATCAATTTTTCCCACTTATATGCACATCAAGATTAATTTGGTATAAGATAAGATAATATTATTAATGTCCAACAAAAGACCACAAAGGGTCTATGGGACTAAGAGCTACAACCAAGAAGCTGACAATAGCAAGATCACCAAACTTTGTCTGAGGAAAGAGAAACAAGAAACAAGAGAAGAGAGAGAGAGGCCAAGGCGAAGACTAGGAGTCTTTCCTTGGCAAAAAGAAATCAGTCGCAAAAGGATAAGAATGTGAGTAGATAGGAACCCTAGACTATCACAGTGAACTTGTGGAAGAATGTCATTGACATAAATAATTGTTGTGGGGCCTAATAGATCTAGAATGGCCAATAGAACTGGAAGTAATAAACAGCCTTTACACACCCCGTAAAGGAGATAAGGGTGTGAAAAAGGCAGTAATAAGCTGATCAGAGGTATGCCAGTGAGGAAGTAAAGACTGCAAAGTACTAGCACAGAGCAAAGTAGCCTCCTGAAGATAAAGAGCAAGACGTCGTTGGTCACAATAATGCAAGAAGGCTGAGAGAGGACAGCATTCACAGAACAATTAATGGAATCTCCCACTGATCTCATAAAGGATAGGGCACCGGAAGATAAAGTAGGTCTCCATCTCAATCTCATCAAGAGTACACAACTTACAGATGCATTCCCCTCTATCAATATGATGATCTGTTTGAGCATGAAGATGGTGAGAAAACTGGGAATTTATCCTTATGGGAATCGCATTTTCCCACTTGGATGAATGAAAAGTAGCAATAAATAATCCTGATGGAGTTCAAATTTCTCCCTTTCAGGATGGTAGGAGGTGGATTTAGAAAATAAATTCAACCCCTATATGGATTGAATTCCCTTGGAGGCATAAAGTTGAAATTAAAAAAGGTAAATAATATAAAGGCTGGTTGCAAGAGTTTCTAGGTCGTGTTTTAGTCGCACATTGCTTGTGTAGGCAAAACTCCAAGCGAAAACTACTTTAAATAAGCATGCAACAGCTATAAGAGAATACAAGTGATTGACTTAATGGTCAAAAGTGGTGAAGAAAAAAGTTTGAAGGTTGGAAAAGAAGGCACCTAGCAATAAGAAGGCTGGAAATCAATCCAATTGAGGAGGCATAAACCATTACCATGAAAACTGATGATTATTGATGAGAAATCAGAACTTTTTCCCAGGCTTCACCAAAAGAATTCACTAGGTAAGATGGTGAAGAGCAAATGTATTCAGATTTTAATCTGAAAATTTACTCCACAAGGGCCGATTTTTGCAAAAATTCTTGAATTTTGCTCATCACCAAACTATATCAAATCTGATTGCAGGGATTTTCTCAAAGCAGAAGCTTGAATTTCAAGGCCATTTTAATGATATCAAGGGGTTGTTAGTGGATGTCCTCAGACCAAAATCTGAAAATTTCTCTGGAGCGATTATTTTGGCAAAATTATAGAGAATTCACAAGCTCTTAAAGTTTAAACTATTCCAAACTTGGTTGCAAATTGATTGCAAGGTTAATATCTGATTTTGAGGATTGATCAGAGGCATCAAAGGGCCTAAAACTTGTCAGTTTTCAGACTAAGTCTGAAATTTCACCATGAAATTTTTTTTTTGTAAAAAATAATCTGAGTTTATTATTTGTCCTCCAGACTAATGGATCTTTATTGCAGACCCATAGGAGTAATTTAATGCTCATTCCAAATTCATCTATAGTTGTACTACACAAGCTCATGGTAGGTAATATATGGGGCATATATGCAGTCAATTAGTCTGAGCCCCACCAATACAAGCTCTATCAAAGAGATAAAAACTTTGTATTTTCTAAATGCCTTCAGGCCTCAAATGTCAATGAGTCGTGCCCACTGTGATACACAATATGTCAAGGAGATGGACACAAAATGCATGCCAAAGACCATATATCACTCTCATATCTCTATGAAGGCAGCTCCAAATATGTAAGATATTCATCCTATTTATAGTCCATGATAATTCCACGCAAACCATTGGTGGTGGTTGCTTTTAAGCTAAGCTTTCTTGAATTTTAACAGTACCTAATCAAAAAAATTGCAGCATTTTTAGTGTTTAATAGATAATGCCCAATCCAACTATTCATAAGTGAACATGTATCATTGTGTGCAAGTATTTTTGCCCCAAATTATAAATAACCTTGCAAAAAATGTTTCACCTGAGCTCCAATTGTGTGGAGCAATGTCCATGTTGCCCGCCCTAACTCCTCTTTTGATATTGGCTTTCCTGGCTTGCCCTGTCAACTCAAAAAGAAACAATTATATTGAATGTGATACATGTTCATTTTTTGCATCATGCATTGCGCTTACATGAGTGGAATACTATAGAGAAGAGAAATAGTGCATCACATAGCGAGGTATACAGTTTAAGGAGATGTTGAAAAGTAAATTACAAATTGCTTTTTGGTATTTTATAGTTTGCATTAATGTTTAGTTTTCTTTTCCTGAAGAAAGAAAAATGAATTTTCTTTGAAAAATTTCATCAGATGAATATATGCACATATGTTTAAGGTAAAGAGGTTTTCTACATATTCCAATGTTCTGGAAAACATATATTTAATAACTGTAATGCCAAAAATTTCTGTCCAATTTTTTTATTGTAAACGGACCATAGACTGCTTGAAGCTGAAATAACTAGATTGATAGCTCCATTACACAAAATAATATTAAAAAAAAAGCTCTCTAGTTTGCAGGTAGGTCACCTAATGCAGCAGTCTATCTATTTTTCTTAATTCCTGATTTCCATCAGATATATTCACACATCATGTGAAGTCAATAATAATGGAATTGCCTTTTAATATCTCTGGGGAAAATACCAATTTTATAGCATTAAATCTAAGAAACTAAGCACTTGCCCTTATAAGGCTTACCTACTACAATGTAATCTAACTTATGCCTTTTAGATTTCTTGTTTTCCTCTCAAATTGTCATAAAAACTGAGCTCCTCTCTACAGTTTTATATTCATGTATGCCAAAAAGAAATTCATGAATTTTCAACTGTAAGACACCAACTTAAGTTTAGGGAATTTTTTAACTGTGAGCACCTTTCATTTCTATAAAGCAAAGGATTTTGCTTGCTTTTTTCCAGCCAAAACCAATCTCCACAAGTTCTACACAATTCTCTCTACAGTCAAGCAAACTTTAAAAGTCAACAATAACAAACACTGCGCAATAAATAGGTGCATCATTCATTAATTCTGCACTTCCTGAGATGAGTATTTCATCGTTCCCCCTCATAATAGGAGAAATGGGCATTGCAAATGGAAGTGCAATGGATATAAACACACCAGTTCCTGAGAAAAGATCAAAGTACATCAATTGATGCCAACCAAAATAAACGATGCGCATGCACCATGGTCAAGAAACACAATATAGTTTTGTTACTAAGAAAAAAGAAGATAAAGAGAGCCACTACAAAGCCCAATGGCAACCCCTTAAATAAAATCTATTAATTAAACATTGTGCTAGAAATTACAATGAGTGAGACCCACATGAGGAAATCCTAAAGAAAGTTGAAACACAATTTGCATCTCGTTACTCTATATTACCGGGTTCTCCTCCCAAGGAACCCATGCCACACTGAAATAGTGTGGTAGCAAGGGCAACAACAAGAGTCCCTAGCTACCCCAAGTTCCTTGCGGATACACAAAATTACGCCCTCCTCTTGGTACAGAACATGCATACCCACAAGGATCCCAAGGTAGCCAAGGAGCTCATAGGCACGAAAAACCAAAAAACGCTTTTTCAAATGAAAAAAGATATTTTTAAATAATTTAAAATGCCATGCCACATAAACCTAAATTTCACCCCTTCCCAACTTCACTTCTCTCCAACACACCTTTGCTCCCATATTGCAATTTTAAAGGAAGTTTTTTTCAATGGAGATCAATCAAAAAGTGACAAACAGGTGACACTAGCTTGCTAAATGAGATACTTTCATCTACAGTAAGCATTTTGACTGATTCTATATTTTTTCAACAAAAGTTAAGTTTTTGACAATTTTTTTATTTTAAATTTAAAGAAAAAAAGAGACAAAATTTAATTATTTTTATAATGTTTTTCAGTGTTTGTTTTGAACTTTCATAGGTTTTTACATATTGTAAAGTTGCACTTATTTATATATTTTTTAATTGAATATTTTCATTATTTCTTATGACAGAAATCAAATTGCAATCTATTTGAAATGTCCACTAATTCAAGTTCGGTAGGTATTGACAGAAACCAAAAAACTAAAATTGATCAAGCATCTCCTTTATGGAATTATGTTACAATGCTTGATCAACTTCCAAGAGGTGGGGCACCCATTTGGAATCGTGGTGAGTGTAGAGTACAATTTAAGAGCTCATACAATCAAGTGAAAGCTCACTTATGTGCTATAAGTGGGAAAGGAATTAAAATATGTTTGAAGGCAAACAAGCAAGGGGTTACCAAAAGAAAAAGAATATGGCATTCATCAAAGAAAAAGAAGAATTTTAAGTTGTGAATAGAAGAGATAACTTGATATATCATCCTTTAGCAAAGAAAACATGAATGGGAGCACCTACAGATTCGGTAATGGCCTCCCCGAAATCCTGTCTTGCAGACACCCTCTATCCAAGAAGTAGATCCCCCTCCTCCTCACAAAAGAGACTCTTTGGATAAGGGAATTTCAAGATGAAGCAAGAGATGTTGCACAGGAAAAACTCATACATTTTATGCCAAAGATCTTCCTTTCAACTTGATGAAATGATGTAGAGATACTTGGATTAACAACACCATTATGGATGCCTGTGACCCAAAACTGATTCAAGGATCTCAACCTGACCAAAGAGGTATCTGACAATATTAACTTCTCCTTTTAACTTGACAGTCACTGTCAATGTCATTAAGAACTTCATTTGATCAACAGAACATCTTTTCATTCTTGACCCAAAAGCTTACAAAACAACTCTTGCACTTCTTAACTTACCAAGAAATCAGTGATCCCTTCTATTATCAAGATACAAACTAGGACTATGTCAATAGTAAATATGGTATCAGGATGTATGCCATCAGTATCAAGATGTATGTCGTCGGTATCAAGATGTATGTCATCAGTATCAGGATGTATGTCATCGATATCGGCCGACAGGGTGTGTATCGGGATGTATGTCGTTGGTATCGGGAAGGTTCTACGTCAATATCGGGAAAGTTCTTATTATGTAGCTGACATGTTGTATATATACCCCCGTAAAAGATCGTTGTAATCATCTTATCATCTAGATGTAACATCTTTTGGCATATGCGAATAATATAAGAAGTTATTTTGTTTGATCCATTGTCTGTATGCATTGATTTCTTTACCCAATACGGTAAACATTTGGCGCCATTGCCCTATGAACCTGGAAGGAGAGAGGAATGAAGATTAATGCCAAATCAGCTTAACAAAGATCAAAATAAGGTGAAGAGAAAAGATGGAATACGTGTTGCGCAAGAAAATCTAATTTTCACACAGCAAGCTGAATGCAGAAGGAGGTTCTAGAAGATTGTTGACGGACACAGAAGCACGGAAGAATTGTTGGAAGAGACTCGACAATGGGTGGAGTTGGTGGAAGAAGCAAGGGAGGAGTTTTTGAATTTGTATTCGCCGAGGGAAGAGAATTCTGATGGAAGAGAAACAACTCACACGGCTCCAAGTGCCGAGGGGGCAAGAGTGTGGAGTGAACTCTTCATCCGCAATACACTTTCTGAAGGGACAGATTCTCTGAACGGAGACCTTTCTTCACCAAATAGCGTCAGTGTCGAGATACCGAGCGTCAGTGTCGAGATATCGAGCGTCAACGTCGAGATACCAAGCGTCGATATCAAGATGGCGGGACCAAAAAATTGCCTTAATTTGATGGTGATGGAGCAGCTGATCCCATCCGACATTATAAAATCTGTGAAACGATTTCGAGGGCCCATGGCATAATGTATACAAACGAATGGATGAGGCAATTTCCGGCAACCCTACGGGGGATGGCAATTGATTGGTTTACTGATACCGATCCACAAAAGTTAAACAATTGGGATAACATTAAAAAAGAGTTTATCGCAGAATTTCAACTCTTGCGCGACGATATTGAAATTGTAGCAGAGATATTCAATACTAAGCAGGGGAAGAATGAAACAGTCCGAGTCTTCGCCAGGAAGTTAAAGGACTTGATCAATAAAATGGAGAATAAGTCGGCTGATGGGCTACAGAAAAGATGCTTCATTGAAGGCCTTCACCTGAAGCTGCGAAAGAAGATGAAGATTGTGCCACCATCGACATACATTAAAGCATACAACTGGGCAATGAACCTAGAAAGTGAACAGAAGACCAAAAGAAGAAGAATAGTTCATCCAATTCGGATGATGACACACCTTCTAGAGAAGATAGCAGCGATGATGAAGGCAGCAGTAAGAAGGTCCGCGCCCTCCAAAAGGACATGATTCGAATGATGGAGTTCAAGAACATGCACAAGGAAACTAAGGCCAATGAGCTATAGTGCACGGAGTGCAAGAAGGAAGGCCATGCGAAGGGATCCTGCCCGAAAGACCAATTTTTTGAGATTTGTCAGAGCATGAGACATTCAATAAAAGAATGCCCTTTCAACTTGAAAACAAGAGCACCGCAGCAAGTGTTCCTGACACAGGAAGTGTTCACGTCAGGAAGAAGCGAGAACACCAGTACGGAGGGTGCCACGTCGGGAGGTTACAGAAATAATCGGCGTGGTCAAAACAACAACAACAATAATGGAGGGAGGAGTCGAATCCAGGGCAATGCGAATGGTCGGCTGATAGTTCAATGCCGCACATGCAATGTGGGGCTAGTTCACCCAAGAGTGCACAACAGCAAACACACCGAAATTGTTATGTAGATGGTGCGGACTCGACGATCATGAAGATGCTAAGTGCCCGAAGTCGGGAGTAAACTTTATTACCGTCAGGATGGACGAAGAAGAGGTTTTGGCCATCACTCGGAAGCAAGCAAAACTATATCCCAATTCGACGGAGGAAAAGAAGAAACTGGAGGAAGCGCGAGTAGAGATACAAAAAGCAACATAGGCAGAAAAGGCACACCTGAAGGACACGATTGGTATCTCTGCACAGAACTGCGCAAAACAAAACATCGTACGGCAAATATTACAAACCAAGGTACCCATCAGGATAAATGATTTGTTGCTCACTATGCCTCAACTCCGTACAACACACACGAATATAGCTCCAACTGCTAAGCAACCAGCAGAGCAAGGAAGGGAGAAGGAAGGTGGTGCAAGTGCGGAAGATACGATACTGTTAGCCCTTTCATCCGGACGCCATCTTGCAGTTGTCAAAATGGGCATTCTCAGGATTGTACTGACGGACACGATTGTGGATGGAGGGTACGGTGTCAATGTGCTACCAAAATATACCTAGAAAAGGTTGGGACAGCCAACATTATGGCCACCTACATTCCAACTGCTAACAGCCGATCAACATGGAATTAAGCCATTGGGAGTTCTGATAGCACAACCAGTGATGATTGGAACACAGCCGTTCCTGTTGAACTTTGTCGTGATCCCACTAAAGCGCAAAGGATACGATGCCATTCTGAGCCAAGGGTGGTTGATACAAGCCAAGGTTAAACACGACTGGAAGAAGAATACCCTATCAATGGAGCGTGGAGGCAGAAGATTCATAATTGACCTACACACACAAATGGTACGTGAGGAGGCAGCATCGTCAAACTCAGAAGGTGAAAACAAGAATGATGACGAGGAGAAGAAGAGAATGGAACCTGATAAAGGAGTATTAAAATTGGAAGGAGGGTCGAGTGAGGACGATCTAGACTCGTTGAACGGCCTTTTTCACTAGCAGATGGAGGACTATGAGCTCTTTCTGAGCTGTAATATGTTAAGGGTCGACAAAGGTAAGAAAGACGAAGGAAATGAATATCCGAAGGAACATAGAGAAGCCGAAGAAGGAAAGGCAGTTATGGCTGAAGATGAAAGAAAGAACATACAGTATGAACCCATAGAAAGGAAAGATTCCACCGTACAATTGTGCAGAAAGAAAATGTTACGTCGAACCACAGATATAGCAGAAAGGTGTCGGCAGCAAGGAAGACACATCATACAGTCTACACAAGAAACAAAGAGGAAGGGTTTAATCAAAGTTGTAGCAGTACGGAGTGGAGGTGTTATTGATGGCCAGAAGGGGCAACTGATGGAGTCCATGGTACCAAGCTTCGAGAACAACCTGGGCAATATGGAAAAATGGATGGAGAGATCGTGTACCTTAAATAAACTTAATAAGCAACGATTGCAGGCACAAGGGGCCACAGAGGTGACACAAAACAGGCACAAAGCATGGCATGATAGACATCTAAAATTGAACAAGTTCCAACCAAGAAAGTTGGTGTTGAAGTATGACGGACGGAATGAGATCAAACCAGGCAAGTTTCAAGTGAAATGGGTTGGGCCGTACCAGATTCGAGGAGTGGGTGATAACGGAGCAATAAAACTATGGATGCTAGAGGGAAAGGAAGTGGCCGACGCAGTGAATAGGTCGAAGTTGAATGTCTACCATAAAAGAAGTAACACACCTCCATGGATGAACAACTAAGAAAAGAATGACTGTAAATACTGTATATATGTAAATATTGTACATATGTAAGATAAGTAAAAACAGAGTTAATCAAAAAGTTTTAAAAAAAAAAAATTGGAAAAAAAGAAAAAAAGGGAAAGGAGAAATTTTGTACAGCATCTTAAGCTAGCCACCACCGTACGACATTTTATATAATGAACATGAACCGTACGGCATTCCAAGCAAAGCACCATATGCATATTGTTTGCATCACTGACACCGTACGACATGAAGGTGTGTCACCGTACGGCCATCATGTGCACGGCAATATGCAGCTACCGTACGGAGATTAAGACATTATATTGAAGGCAGCTGGACTGTACAACATACTGGAAAGGGAGCAATACCTGTCTGGCCTTCCAGAAAGAACAACACCGTATGGTATACAATCGTGACAAGCTTATAAAGGCTTGAAGTATGGTGTTCAATGACAGTGAACCGTACGGCATTATAGAGACCTCCAGGTACAGCAGCACAAGCATGATCACAATATGTCTTTAAAAGCTTAGTCGACCAACATGGAGCTGAGGGTTTCCGAAGGTCATTATAGCAGCATATGTTCATCAGTCACGACTTGTCTTCCATGATCTTGAGTCAGATTGGAGTTGGCGTTCTAGGGTAATCGTTCTTCAGATCATCTGCAGGAGGGTTTGTGCTCGTACACGCAGGAGTATCCGTACAGATACAAAAAAAGGGTGACAAGAGGTTTTGTAAAAAAAAAAAAGGTCAACAAATCAAGAATGCTCAGAATGAGTAACAGATGATGCCAAAGGGAAGGGGAAGCACCAGCAATTGCCAGAAAGCGTGGGATCAGAAGAAATCACAAAAATTGTGTGTTCCATGCATTTTTGTCTGGGTTTCAGAGTGCTAATTTGGTCTTAGCGGCGAGGGGTAGCGCCACAGGGACCCCGCGGGGGCACTGCCCCTCGACCCCACTAGGGGCGATGCCCCCAAGACCCCCAGTCGTTGTGGTTATTAGTCATGGGAAGTCTAACTAGTTGATGAGACCTGGACCCGTTGCAGGCATGCAGTGTCTATGTACTAGGGGTGGAGGTGACAGACCCTCTACCACTAACGAAGGGAAAGGATAAGGATGTTCGTTCTCACCTGACTGTCATCGCAGAAGAGAGCAAGTCCCTAGCAGAGTCGGTGCTTACAGAGCAAAGAAGGGCAGAGGCTAGATAGGAAGCTCCAGAGACGACGGAGAAGGCTCTAGAGGAGATGACCAATGACTTGCCATCCAGTAGGTTGCATGGGAAGCAGAGCGGACAGCCTTTGTTAGCACAACTCGAAGAAAATGCACGAGGGAAGCAAAAGGCAAAACAACAATTAGTAGCAACAGAACAACAGTTGGCAACAACACTTCAGGAGAAGGACTCAGCGAAGAAGGCTCATGATCAGAAAGAAGCTGAGTGTCAGGAGGTTGCATTGATGCTAAAGGAAGTAGTGGAAGAGAACTCTCTGATCAGAGCTGATTTGAAGGTCCGAACAGATCAAGTGTATCAACTTCGATGCAGCTGGTCTTCACAGTCTGAGACACAACCTTCTGGTTCATGATGTCTATGTTGTTTTATGAATAAAAGTAATTAGTGTTTTAAGTTTTGTTGTCTGGTCGTCCGAAGACGACTTTTCTTTTTGGGGGGATGATGTCAATAATAAATATGGTATCAAGTATCAAGATGGATGTCGTTAGTATCAGGATGTATGTCATCGATATCGGCCGACAGGGTGTGTATTGGGATGTATGTCATCCGTATCGAAAAGGTTCTACGTCGGTATTGGGAAGGTTCTTATTATGTAGCCAACATGTTGTATGTAGCCGACGGACACCTTCAGAAAGGTTCCTCGAGATGTATATATACACCCCTCCAAGATCGTTGTAATCGTCTTATCATCTGGATGTAATGTCTTTTGGCATATGCGAATAATATAAGAAGTTCTGCTATTTGATCCATTGTCTATATGCATTGATTTCTTTACCCAGTACGGTAAATAGACTAAAACTATTAGGCCTCCATTATCAATAAACAATCACACCTTATGAACAACTACCAACCCCAAAGGGGCTTTTTAATATTCTTCTACTGTCTTATGAAACATAAAGTGAAATGATATTTACTTACTTTTATAGTGCCTTCAAATAAGACTGTCACACCTTACCTTTGTTACATGATCCCACTCCGATCTGAACTTATAATTTGCTGATCACAACAAATATCTCATTACTTCGAAGACTTCTTGTAGGGTAACACAAGACACTAACATCACATTCATGGCCTCAAACTAATATGCAATGGAGAATTACAACATTAATAGCAAAACACAATCATTAGTGGCTGTGAACATGTCAACTTGGTGCCTGATTACAATCTTTCATTAAGAAAATACTATTGGGACTAAAACCTTCTGTCTTGAAACAGATCACCTAGACGCTCATTGATTCAAGGAGTGAAATAACTTTATAGAAAAGAAACCCTTTATGACCGGAGGTACTATCAATGCTGTCATAAAATCAGAACTATCTGATCACACACATCACATTGGCGCTTGGGTGTCTTGATCCTTCTCTTGGTTCCCAAAACTACAGATTGGAAATCCAAGAGCCTGTCACTTCTCCAATAGGATTTCACAATCAATTCTGGCCAATGAATGGGAATGACCTTGATTCCGCTGCACTTTAGGCTCCACTACACCTAGGTAGGTAGAACATCACCTCAAACGATGACTGCTTGGTTCAAGGCTTTTCTATAGCGAATTTAAGCTTTGCGAGTTCTTCGGTTGGCAAGGTCCTCAAACTCTATCAAAATGAAACTGAATGTTGAGTTTTTGAATCAAATGTTTTGTATAAGGTTTTTAACAATGGACTTGAGGTTTGTAAGAAGGAAGTTATAGATTTTCAAACTTCAAATATAAATCCAATACTTGAATGATAAAAAGACTAGTGCTTTAACTTTTTCAGGAGACAGAGTCAACTACAATGAAGATTATAATGCACAACTTTGATTTGTTCAATGCACATAAACTATAAATAGTTTAATAATCAAGACACGACGGATCAAATATATATATATACGCAATTCTAAACTAGTCCAGATTGTGCTTTAACTCCTACGGTCGAGGAGACAGACTGGACACAAATTCGGAAACAATTAAATATTTCACAATATCTATGATGGTCGAGTTTAAGATGTCATAGATGACCTAGTCCACTTATCTAACCAAAATTATTTACAGAATTTAAAGATGATTATAAAGGACGAATCAATTGTAATTTAAGTCTCCATGCCTTTAATAAAAATAAAGAAAGGACATCTTATTTTATTATTAAAATAAAATATTTGAATTTACATTACAAAGCCATATTATAAGCACCTTATCCCTCTATACCATAGTTGAAAAACTTAGACTCAACAATAATTCGATGGACCCAAAAAAAATTGAAAAACTCTAATCTGCCAACTCTGATTTGCCCAAAACTCGGCAAAAAAAATGGCAATAAATTGACACTTTTATCGAACATTTGATAATATATAATTTTCTAAAATATGTTTAAAATAGACACCAAAATTCTAAATATATAGATCATATATTGATTGGAGTCTTGGACCATCAAATAATTTTACAAATATAAATTTAATTATATAAGTATAATCCTTTATATCAAAATATATAAACTTTAAAATATAAATTAATATCAAAATATATAAACTTTAAAAAATAAATTAATTAGCTCTCATTGGCCAAGATAGTGATTTGATAAACTATAGTCTTTTCGGCCTAATCATTATAAACATTTTAGATAGTAATTATAAATGTGATGAGCATATATTGATTGGACCATTAAATAATTTTATAAGTTATGATTAAATAACTATAATCTTTTGTATCAAAATAATATAAATTTAAAACTATAAATTAATTAGCCCCTGTAAGCCAAGATGGTGATTTGATAAACTATAGTCTTTTCCTTCCAGTTACTATTAACATTTTAGATAGATAATAATTATAAATGTGATACTTTACAAAATAACCTATATATTATATACACCAATTATCGGTATCGTGAATTAAAGTTTATTAATAGGTTATTTGATATAGTCGGGAAGGTAGCAAAGTCAGTATTGCACGAAAATTTGCAAGTCTTGGCATTTGATTTAAAACATTATAAACTTTCAAAATTTTATCACATATGGGAAACTTCAATATGTGGTACACACCAAACCTGATATTGCATTGGTAGTTGGCATAGTTGCAAGATTTTTTGCTAATCCTAAATAAAATCACATGATGGCAGTAAAAAGAAATCTAAGGTACCTAAAAGGGACTGAAGAATATGGTTTATGGTATAAGAAAGGAGAAAACCTTGAGTTAAGAGCTTTTACTGATGCAAATTGTGCAGGAAGCATTGATGATAGAAAAAACACTAGTGGAGGAGCATTCTTTCTTCAAAAGATATTAGTATCTTGGATAAGCAAGAAGCAAAATTGCATTTCTCAATCAACAGCAGAGCCAGAGTATGTTGCCGCAGTAGTCAATTGTTCTAACATAATATGGATCAAGCAATAAATGTTAGGAATGAAGGAGGAAATCAAGGAACCAGTGGTTATCCACTGTGATAACACAAGTGGAATCAACATATCCAAAAATCCTGTGATGCACACAAAGACAAAACACATTGCAGAAGTATCATTTCTTAAAGGAATTGGTTCAAGACAAAGAGGTGAGATTGGAATATGTAAACACCAAGGAGCAGATAGTAGATATATTTACTAAGGCTTTACCCAAGGATGCATTTATGTATCTAAGAGGAAAACTAGGGGTTATTCCCCTATCTAATGCTCACTAAAGAAAAAGATAGTGAGGCATCAACCAAGCTCCATTGACGATCTAACAAGTTGATGCAGTTTGTCACACTTCAAGTGTGAAATACAGAGTATATTGCATATGAATCAGTACAAAAGGTACACAGTAACTTCAAGTTTTGTATCCTTTGGCATTTGATGTCAAAGAGGGAGAGTTCAGTGTTAGCAAGGAAGAGTGAGGGAGAGTTTAGTGTCAAAGAGAAAGAGGGGGAGAGTTTTTTATATCTCAGAACGGAAGTATTCAGAGATGGAATCTACAGCAAAGAGGGAAAAAAATGACAATAGTTCACAAAAGAGTGTTGACAGATGTAAGAGGGAGAATTCATGCGGAAGCAGTTGAGACAAATCCAAACAAAATCACAGAGGGAGTTGGTATGGATGAGAATCAAAATAAAACTAAGGATATTATCTAATTGCTCATACTCTTATCAGTTTATGTTGACATGTTGTGTTGCCATCAATGTCAAAGCAGGAGTTTGTTGGAAACAATTCTTCAATTGTATGTTGTCATTGATGTTACACAAATGTCAGTATTAACCAAGCAATGAAGAGTTTGCAGTATTAACCTTGCATATTTCAGAATTGACCAAGCAGTCAGGTAAAGAAGACATTTCAATATTAACCAAGATGTCGGTTAATGAAGGATATCCTTCTTGCAGTATTGACCGAGTGATCAAGCATCAAAGGACTCACAATAGTAATCGAGCATTCAATCCTAGTATTGACCGAGTGACAGCAAAATGCAATTGTCTAAGAATTAATTGATTGAGGCTAACTATTTGGATGTTTATTGATTATTTGGAAGGGTATTTGTTAGTTGGTGTTTTGAACCCCAATTTTGAACTTGAAAATCTCCATCCTCCCGATGACCTTTTCCTTAGTTCTCTTGAATTCTCCTCTGATTTATATTGAAAAATGCTTTGTGGAGTCTTGTTTTATGAAGGTAATGTTCAGAATGATTGTCATAACAATGAACCAAAGGACATATATGCCAAGGTTCAAGATTGAGAAAATAGGTTAAGATAATGCAAAATGGTTCTAAATCACTTTGTACTTGTTGAACAAGTTCAGTGATTCAAGAGTTCGACAACCTCGGATGGTTCAACAGTTTTGGAGGTTTAGTCTACATTTCAAGGTGGCACAATGGATGTGTTCAAATGATTGTGTCCAGAATTTGCAACCATAAGGGTAGAAAAGTAGTTCAAATTCCAAATCAAGTCCAGAGTATGGAGATCAATTCAATTTATAGTTCAAGATCCTAGTTTCATCGGATTTCAAAAGTTCACAAGTTTAGATTGATTTTATAAGGTTTGAAATTCAAGCTTTACATCTACCAACTCAAAGATGTGAGTTCAAAAGTTCTGTAGCCCGAAAAATGGAGAAAGTTCAGATTTTGAATGATGCAAAGCTTAGTCTCATGTTTTAGATCCACAAATCTCGAGGCATAATCCAAAGTTTAGAACACCAGATCGTTGCTTCAATTATCCAAATTAGTAGCAAGCTCAGTGGTCTAGATGCTATCAATTCAATAGCCCAAGCCCAAGCTTAAATATTACTTATTTAAAAGATTATAGTATCCAAACATTGGCCCAAGCCTGCGGGATAGCCAGGTAATTAAATCAAAATTAGAAATCTAGACGAATCCTCGATCAAGAGAAAAATGTGAAAGCCTTGATAACATACATAATTGATGAAGCTCAAGAAGCATGAACCCCTCGCCTAAGCATATAACACACACACACACACACACACACACACACACACACACTATGAACAGTAAAATGGTGATATTAGTGGCAAATGTAATCATCAATGAGCAGATAATCTCCGCAAGTGAGCAAAACACGATGAGGGATGTACATCAATATCAAAGGACGAGGCTCGGGTTGGAAGTGGGATCACAGGATCATCACAGAGAAGGATGATTAATTGTACAATGTCGTGCTTTTGAGACAAAATCCTCACAATGTGCAAGGATGTAATGGGTTCGTACAAGCATTGGTGAAAATCATTCTCCCGTCAAGTGCAAAGATAATAGACAAAATGTCTTTATCATCAAAAAAACCTGACCGCCACCAATGCATAGACATTATCTATGGTTAGAAATGATCAAAGGAGTACAAATAAGATTGGGATTTCATAATTCCCCTTGCTCTTTGATATCACTCTCAAATTTCGCTAAGGCACTCTCATCGTGATGCACGGTGTTCACACAGAATGAAGAATGTAGCATGCATACCATGGATATGGAGGAAATATATGCAAACTATTTGTCAAAATGTTACTAACGTGCAATCCAAAATATAGAGGGACATGGTAGGCTCAATTTTTCTGATAATCTTGATGGCAACAATCACAACCCGATTGGGGTGCTCTTACATAATAAAGTGATGTCATGTTAGATTTCAAAGACAACTATGTGCGACGTGCTTCTAATTCACCTCATTGTTGGTATCAAGTAGACAAACTAGTTTGAACTCTCCCAGATGCTCAATCCAAAAGAAATAAGCATGGATGATGCAAGTGAATTATTTAATAAAATGTCTGCTAAGGGAAAACTAAACATGTCTCTACTAAATCCAAAATTAGATTCTCCAAATGGAGGCACATGCTCGTAAGGGCGCATAGATCCATTACATGCTAAAGAATTGCAAGATTACTTGCCACGATGCATGTTTTAAAAAGCCTGACCAGGACCCACACGTACATTCATCTGATCAAAACAGAGAGGCTCGTGTCCATATTGGTCATAAGATGTAAGCTGCAAGACTGGGAATGTAGTTGCAATTTGTGTTCCTCTTTTGCATCTTTCAAATTATAATAGGAATGACTGGCCTGAGCCTTCAAGGAGACAGTATGTTGTTGATGATGACAAACGATTTATGCAAATTGTACTGAATGTGGTAGGAAATGCCATGAAGTTCATTAGGGAAGGTAGTATTGTGGTGACAGCACAATTAGAGAGGCTTGAATTCCCAAGAGATTCACGAGTTCCAGATTTCTACCCAGTGCGGGGTGACTTTCATTTTACCTAAGAGTGTGGCTAAAGGACACTGGCCTAGGAATCAATCCTCAAGATATTCCAAAGTTGTTCAATAAATTTTGTGTAGTCTGACGTGATGACAACTAGGAATTGTGGTGGCGCTAGTCTTGGCCTAGCCATTTGTAAGAGGTTTGTGAAACTAGTGCCAAGGATCATAGATGCAAAGAAAGCCAATGGTGTGAAGAAAGGAAGCCATCCAATATCCATTTCAAGCCAGAACATGAAATCTCGATGAGTGTATCCATTCCAAATATTGGAGAGGTCGACTAAACAAAGATACACTTCCAAGAAATGTGAAATGATCACTAATTGACATCTGTTAATTTGATATACCTGTCCAAATTAGATGCAGCTACATGTAAATATTGAAATATTGGTTAATAAGCCTTGAAAGCTATTTACCATACGATGAGATTATAAGATTAAAGGGTCTTGTGGAAATAGTTTTCAAGGGGTTATTGATAAATATAAACTTGTGATAAAGTTTATTTTATAAAGGTAGGCGAATAAGTGAAAAATTAGAAACTTCTAGAGAATGTAAGAAATCCGGGACATTCAAGAAACAGTTACAAAAACCAAAAGGGGGCTTTTTAGAATTCTATTTAACGAAGAAGATAGAATTGAAAAGGGTTCCACTTTTCTGTAGACGTAGTGCTGCATGACAAAGGGGTCATCTTCCATTTTCTTATTTTCTTGGATTGTATGCTAGGAAGGGAGAGATAGAAAGTTAAATTAATAGTTTTTGTCACTTGTGGTTTTTCTAAATGATGAAACTATACATGATATTCTGAGATGTGCTTATTTTTGAATTGAAATAATATCTTGAAGGATATTGAGACTATGTGTTCAATTCTTCATTCTATTGGTTATGGTGTGAATTATGAAGTATTTTAAGATCTTTATTTCCTTGCGCATCTAATTTGTTCAAGAGCTCCAAGTATACCGTTATTCTATATTTGTGATTTCCTTTATGCTCTTAGTTCATAGCAAAGTAAAGGATTGCATGTCTACACCTTGGCTATGAAGTGTTCAATGAAGTAAATAATAGTTATTCGCCCCCTATCCGAGAATAGTTAGGGTGGCCTTCATTTTCAAGTTATAAGCATCTATTAATTTCATTCTCTGTACATCTAATCGAGGAGTTGTACCCAGTAAAATTCAGAGGGCACTTGCATAATCTCATTGCAACGTGACCCAACTGTTGATGCTGTTTTGTCTTCGAGTTTGGGTATTTTTGAGTCATCTTGTAAGATTTTTGTGTGAAGACAAATCTGTTTACCAACAGAATTCAAGCCGACTTGTCCTAGCTTATGACATATAAGAAAGGTCAAGTTGTGAGGATAAAATGTACAAGTGGAGTATGGAATAAGATGGCTATGTGAACGAAGGCAAAGCAGTGCAGGAAAGTGTGGAAGACTAGCTACAAAGAACATCTGATTAGTAAGGATCCAGAAGTCAAGCCAGAACAAAGATCTAAATCTGCAGAGATAGTTGCTTCATAAACCAGTTCAAATTGTAGCAGTAAAGAGATCTCTTAATAGAGTTGACTTAACAGTCATATTGCAACTCCTCTAACAAGGTGACATTTCAAGATTGAAGTGTTTGAAGACCTCTAACCAGGCCACTCCTAACAGGGTGATCTAAATCCTCTAACAAAGTCATACTTAATAGTATGTTTTGTAACCTTTTACAGGGTTGGCTCCTAATAGGGCTCACTTCAGAAGAGTGAAAAATATTGTAACTAGTTGGATGGTGGTTTTTCCAAATTGGCTTTTGACATTAAATCTTGGTGTCATATGTGTTCATGTTCTTTGCTTATGCTTTATGTTTCTGCAGCTAAGTTACTAAAAGATAAAAATAGTTTAATAATCATAAGATTGCTTTGTTAACCGAGTGATAGTAATATTCTAGTGTTAACTGAGTTGGATAGCATTGGATGATCAGTGGAAAGTTTGAATTGACATCTAGGGACAAGGAATTGTTTTTGTGGTAATCGATTCACCCCTCCCCTCTCTATTACTCTCTACATTTCCAACATACTCATACCTTCTTCAATCTCATCAATAGATGCAAACTAAAGATTGAATATCAATTGAAGTTAAGTACTTTCACTAACTCATGACACAAACCACTCCTAACATCAGCAAGAGGCTAGTGGCCTAGCTTTTATTCGATTAGGCAAGCAAACATCCACAATTATTTTATCGAAGTAAATTACTTCTCAACGTCATGAAATGAAATCCCAACCTAAGTGAGGAATGTGGATCATAATGAAGTAATTCAAACTTGATCACAACAATTCACCGTGCAAAAAAAAATGATGAAGGGTGCTCCCTCTAATACCATAAACACATAATAGAAACAAAGAAACAGTAGCAAATGTGAGAACAAAATATGGACTTCTTATTATCGCCGCAAATGTGGAATTACAGAATTCACAAGTACAATATGCTAACCCACATGGGTGCCTTCATTACAGTAATCTGCAAGACTAAGCTGCGAACTACCAACCACAGTTGTCCTAGACAATGTTCAGGTCTTTCTTAAATAAGCAATTTTATGCTGCCCAAAAAGGTTCTAGACATTCACTCTTAATACCTAGGGTTGACAAACTCTAACAATACATACAGAGTCGACCAAATACATCTTTGAGATTTATTTCTGAAATATTGGGTAGCCCAACTTTGGAAGGCCATAACTCTCGAACCATTGCTTCGATTGGCTATTATAACCACTTTTCGGAAACGCCAACTCGTAATCTACAACCTTTCAACTATGCAAGTGCCCTTTCGTCAAGTTTTTGGACCACATCCAGGTCCTCTATGGCCTTCAAAACTGAACTCAAAGATTTTTCTCCAAAATTATAACTTCTCTGATACTTTAGCTGGAGCAATGATATTTTTATTGTAGGCTTCTAATTCTAAAATGAAACTTCATATAGAAAATCAGAACATTTTGAACTCATATGACAAACTAAAAATAGCAAGTTCCCAGAAATAGTAACCCCTTGTCTACTAGTCCTTATTAAAATAGAAAAGGCTAAAAAAATATATATTTTTGGGTGATGCAAGATTGCTCTTACACCCAGGATGCTCCTGCATTAGACACCCAGGGTAATTTGAGAAGTGACTCCACCACGTCTCAGGTATTCAGAGGAAAACCAAGTCGGTTAACCTCCTCCCTTGCTAGCCATGATGAATCCTCTACTGGCCTCCCTTTCCATTTGACCAGGTATTCCTCATAAGTTTTGTTACTTGTACTTCTACCAACACGACTATCCAGTATCTCCTCAATCTCCTTTGTAGCCAAACTAGCTACTAGAACACTCCACTGCACTTCTGCAACTTCATCTCCATCACCTCCTTCATAATACTTTGTCAAATCTGAAATATTAAATACTGGTGAAATATTCAATTCAACAGGCAACTCCACTTCATAAGCATTTCCAAAATCATGCCTTTTCATTATCTTTCATGGTCCAAACTTCTTCATCTTCAACTTATTATATGTACCCACTAAAAAACACTCCTATCTCAAATGAACCATGATTTCATCTCCATTCTGAAATTCCTTATACCTCCTATTATCTTTATGATGTGTTTCTTCACCTCCTCATGGCTATTCTTCAAATGTTCAGCAAATTCTTTTGCTTTAGCACTACTAATCTCTCCTTTATCCAACTGCCACAATTCAGAAGCATTTATGGGACTGCTCCTATATACAATTTGGAATCGTGATTTATCAGTACTCCAGTTGACAGAATTATTATATGCAAATTCTACCTATGGTAAAATCAGATCCCATCCTTTTTGCTTGTCTCCAACCAAACATCTCAGTAAATTTCCCAAACTCCTATTCACCAACTTTCTTTGTCCATCAATCTGTGGATGATGTGATGAACTAAACTTTAACTCCATCTTCAACTTTTTCCACAATGTACGCATGAAATACCCAACAAATCCGGTATCTCGATCTGAAACTATATTTTTGGTAGACCATGTGCTCTCACCACTTCTCTGAAAAACAACTTTTCCACATGAACAACATCACTAGTCTTCTTGCAAGGAATAAAATGTGTCATCTTTAAAAACCTGTCAACCACCACAAAAATAGAACCATGCCTCGCTGATTCCTTGGTAATCCAAGAAATAAATCCATGCTGACATCCTCCCACAACTTCTCTAGTATAGGTAATGGTTGATACAACCCTGTATTCTACTTCACTCCTTTCGCCATCTAATGTACTCTACAACTCTGTACAAACTTCTTCACATCTTGTTGCAACTGTGGTCAATAATAATTCTCAGCAACCAAAGCTATAGTTTATCTCTACCAAAATGTACAACAATCCTCCACTATGCTTCTCCTTGATGAGATTCTCTCTCATTAAACTTTTGGGAATGCACAACTTCCTTTGAACAACATACTATCCTAGATCATGAATCCAACCACTTTGTCCTGTCAAGTGTAACAGGTTTCGTACAAGCCTTCCACACTTCACCAAAATAAGGATCCTCTGGATACAAAGTACTAAGTTCCTTGAATCTAACCACCTCTATCTGCATTTTTATCAACAAAATTTGTCTTCTACTAAGAGCGTCTGGAACTCTCTTAGATGTTTGAAAACAAATGTATAACTCTGCAAAAACTCAACCGACTTCAAATGTCTTTGGTTTAATTTTCCTTGACTATTCAAATATTGCAAAACTTGATGATTAATATATAAAACAAACTCCTTAAGAAGAAGATAGTGTCTCCACTTCTTCAATCCTTGAACTATAACATAAAATTCCTAATCATAAACAAAATATTTTCTTCTCACTAAAATAAGCAACAGGTCTACCTTCTTGGCTCAAAACAGCTCTTATTGCAGTACCACTAACATCACAATCTACTTGAAACACCTTGTTAAAATTAGGAAGTGCTAAAATAGATTGCTCAATAACTTTTTGTTTCAATAAATTAAAACTCTTATCTACTCCTACAGTCTACTTAAATTCTTTCCTATCCCCTCTCATTGTTTCAATCAAGGGTCCACAAATACAGCTAAAACCTCTTATGAACTTTTCATAAAAACTAGCCAGTCCATGAAAAGATCTTACCTTTATCGCACTCCTTGGGGTAGGCCATTCAAGGATAGCCTTCCCTTTTTATGGTTCCATTTTTAGACCTTCTAGTGAGACTACAAATCTCAGCTACACCAACTCCTTTACAAAACTACACTTCTTCGGGTTTATTAGCAACTTTTCTTGCCTCAACTTATCAAACACCTTTTGAATATGAATCAAAAGCTCCTCCAATGTCTTACTGAAGATCAAAATATCATCTAGGTAAACAATGACAAACTTACCCAGAAACTCCTTTAGTAACTCTAGCCCAGCCTTCTGTTCTTCAATCTGTAGCCTTCTATTCTTCGATCTATCCTTCCTTGGCATTGGGAACATTCAAATGCTCTATGCCCTTCTTCTTTGTAGTGAAAATATTTCCCATGGAAGCCTCCTCTTCCAGATCCTTGTCCTCTGCCTCTTCCTCTCCGAACTCTATTGTTCTGATCATGGAAGCGATTGAAATTGTTTCCCTTTCTAGTTCTAACTGCTACTTCCAGCCTCATCCTTGTTCTTTTAATCATCATTACGACCTCCATAAGATCGTTCGCCAGATCTTCCACCCCGACCTCTTCCAAAATTCTTGTTATTAAACTTTTTGCTTAATTTCTCGACAACTCTTAGAGCAAGCTGGTATGCCTCCTCAATATTGTTCATTCGAACTAGACTTAGCTCATCCTGAATACTTGGCCTTAACCCACTAAGATAATAGGCCACTTTCTCCTTATCAGCTTCTACATGGCCAGTTCTAATGAGAACGTAATAAAACTCTTCAGTATACTCTTGAACAAATTTTCCCACTTGCTTCAACCCTTGCATTTTCTTCAACAGATCAAGCTCATAATCCATAGGAATGAATTGTTGCTTCAGTTTAGCTATATCATCTGATCCTGTCTAGTGATTTTGTCCTCTCCCTTTCTATTCTACTCCAATTGAACCTCCTGCCACCAGATCTTTGCATGTCCCTTCAGTTTCGCCTTCGCAAACTTGACCCTATCAAGATCCTCAATATCTTCATACTCAAAGTACTCTAGTTCATTGATCTAATCGATCAACTCCTCTGGGTTAAGATTTCCCTAAAATGTGGGAACTTCAAACTTAGTTCTTTTTTCAATCTTGGAGATGGCCTTAAAAAGCCTCTTCTCTAGGTTTAGAATTGCCTCTGCTTCAGCATTTTCTTCTTCTTTGTCCTCATCCTCACTTTCATCTCTTAAGGCAAGATTTATTCCTCTACGCATTTGTTCTTCCAATGCTTGCATTTATCTTTGGAGGGCTCTAAAACCTTTAGGTGTAACACCTACAGCTCTTCTACCACAATCTCTTCGTGGAAGCATTTTCAGGCTTCCACTAAAACCCTAGTGCAAACTGTCTCACAATCAGCGATTTGTCTACACGCTCAGCCCAAACCATGGTCCTCGTGTAAACTGCCTCACAGGCAGTGATCTATTCACACACTAAAGAACTCTAGCTCTGACACCAATTGGTGAAGGGTGCTCCCCTTAATACCATAAACACATAACAAAAACAAAGAAACAATAGCAAATGCGAGAACAAAATATGGACTTCTTATTATTGCTGCAAATGCGGAATTACAAAATTCACAAGTACAATATGCTAACCCACATGGGCGCCTTCATTACAGTAATTTGAAAGATTAAGTTGCGAACTACCAACCCAAGTTATCCTAAACAATGTTTGAACTATTGCTCCAATTGGCTTTTTATAACCACTTTTCGAAAACGCCAGCTCCTGATCCACATACACTAAACCATGCAAGCACACTTTTGTCGAGTTTTTGAACCTCATTCAGGGCCTCTAAGGCCTTCAAAACTGAGCTCAAAGATTTTTCACCAAAATTTTCCACCCAAAATCCACAATAACTTTTCCGATACTTAAGCTAGAGCAATGAGATTTTTATGGTACAATTATAATTCTAAAATGAACCTTCACGTAGAAAATCAGAACATTCCAAGCTCGTATGGAAAACTTATTAAAAATAACGAGTTCCCATAAATAGTAATTCCCCCTATCTACTAGTCCTTACCTAAAATAGAAAAGACTAAAAATAAAAATATTTTTGGATGATGCAAGATTGCTCTTACACCCAAGATGCTCCTACATCAAACAACAATGAAAAGTAGAGCAAATTTGGCATTATCTTTGTAATAATTCTCCAACAAGTCCTACTTCATTAATGAGAGGGGTGGGGTTTATATAGGAGCCCCAATTACAATGAATGGCCAAGATTAATTCATTACAAACCCTAATGTGAGCAACCAAAAATAGCAAGTGAAAATGAAACACTACAAAATTATCCGAGAAGAAAATTCAAAGACTTGAGAAACAATAGGAGACAAGGAAGCCACTTGTCATAATACAGCTCATCGTTATGAGCATGTATGCCTCTTTTCTTTTGTAATCTTTATCTTAATTTCACTTCCTTATCCTTAGGAATTCTTCAACAATCTTGGGATTCTTTCTCTTGGATGTCACGACTTTGTAATACTTGAGCCCTTTGTATTTCCATCTTCATTGTTTGGAATTATTCTTTGTCTTCTTCATCTTTGGACTTGATCCTTGGAGTAATTCCTTGAGCACATTAACATCTTCCTTGACATATTAAATCTTCCTTGGCATATTAAATCTTCCTTAGCATATTAAATTCTTCTCAATCCATTTCCTTGTATGACTCGATCATCATCAAGATCACTCCCTTAATGGAAATCTTGACCTTGAATTCTTTCATTCTCTCAATGTCAAACTTGTCCTTATGTCCTTGTCCTTGTCCATGTTCCTATGCTAATTTTGGTGTTAGAATCATCCTCGAACATTCCTTTGTGTACTTGTTTAATCCTTAGGGAAAACTTATGTGAATAGGGGCAAGTTGATCCCCTTGTAAGATAGTCCTTATTCTTCAAGCATTGAATCAAGTCAAGCTTGACTTGTATAGTGACACATGAATGTCTATGAGCTGAATCCTTGAACTTGTCCATGGACTCTTTAAAAGACGGACTTGTCTCATGTTCCTTCTTGATGAACATTTGAACTCGGGATAATTCCTTTAACTTGATCCTTGAATTTTCTTTCCTTTGTCCCAGATTTGAAGTGCACTATCTTGAAATGATGCCCTTTGAATGTAATAACCTCGACAAGTTATAACTTCTTCAAACACCAAAATCTTCTCTAGTTTAGTTGTTCGACATTCTGTCAAACACTTTGCAAGCAAGCTCTGATACCAATGTAATATCCTCTTACAAGGAACTAATATGCAAGTGCAATTCTTTTAATACTTTTAATGCAAATACATGGAAACTAGATATGAAATGCAAAACAATTGACATACAATAATGACTACAGTAATGTCAAAATTTAATTCTGAATTATCACAACAAAATCATATGCTTATGAAGTACAATGATAACTACTCATAGTTACAAGAGAAACCTAATAACAGTGATGCCCAAGAATGGAAATGAATTAAACATAGATACTGCAGCGCGGCATCATGCATGCGTATTGTAGCAGCCAAAATCTATTCTCCAATTTAAGCACAAATAGAACTCCTGAATTGAAGCTCTCCTGAATACCAAATTCAATAGATATTTCACCACCTTAAATGGTTGCAACACTGAAGAGTTGACGTTCTCCAATCTTTGACTGAAATCAGAAACCTTAGTTTCTTCTCCCAACTTAATATCAAATGCAATTCACAATAATCGCATGATAAACAATGAAGCTCTCACCTCTATTTATACTTTTCCTTCACCCTTACGGAAGGAAATAAAATATTTAATAATTGCATTCTCTAGAAGTTTCTCCCTTTCCGATAATTAATGTGCTTTTAGGAAATTAAATTTCTAGAAGTTTCTCCCTTCCAATAATTAATGCACTCGCTAGAACCTTCTCTCTTGCAATACAATAATTAATAAAATATTTAATAATTGCAATTACTAGAAGTTTCCCCCTTCCAATAATTAATGCATTCTTAATTAATTAAATTAATTAAATATAAAATCACCTTTTTATTTTAATTTATTTAATGACTTTATAAGAAATTAATTTAATCAATTTCTCATTATTTCTCGACTTAGCTTTCGGAGAATGTCAAGGCTAAGAACTCCACTAAGATGCCTAAAAGATGGGGACATTACATTGAACTCAAAAGCTTTTAGGCTAGCCCTCTTTCATTGCTATCATTGGTCTTGTGCTTGAACTTGTCTTCCACCTTCCTTTGTTCACTTCCTTGCAATAATCCCTGCATTTGATCCAAACATAATCCTTGGTACAAAGCTCAAAGTTAGTATGGTCTTAAAGAACTTAAACAAAATAATAAATGTCAAACTTCACAATCCTTGAATTAGTCCATGAATTCCATGCCATAACTTAGTAATTCTATCCTTTAAGAGTTGTTACAAAATATGCAATTGAAATAGAATCCTAAGACTGTTCTGATGTGGAGCCTAATCAGACTCGGAGGTTTATTTGGTGTTGTTTTCTCCCCATATTATTTCTACAAGGTTTGGGGACAGTGCCCCCAAGACGGAGTCAAGGGGAAACACCCCTGCAGGGTCTTGGGGAAACACCCCAAGTGCGCTCCCTGTCGCAATACAAGTTGGGGTCGAGAGGCAACACCCCCACGGGGGTTTTCAAGGGCAGTGCCCCTGAAGGCAAAAATGACCTTATATTGTAAAAGGCGTCGGCTACTATATTTCTATTATTCTAGCCCTAATTTTGTAAGCGGCAAAAAGCTTGTATAAAAAGGCTTAGGGTTAGCGATTTTCATAAGGTGTGATGCAAAAATTGGTCCTTGTGGCGGTATTGAGCTGTAAGGGATTACGGATTGTAATCAAGTTGTAATCATTGGATCATAATAATATTGGACTTGTTATTGGTGGACGTAGCCCAAGGATTGGGTGAACCATGTTAAATCTTGGTGCTTATGTGCGATCTATTATTTTCTGATATTAGTTATATTTGCATGTAACTATTATTTCAGTCTAAAGTTAATCCTAACAAGTAGGATCAAAGCTAGACATTCGTCATTTTTTTTTTTTAGTGGAACGGTCGTTTTTCTTTTTTGCAATCCTCTGCAGGAAGGTCTCACAATTGAGTGGGAGCGATGACAGATGAGGGTAAGCCAACGGGTGACAAGTTTAATGGGAAAAACTTTTAGTTATGGAAGATGCAAATGGAGGACTATCTCTATCAGAAAGATTTATGGAAGCTGTTAAAAGAAAAAACTAAAAACCAAGGAACTATGACAAATAAGAAATGGAAGATTTCAAATAGAAAAGCACTTGGAAGCATTCAATTAGGCCTGGCACCACTAGTGACATTTAGCATTACAAAAGCAAAGACAACGAAAGAGTTGACGGAAACCCTAGCGAAATTGTATGAAAAACCCTCCGCTTCAAACAAGGTATTTCTCATGAAGCATTTATTTAATATGAAAATGGCAGAAGGTGGATCTGTTGCAGATCATTTAAATGAGTTTAATACTGTTACTAGTCAATTATTTTTTGTGGGTATTAATTTTGATAAAGAAATTAGGACTCTCTTGATTTTGTGTTCTTTGTCTGAAAGCTAGAATGGCTTGGTAATGGCTGTGAGTAATTCTGTTTCTGGATCCAATACCCTAAAATATGATGATGTGATTGGTGTTATTTTGAGTGCGGAAACTCATAGTAAAACCTTAGGTGGATTTACATCAGGAAGAGCTTAATGCACAAAGCAGAGGCAGAACAATTGAGAGGAAATTATTCAGGAAATCATGGAAAATCAAGAGGAAAGTCAAAGGGAAAGAGGTCTCCATCCAAAGGACCAATAGATTGCTGGTACTGTGGTAAACCAGGGCATAAGAAGAAAGATTGTTGGACTCGAAAGAACAATGAAAGAGATAAGTCAGAAAGGAACAAGGAGGCAAATGTGGTAAGTAACAAATCTGAAGAGGATGCTTTGCTTCTGTCTTTAGAAAGTATTGATGATTCATGGGTTTTAGATTATGGTGTTTCATTTCATGCTACACCTCATAGAAGTTATTTTATTGATTACGTCCAAGAGGATTTTGGGCTTGTTTATTTGCGGGATAATGAACCCTGTCAAATGTAATGTCTCGAGTTAAAGATGTCTCAAAAATTCTTCAATTTCTTCTACTTACTCTACTTAATATTTGTAATTTAATTTGATTGTGGCCATAATGCTTAATTTTGTCTTCTTATATCCAATTCTCCATCAGTATATAAGATGCAATTCCTAGAGTGCCAAAATATTGTATATTCTTTTATTAATATCCTCTCCTATTTGATTTGCACAATTATTCTCCTCATAAGTAATTCATGATTATATATTTTTCTCTAAATTGCTAGTCAACTTGACTCTTCATAACCAACTTAATCTTCATTAAAGAAATATCTGTCAAGGTGTAAACTTTTGAGCTATCATATTTTATTCTTCTTAACAGTGGACTTTCATTTTATGATTGATGGCACTTCCTTATTCTAATCATTGGATAGTAATTGTTGACTCTTGTGTTAGTATGTTTCTATCGACTAGCGGCTTCCTTGCTCCAGTTGTTATTACATAATCTCTGCCTTCTTCCAATATGTATTTGTCAAAAAACTACTTGATATCTGATATGGAGATGTCTGATATATTTTTATGTTATCGTGATTTAATGTGTTGGCTATTTTCTATCTCCTATCTCTGACTGGGGAACATATGTATGTTTGTTTGATTTCTTTATCAAACCTCTATTCTTATCCTTATTCATTTCTATACATTTTTTTTCGAGTATGTTTTATTTAGTCCATATTCGAAGCTCAATTTTTATAAGTATTTATTGTAAGAATAATTCTTACAGATCCGTATTCAATGCTAGAGATTGGTGGTTTGCCTACCGATTGGAATATGATTTTCCGGTTCTGAATCCTATGTTCCTCTTTATTTTATACACTGCATGTATTTCTATGTTCCTTCTTTGTATTATTTTCTTCCTTCTCAAGTCAATGTCTTTTTGTACCTTTTGGACTCCACATGCAGGTCTTGGAATGATTGTAATCTGCACTAAAACTACACTCTACTAATATACGATGAGACTGATATATTAGTGAGTTCCCGTGTATAACCCCTGCAAGTATTTTATCGCAATATCTTATGACTTTCCCTATATGATAAATATCTGCAATCTCCTTTCCAGATTTGCCTCCTTATAATTCCAGACAACTATCTATCATTTCCACCCTCAATTTTTATATATACTTAGATCGGCTCAGAGATTATTTGATTCTCCCTACAACGATCAATTTGTTTTTTTAAAATGGATAATTGTATGTCTATTTCTCGAGTGTTCTATCTGCTCAAATATAACCATTCCTCAAACACGTACAGTTCCTCAGCTATCTTGTATCGGTGTCTGAGTTTCGCATCTCAGAATGCTGATATATCTCTATTGCCCGTCCAATGAACTCCCTGATTGTAGTTAGATATATGTAATCTGTAAGTCTTCCCTATCCGATGTATAGTTCACCGACTAGAATGGGTGATTAGCATATCGTTTCCCTTGCTCGGAATATGAACACCCTATTCATCGAGTGTATCCCTGTTTTGCCTCCCCTTCCTTTCTTGTAGATATTTTTCTTCCCTATTAATATACATCTTTTCCTGAACAGTTGTGACTATTCTTAGAGTCACTTATAATATAGTTTAATTATTAATTAATATAATTATATTATAACATGTAAATGCCTTGATTATTGGTTATTAATTGTATTTTCTAATTATATCATTCATATATATTATAATATTATTTAGCACATATTTTCTTTCATAATAACAATTCAGAAATAATCATATGTTTGATGTTCCACTTGTAATCATATTATTATATCAATAATATGTTCATTATTTATTAATTAATTATTTAGTATAGATGATATTATAATTATATCATAATTATATTATTATTTATATAATTATGTAATTTACATTTCGCTACTATATTAATTGATATAATATTATATTATATCAATTTGATATCTTGTTGATAATAGATATATATAATATTTATTTATTTATTATTATTTAATATTACTTATTAACTTTAGCCTTTGAAATGGGGACATTACATCAAATTGTTGGAAAGGGAAAAGTTAAGATTAAGTTGAAGAATGGGAATCATTGGCTACTACATGAGGTAAGACATGTTCCAAGGCTGAGTAGGAATTTAATTTCAGTATGGCAACTTGGTGATGAGGGTTGTGTAGTTACTTTTAATGATTAAAATTAGAAGGTTTCAAAAAGTTCCCTTGTAGTAGCAAAAGGTGTGAAAATAGGCACTTTATATCTTTGTAGAGGTCATATTGTCCCTTCTACTTTGATTGTTTCAAAGAAAAATGAATGTTCAGAAACAATTGCTGTAGGTGAGTAGGGAGAACAAATAGCTACTGTAGATTCTGATACAGCGTTGTGGCACAACACACTTGGGCACATAAGTGAGAAAGGTATGAAAGTACTTCACTCAAAGAAAGAAAGTTGTGTATGGAAAACAAAAGAGATTGAATTTTGTGAAGATCGATAAGGAAAAGAAAACTGAGAGATTAGAGCTTATGCATACAAATGTATGGGGCCCAACACAAGTATCTTCCCTTGGTGGCTTTTATTATTATGTTACATTTATTGATGATGCAACTAGAAAAGTATGGGTTTATTTCCTTCGACAGAAATCTGATGTATTTCAAACTTTTAAGAAATAGAAAATGCTTGGTTGAAAATGAGACTACAAAAAAATTAAAATGTCTCAGATCTGATAACGATGATGAATATTGCAATCATGAATTTAAAGATTATTGCTCCACTAATGGTATTCATAACCAAAAAATTGTTCCGAGGACCACAAGAAAATGGAGTGGCTAAACGCATGAACATGACTATAATGGAGCATGCAAGAAGCATGAAATTGCATGCAGGATTGCCCTTAAACATGTGGGAGGAGGTTGTCAATACTATTGTATAATTGATTAATAGAGGTCCCTCTACTCCTTTGGGTTGTGGTATTCCAGAGGAAACGTGGACTAGTAAGAAGGTGAGTTATTCTTTTCTCAAAACCTTCGGTTGTGAAGCATTTGCTCATATAGATTTTGAAAATAGCACTAAGCTAGAAGCTAAGTCAAAGAAATGTGTATTTGTTGGATATGGCATTAATGAATTTGGTTATAGGCTTTGGAATTTTAAAAATCATAAAATTGTAAATAGAGATGTCATATTCAATGAGAAAGTGTTGTACAAAGATCTGTTGCAGCAACATGAGAAGAAACAAGATGATTATGTAGTGCTAGACGATACTCCAAAAGATGATGTTCCAACAGTTCGTCATGATCTACAACAACCGCAACAACAAATGCCACACCTTAGTGAATGTTAGACAGTCAACAAGGCTAAGTAGACCTCCAGAAAGATTTTCTCCTTCTTTGTATACTATTCTACTAACAGATGTTGGTGAGCCTAAATGTTATGATGAAGCTGTGCAAGTGGATGCAAAGATTTAGTGGGAGTCTACAATGAAAGAAGAAATGGATTCTTTGCTGAAAAATAAGACATCGGATTTATGCAAGTTTCTTGCAGGTAAAAGGGCTTTACAGAATAAGTGGATTTACAGGTTGAAAAGATTTAAAGCCAAGTTAGTGGTAAAAGGATTTGCACAGAAAAAGGGCATTGATTTTGATAAGATATTCTCTCTTGTTGTTAAAATGACTTCTATTCACACTGTTTTAAGTATTGTGGCTATTGAAGATTTGCATTTGGAACAATTTGATGTTAAAATAGCCTTCCTTCATGGTGATTTGGATGAAGAGATATATATGACACAGCCACAAGGATTTGAGGTCAAAGGTAAGGAGAAATTAGTGTGCAGATTGAAGAAAAGTTTATATGGCTTGAAACAAGCACCTCAGCAATAGTATCTGAAATTTGACAGGTTTATGCATGAGCATGGATATATCAAGTGTCACTCAGATCATTGTGTTTACTTTAAGAGGTTGCATGATGACAGCTAGATTATTTTATGTATATATATTGATGATATGCTTGTAGCTGGATTTAACATGGATCACATTAAGCAGTTAAAGGAACAGTTAGCACATGCATTTGCTATGAAAGATTTGGGGCAGTGAAACAAATCCTTAGTATGAAGATTTGCAGAGATAGGAAGAACAGGAAATTGACTTTATCTCAGGCTGCTTATATTGAGAAGGTGTTGCAACATTTCTCTATGGAGAATGCTAAAGCTACCAGCACACCTTTACCTGGTCATTTGAAGTTGACTAAGGAGATGTGTCCCAAGACACAAGAAAGAAAGATAAGATGTCTAAGGTACCTTATGCTTCAGTTGTAGGAAGTTTGATGTATGCTATGGTATGTACTAGGCCAGCTATTGCACATGCAGTGAGAGTTGTTAGAAGGTATCTGAGTCATCCAGGAATTGAGCATTGGAATGTAGTTAAATGGATTCTCAGATATTTGAAAGGAACATCGAGTAAGTGTTTACATTTTGGGGGCTCTACTACTAATTTATAGGGATATGTTGACTCAAATTTTGCAAGAGATATTGATACTAGACAAAGTATTATTGGTTATGTATTTACTGTTGGTGGAGCCGTAGAGAGTTCGGTTTCTAGGTTACAGAAGGTTAATGCTTTATTCACTACAAAAGCAGAGTATGTTGTTGCTACAAAGGCAGCTAAGGAGATGATATGGCTTTAGTTTTTCATGGAAGAGTTGGGACATCCACAAAGGGATAACTATTTGTTCACAAATTGCCAGAGTGCCATTCATCTTGAAAAAAATTCAGCTTTGCATTCAAAAACAAAAGACATTCAGTTGCGGTACCATTTCATTTGATCAATTTTGGATGATGAATAGTTAAAGCTGGAGAAGATACATACAGATGTTAATCCAGCAGATATATTTACCAAAGTAGTAACAAAGGAGAAGCTAAACTCCTCTTTAGCTTTGGTTGGTCTTCTAGACTGAACAGAATAAAATGACAACAAATTCCAGGGTGGTTATTATTATTGTGGAGTATGATCAGTCTCCAATGGGAGCTATAGGTTTAGTAGTGCTATGATCAGTGTCCAAGTGGGAGGTTATTATTATTGTAGAGTATGATCACTCTCCAAGTGGAAGATTGTTGTGATGTGGAGCCTAATAAGACTCAGATGTTTATTCAGTGGGGTTTTCTCCCCATATTATTTATACGGAGCTGCGCCCAAGACAAGGTCAAGGGACAACACCCTAGGTGCCTTCCCTATCATAGTATAGGTTGGGGTCAAGGGGCAACACCCCTGTGGGGGTTTTTGGGGGCAATGCCCCCTGAAGCCAAAAATGACCTTATATTGTAAAAAGTGTCGGCTACTATTTTTCTATTATTCTAGCCCTAATTTTGTAAGCGGCAAAAAGCTTCTAGCTTAGGGTTAGAGGTTTTCATAAGGTGTGATGCAAAAATTGGTTCTTGCGGCGGTATTGAGCTATAAGGGATTACAAATTGTAATCAAGTTGTAATCACTAGATCATAATAATATTGGATTTGTTGTTGGTGGACGTAGCCCAGGGATTGGATGAACCATGTTAAATCTTGGTTTCTTGTGTTTTCTCTTGTGTGATCTATTATTTTCTGATATTGATTATATTTGCATGTAACTATTATTTTTGTCTGAGGTTAATCCTAACAAAGGCAACAAAAAATGATCAATACTTCGCCACAAAAATGATGAAATCAGACTTCCATTAAACTCTGGTTTTCTAAGAACAAACATGGTAAGTCAGGAAATTATCTAAGGATTGGTTCAAACAACTCATTTAGCTCACCATTCATTATGTTCATGGATTTTTGTGGGAACTAGGAACCTAAATCATGATTCAACCGTACACCAAAGCCATAATTCACCACCACCAAGGCCAACTTAACCTGACTGAACACATACCTGCAACTGCACTTTTTGGGGTTAATTTAAGTGACAAACACATGATTTAGATGCCAAAGGACCCCCTAAAGACTCAGCAATATCAAACTTATAAATGGTTAAGTTGAGATTTTATGAGAAATTTCCAAGAGAAATTGCACCTGCTGCAAATGACTGCAGACCAGGGTCTGCAAACTTCAGATTTCCACTCCTTTAATGTCCGGAGATGAACCTTAAAACACTGCAAAAAGGTCTTCCATAAATTTCCAAACAGATTGTCCCATGTTTAATTTATTTACCAATTAAAACAAAGCCTTTACGGGAAAATCGATCCATGTATGGACTCCAAAAATTTGACCAAGTCGACATTGTTATTCAAGATATGCCATCCATCGATGCAAAAGGGGACATCCACACTTTGTTTCCATGCATCCCAAATAGGAAAATCGCCCAATATAAGGATAACATTCATTTTCCACACTTGGAAATATATTTTCTTTGTTTGCTCACTGAAGGAGGGAATTCAACCAATGTCTGGATAAGTAGGTTCACACTTAGAAATTGCTTTTGCATCCTCCATCATATCCAAAGGGGAACACAAATCCACACTTGGCATCCCAAAATTTGACTAAGTACAAAATAGAAGGGAAACTTGCCTTGCATTTGGACTCTTCATTCACACCTCATATCTCTGAATTCTAGGTGTGGCAAAAAGACCCATTTCTAGATTTATTCCCAATGCTCAAAAAAAAAAATTCAAGTAAATGTCATTTAAAGTGGTGAATTTCAAACTATTTCCAGATTTCGATTAAAATAAGTGGGGAAATTCATAGTAAGTCCGGATTTTGATCAAAATAAGTGGGGAAATTCAACTAAGTCCATATTTAGATCAATTTAAGTGGGGAAATTCGTAGTAAATCCGAATTGTGAGTATTTTTATAAAGCAAAATTGATCTTGCTTCGGATTTTGACAAATATTAAGTATGGAAAACCATTTTCCATAAGGATTTTAAGGCCCTTATGCACAAAGTATGCTCTAGCCAAAATTTAAATAAACATTTTTGGCTCTACCCACTATAACTTGACCTTGAAGGACTTTACTTTAAAACTCCCACTTTAAAATTGTAACTTGACCACTTGATTTCTCAATCACCCCTCAATGTTTTAAAGCTCTGAAATACTAACACAGCCACTAAAACCTAACAAACCAAACAACTATGAGAAAGTAGAGGATGTCCCTATTTGTAATGGGGTGACAATGTGAAAACCTCACAACATATCCAAGTGAGGCAACTCTTCCAATGGATCACTACTTTTCATAGCACGTGGCACTTTGGAATCAGTGCTTTAGTGTTTGAGATGATTATTCTTCAGCAATGTCAGTCCTTTTTCTTTTGATAACAACTGATAATGTGGTGTGTTTAATTAATACTTCTTCAAGGATCATAACCAATCGTTGACCCAAAATAGGTATACTTTATATTGTTCTTGTTTCATCGAGTGGAGGATCTTGACAAGGTGAAAGCTTATGAAGCTACAACTCCAACTAACAAGCTTGAGGAAACTAGACTACATATAGAGGGGATGACAAAAGGCAGAATTCACAAACTAGAGTGTCATTACCTACAAGACCCGTAGATGTTGAATTTCATGGAGGATAAATTTCTACTTCTACTAGAAGATAGAAGAAAACACTATTGTTGCAACTAAGTTCTAAAAAATAATTATGAGATGTGGTTGATTTCTTTATTGCTAAGTTTTTTATGATCATGCCATATCATTTCATATGGTATATTAACCAATTTCAAAAAAATGTTCAAAGATGTGATAGTTGTTGGTCCTTCATTTGTTCCACTTGGAGAACATTAAGTTATGCACCAATCTTCGTGATAGAGAATATTCCAAAGTGAATGTGTTGATGACAGATATGAGACAAACTTGGATAAGGGATGGATGCTCTATCACCGTGGATGAGTGGATCGATATCAAACATTGACCACTTGTCAAAATCTATAAGATGCCATAGAAGAGGTTAAAGTCTCTAATGTTGTACGAGTAGTCACCAATTCAACCCATATATGTAAGTTTGTTGGCTTGATGGCAGAGGGTGCTCATAAGCAATTTGATGCAAGAGCATCTAGGGTTCTTCGCAATCTTGCATCAATCAAAAATATGTTTTCTTTCAAATTCCAATTTGTAAAATCTCTGAATCTTCTTCAACGAACATTCAATTAAAATTTGGTGCGATTGCAACCCTTGTGGCGTGTTCACAACTCTATGTTGAACCTTTGTCTAGGTTCGCTCCTCAATTTGTTACTTCATGAAAGATGTCCTATGGATTATTGACGAGAGGTGGCGACAGGGTGGCGACAGGTGGCCAATTTGTGTTTCACGATCTTGCAAAGCTATTTCTCGATCAATGAAGCTTGCTGGTGCATATCTTGATGTTCTTGGGTCCTTAGCTGACATTCTCTTGGATCACTCTTCATGTTATTACAATTTGAAGAAGATCCTTATGATTTTGGCCCTGACCTATAGTTTCTAATATGTTTTCCTCACATTGGGAATGTAATCCTCCTAGGCCATCTTGTTGATCGCAGAGTTGTATAAATCTAGAAAGTTGTTCCTAGTTTAGGTAGCTATCATTATCAGTAAGAAGATTAGCTCTCAAAAGCTTGAGACTAGGAGTTTTAATCTATAATTTGACTTGTATGCTTTGCATGTAAGACTGCATGTTGTAGGTCCATTGTACTTTAATTTATTGATAATAAGAAGGTTGATCTTGCTTGTCTTTCAATTGTTCTTTCGTGTTTCCCTTGTATTGCTGCAAGGATTGGACGGATCTCTCAAGGTCCCTCCTAGCCTTGGCTGCACTAAGTGGCATAAGAGCAAGGATCATTCTTTTTGGAAGTTGAATCTTAATTCAAGCTATTATGAAGCCCTAGTTTGATTTTTGTGGGTGGCAAAGTGAGGATCTAACCGGTAATTACAAAGGACTTGCACAAGGATGGTTTGTCCAGCCATGATGGACATATTGAGACAAATTACAGCTAGGTTAGAAGTTGTGGAGACAACCTAGAGAAGAGGTTGCCCTATTGATGATGTGAGTGAAGATGAAGAAGAGGTTGAAGAGGAAGAAGCACCAGACCTTGATCATGGAGATGAAAGACTCCTTAGAGCTATAACCAGATTAAATGCGAAACCTCAATTTTTAACCCACCTAATTATGATGGCAAGTTAGATCACACAGATGGAAAAGTACTTTGAATTTGAAGGTACAAATGAAGATAAGAAGGTTAAGTATGCTTTTAAAATTTGAGAGGTCATGCATCCTTGTGGTGGGAGCATTTGGAGATTGATACAAAGAAGAGGCAAGGAGAAAATCAAATCATGGGATAGGATGGTGAACACATTGAAAGCCAAGTTCTTACCTAGTGATTACCAAGTGAGATTGTTTAAGAGGCTGCAGAATTTGAAACAGAAAGATCTCAATGTGAAGGAATACATTGAGGAACTCTACAAGTTGGATATCTGATTTGATCATACCGATTATGAGGTTGAAAGGGTTGTCAAATATTTGAATGGCTTCAATAGAAGTTTGTTTGTTGTGGGTTTCAATATATTTTTCCTTGATGAAATTAGTTTTCCGAGCATGTTCTTTGGTGGAGTTGACTTGTAGTTGAAGGTATGCAATTTCCAATTCACCAATTGAATGCTAGAGTTGAAGCATTTGAATCAACCAAAAGTTGAAGCATGAGAAGAACTAGTTGAATCTTTGAATCAACCAGAAGATGAAGAAACCCTAATGGTAAGAAAAGCCTTACGTCATGTGGAGATGGATCAAGAACCATTATTGAAGAAAAAAATTGTTAAAAACAAGATGTCAAGTTGAAGGAAAATGTTGTAAGGTGATCATTGGCAGTGGCAATTCAGATAACTTAACATTTGAAGAATTGGTGAACAAGTTACAGTTTCAAAGGTTCAAGCACCCCAAACCCTATCGGATTGCATGGATAAAAAATGATCATAAGGTATTGGTAAGTGAGCAATGCCTAGGGAAGTTGAAAACAGGATCTTATCATGATGAAGTTGTATATGATATTATGCCTATGGATGTATGTCATTGGGTAGACAATGGTTGAAGGAAGTTTGTTCTTGGATGGAATGAAAAGTGAAAGTATAGGTTATGTTTTGATTTCTAAAAAGCCTGATTTAGGATCTGAAGAGGAACAACCAAGGAGATAAAAGAGTCATTGGCAGAATATGAAGACATAATCTCAGATAATATGTCTCATGGATAGCCACTAGTGAGAAGCATTTGTCATTGCATGGATCTAATCTCAAAGCAAATTTAAAACAAGGCAGCACACTAACTAACACTAGCAGAGAACAAGGAATTGAATAGAACATGTACAAGAATAGTTAAGGAAAGGTCTGATCAAAGAAAGTTAAGTCCTTGTGTAGTACTTGCAATGTCAGCACCTAAGAAGAATGGAGAATGTGGAATGTGCATTGATTCAAGAGCCATAAATAGGATCACAAGGAAGTATAGGTTTCCTTTGCCTAGTATAGATGACATAATGGATTGTTTAAGTGGAGCCAAGTACTTTCCTAAGATTGATTTGAAAAGTGGATATCAGCAGATTTGAATCAGAGAAGGAGATTAGTGGAAGACTACATTCAAGACAAAGAAAGGATTGTATGAACTAGTGATGCCTTTTGGAGTAGCCAATGAACCTAGTACTTGCATGAGGCTAATGAATGACGTATTGAAGAAATTCTTGGGTACGTTTGAGATTGTCTACCTAGATGACAATTTGATTTTCAGTGAGAGCAAAGACTATCATTTGTTGTATCTAAGACAAGTATTGCAGAGATTAAGAGAAGAAAAGTTGTTAATAAGTGTCAAGAAGTGTTATTTCATGTAAGGGGAGATAGTGTATTTGGGATTTGTGATCTTAGCAAATGGATTGAAGATGTATCCCAAGCAAGTTAAAGCAATCATTGAATGGCCTACATCTGAAAGTGTTAGAGAGGTAAGATTATTTCATGGATTGGCTAGTTTTTATCAAAAGTTCATCAGAAATTCCAAATCTGTTTGTAGTTCTACAATAGTGACAATGAGAGGGGATAGGAAAGATTTCAAGTGGACACATGGAGCAGATAAGAGTTTTGAGTTCTTGAAGTAGAAGGTAACTAAGCAACCTATGCTAGCTTTGTCTGATTTCGATAAAGTACTTCAAGTTGATTGTGATGCAATTGGAGCAGTACTGAGTCAAGAAGGTAGACATGCTTCTTATTTTAGTGAGAAGTTGAATGATGTTAAGAGAAGGTATTCAATTTATGATTAGGAGTTCTATACAATAGTTAAAACTTTGAAGAAGATGAGACATTACTTGTTGCCAAAGAAATTTGTGTTACATATCAATCATCGAGCATTACAGTATTTGAACAGTCAATGTAAGTTGAATCAAAGACGCATGAGATGAGTTGAATTCTTGCAGATTTACACATTTGTGTTAAAGCATAGGAGTCATAATTCAAATGAGGTTGTTGATGCCTTGAATAGAAGGAATTTGTTAACAGATATGAAGTGCTTGGACTTGGGCAATTGAAGATTAGTATGAGGATGATGTTGATTTTGCAGAACCTTGGAGAGTTTGTGGAGAACCTATTGCAGCAGATTGAAGCAAGAGGTTGGATTATTTCATTCAAGAAGGCATGCTATTTAGAGGATCTTGATTGTGTATACCTAGGAGTTCAATAAGGAATTACCTAATTAAGGAAAAGCATTGAGGAGGATTAGCTAGACACTTTGGTATTGACAAGACAGTGGCTTTGGTAAGTGAAAATTAGTTTGGTCTCAAATTCATAAGGATGTAAGGAAATTAGTTCAAAGATGCAGAATTTGTCAAATTGCTAAGGGAAGTAATTGGAATGTGAGATTGTATAAACCTTTGACAGTACCAACTAGACTTTGGGCAGACATTAGCATGGATTTTGCACTTGGTTTTCCTAAGACATCAAGATGTAATGATTCTCTATTTGTGGTAGTGGATAGATTTTCCAAGATGTCACATTTCATTCCTTGGAAGAAGACTACAAATGCAGTACATAGAGAAAATTTGTTTTTCAGAGAAGTTGTGAGATTGCATGGGTTGAATTGAAGTATAGTTTCAAACAAGGATAGCAAGTTTTTTGGGTATTTTTTAAGACAATATGGAAGAAGAAGAACATTGATTTGAAGTTTAGCTCTACATTTCATCCATAGACAAATGGACAAACTGAAGTGTAAACAAGAGTTTAGGGAACTTGTTGACGTGTTTGGTTGGTGAAAATACTAAGAATTGGGATTTAGTCCTAGCACAAGTACAGTTAGCATATAACAATTCAATGAATAGGAATACAAGGAAGACACCATTTGAAATAGTTACTGGCTTGAATCCTAAGGGAGTGTCAGAATTAAAGGATATCAGCCATGATGTGAAAAGGAGTGCAGAAGGAAAGGAATTTGCAGAGGCAATGAGGTCATTGCATGATGAAGTCAAAAAGCATTTTGAGGAAATCAATCAAATGTCTATAGAGAGAGCAGATGAAAAGAGAAGACATAAGGAGTTTGAGGTAGGAGATGAAGTGATGGTATTTTTGAAAAATGGTAGATTTCGTATTAGAACCTATAGTAAGCTGAGGATGAGGAAGTTTGGACCATGTAAAATCTTGAGATTTGATTCAAGGAATTCATTTGTAGTAGAATTTCCACAAGACATGGATATATCACCTATGCTCAATGTTATAGACTTGTATGGTTATCATGAGGCAGATTTTAGTTAGAATGATGAACAATACTACCTAAGTTGAAGGCGGGACAGAAAAGAGTTTGGATAGAAGAATTAGCAAAAGCACTAGATGTAAGCAGCGTAAAGAATATCTTATCAAGTGAAAGGATAGACAGATTGAAAATTCTTCATGAATTTCACGAGCTTAGGTTGTTTATCTAGGTTTTCCTCTAGCCCCAGCAATGTGAGAGACTCACTTTTCAATAACCCTGAGCATATGGTGCAGGAATATCTTGTGTTCTTGGCAATCTTACATCAACCAAAAATATGATTGCTTTCAATTTCCAATTTGTACAGTCTCTAAGTCTTCTTTAGAAAACCTTTAGTTAGAATTTGTTGCTATCGCGAACCTTGTGGCATGTTTCTAACTTTGTGCTAAACCTTTGTCTAGACTTGCTCCTCGAATTGTTACTTCGCAAAGGATATCTTATGGATTCTTAACAGGACCCATCTATTCTACACATTCACGGCCAATTTGTGTTTCCCAATCTTGCAAAGCTATTTCTCAATTGGTGAAGCTTATTGGCGCATTTCTCGATGTTCTTGGGTCCTTGGTTGACATCTCTCTTGGATCACCCATCATGTTGTTACAATTTGAGGGATATCCTTACGATTTGGGTCCTGACCTATAGTTTGTAATACATTTTCCTCACATTAAGAAATATAATCCTCTTATGTCGACTTGTTGGTAGTGCATCTGTATAAATCTAGGGAGTTGTTCGTAGTTTAGGTAGCTATCATGATCAGTAAGAAGATTAGCTCTTCGAATCTTGAGACTAAGATTTTCAATCTGTAATCCAGCCTGTACACCTAGCATGTGAGACTACATGTTACAGGTCCATTGTACTTGGATTTTATGATAATAAGAAGGCTGATCTTTCTTGTCTTTCAATTGTTCTTTCTTGTTTTCGGTGTGTTACTCTTGCTGCAAGGATTGGACAGATCTTCGAGGTCACTCCTATCCTTGGTTGCATCACAATTTTTGGACCCTATGTTATGTTCATGCATCGAATCATACCTTCAAGGACACTTGGAAGATAGAATGACTAAAGGAAATAATGTTAAAGACAAAAGACATGGAGATGCTCATTTGCGACCATCACACTTCACTTGCATTGTTTAGAACATTTTCAAGGAAGGAATTCCTCAAGCACGTGAGAATAAGGATGCTTGAGATCTAGTAAACTTTACAATTAATGGTGATTAATGCAAGGCCAAAACTAAGTCACCCCGTTCTCCACAAATCAAGGCCAAAATTAAATGGTGTAATAGTCGTCTGATTTTAGCGAGATGTTCAAAGTTCAAACCCATGTTGGCCTCCTTTGAGTTTAGAGCACCAAAATGGCTTGCTAAGGTATAAAAGCAAAGCTACCTCCCTCATTTTGAGATCTCATATCTTATATCAGTCAAGCATCTCTCTCTAAAACATTTAAGGAGCAAGAAGAAGCATTCAATCATTTAAGGTTGTTAATGTTGTAGCCTTAGACAGATTGATTTAACCATGAGATACAATGGTATGATTACTAGTTAATCATTCTAGTTAGTAATCATTAAACAATTAATGTATAAATATATTTATATATATAAACTTAGATAATTAATAATTGTCTAATATGTACTAATCCTAAATAATAAATTAATGAATAAACATGTCCCATGAAGGGAGATGTCTCTTTTTGTCTTAGCCACAATATAGATGCAAGAGATTGCTGCCTTTGAAAAACACATACCATTCAGGCAATGCTAATACGTTTGCAGCAATCCCAAACTTTAACATGGTATCAGAGTAGGGCTGCAAATGCAGAAAAGGAGATGAGAATGACAGAGATTAAACGTAGACCAAGTAGATGTCAAGAGAACAATTGAAGAGATAATGAGAAGGCTTCAAAATGTGAATGATGGCCTCCATAGTTTCATCTCTTCCTCACCTGATGTTGTATCTCAACAAGAGATGGAGAGGAAGGCAATAGCCACTTTTGATACCAACAAAATATCCCCTCCACATTAATATTGTACCGGTTTGTATAAACTTGTATGATTGAATTTGATGACAGTTATGGCTGAATTCTATTTTGGAGATATATATTTTTGTAGTCGCAAATTGTGGGAACTAGAGATTCAAGCCTGCAAGTTATATTTCTTAAATACTAAGCAATTCCTTGCCTCTAAATCTGGGGCAAATGAGATTGCCATACCTGTTTGACTGAGTTTATATTGGCAGGAGAAAATCTCCGTAAAAAATGATGTTGGTTCGTAGAACTTCATGCAAATTGACAAAGTCGCACTCAACTTTAGCGAGTTTGTGAAGAGCTAGACATAGTACGAGTGTAGTTTCTACCCCTAGTTTACTTTCATGTTATATTGCCGAATTCTTTTAGGCCAGCTTTTATGGTTATGTGTTATGATTTAGTGGTACTAGGTTACCTGATTTAATTGATGTTAGTTTATGCTTAGTTTATATATTTGATGAGCTACTTGATACTCGGTTATTTCATGTGTTCATGGTTATTCTTTCGATGGTGATGCTTTGTATGTTTCATATAGTGATTACAATCGCTTTCGTAATTACAGTTATATGAGTGATTTATATGTGGTTTTAGGGTTGCTTACCCCATACTTGCATGTGTATGGTGTACATGTATGTTTTATTTTATATTTGACATTTTTGATGTGGTTGAGGGAGGAGTAGTAGTCACCTACTAGTCGGGATTTGCACAATTTACCACTCCCTGCCATTGCCTGTTTAATTTAGATATATATGCATATGTACATGTTTAGCATTTATGTAGATTGCAAGTACCCGGCATCGACTTCCCTAAATTGCCAGGACGAGTGTGCCCTATCGCAATATCTCAATGGTAAAGAGGGGAGATAGTTCTCAAGTCCAAATCATAAACCTAAGCCAATTGTCCTAGAATATAGGACAAGTATCTGGGTTATTTACCCTTCCGAATTCATCAAGTGACATGAATTTGAGATTTTGACTCTTAAGTTTGAATTCGTACTGTCTTTTAAATGGGTTTTCTTATTAAGTTTGTGGGACTGTTGTGATTTTTAGTTACAATTAAGTCAAATAAAGATATTATTAAATGATTTAATTTTTTTAAAAAATTATTAAAAATTTAATTTTTAATTATATTTAATTAATTGAGAAATTAATTAAATAGAAGAATTAAATTTAAAAGATTTAATTAAAGATCCATTTTGGCATAATTATATTTATTTAATTTAAAAATAATTAATTTAGGGGTTTCATTTTAATAATGAATTCTAAATATTATTATTAGTTAAATTAATAATATACTTTTTAAACATGTCTTGTTTTATTAAAAAGTAAGTGGGAAAATTTTAAATAAACTTTATTTTAATTAAAACACAAAAAAAAAGTTTGCAGATGAAATTAAAATAATAAAGAAATGCTTTTGCATGTTCATGAAACTGAAACCCTAGAGGAGAAAGTTCTTTAATAGGAAATTAGAGCTCATTCTAATCACACAAGTTTGGAGGAGCAAATTTTCGAAAGGGTTTCAAGAGACGGGAATTCTTGCAATCTCTGAACGTTCATCTGGTTAGCATCAGATCGAGGTAGGAGCTTTGTTGAGATTTTCACAATAAATTACTTCGAATTTTTACTCTATCTTCTTTATGTTTGTTTGTGGATCTTGTTTCAAAAATCAATTTTGGTTGAAACCCTTGTTTGGAAAATTATTATTATTCTTCATTATTGAAATGTCAGTTGTACAAATCAGATTTAAAACTTTTATTGGAAATTGGATTTTCTTTAGAAAACTAAGATTGAGATAGGGTTTGAAAACATGTAATAACCCCAATAGGTTATAACTTCTTCAAACACCAAAAATCTTTATACTTCAGTTGTTTGACATTTCGTCAAACACTTTGCAAGCAAGCTCTGATACCACTGTAATAACCCTCCTCAAATCTGCTTTCAAAAATGCTGATGAAAGCTCAAGGAATTTCATCAAACAATTCACATGCAAGGGACGTATGACTGATATAGTATTTCAGCTCGCTTCAAATGACTTTTTCTTCAATTTGCATCAATGAGAATCTTGTGCTAGAAGACTACAATGGACTACACAATGACCTAACATGAGTGTGCTACTAATTTTGACAATATTCAGTGCATATATATGATCTAAGCATGAGAAATGAACACTTTACAGCCAACTGGCATTTTTACAAACAGTTGGTATGCAAACTGACTAGCTGATAAATAATGATATTAAATTGCTTAAATGACACCAGCAACTATTATCTTCTTAATTGCAATGAAAATTACAATACTCATGAAATATGGCCAAGACTTTGGCATTTACATGGATTACAAAATGATAATGTTGGTATAATGCACACTTACAGCTGAAAACTTATAACACCCTAAAAAGCAATACTAACAAAAGAACCTGGTTGTAGATGGCTGTAATAATTTCCTTCAATGCTGCCCTTCTGCTTTGCTTTTTTCGAACTGCTTTTTTCAGGCTGCTTTTTCGGCCTGCTTTTTTCGGTTCCGCTTTTTTCGGACTGCTTTTTCGGCTTGCTTATTTTATTCCGCTTTTTCGAACTGCTTTTTCGTATCTGCTTTTTCAGACTGCTACCCTGTTGAATCTCAAGACCATATCTTTCAATGGCGTCAAAATTTCCAGCTTGAAGGAATTTCGTCCTCCAAACTATTGAGACATAATCTCCAAAAAAAATTCCAATTTCTGTGATATTTCCAAGCATACTAAAAAGAAGCTCTTCCCTTTCTCTTATAGTGTTCTCACAAGAGCTCAATCTTTCGTTTTCTCAATGTGGGATAAAACATCACTCCCTTTATGTAACTTATGTCTCCAATGTGTTATAAAATAAAAGGGACTCCTTTAATTTAAATATTTCCCACAAACTATAGTCTATGGATTAAATAAGTTAAATATTTAAATTTAACTTTATAAAATAGCTTTATCAATGCATAACAAATCTTATCAATGATAAACAAGTCTTCTTGCCGATTTTAAACAATTACCATCGACATATCGTTGTCACTGGATGTTCGACCATATCCAAGATGACTTACTATAAATAGTAAGTATGCCCAAAGTTGCCTCAAAACCCCTCAAAAAGACCTATAACTGAAACTATCTAGGCCAAATGGCCTCTAAGCCCCTTTAATGTCCTGGTTAGCCTACGGGACCGTGGGGAAATAGGCTAACGACAACATCATGCTATGAATGCTAAAAAGGGGACATTACAAAACAAAAACCAAAATTTAATTTAACGAATTTGATTGTATGCAATTATTTTCCCTATCAGGTCTATACTAGAAAAGTATATATATATATATATAATTACCACATTAATAATACTGCTTTTTTTGCTGAGAATTGATTAGAGAAAAAACGAAATTTTATGTGTAAAAAAAATATTAAAAAATTTAATTGGGTTGGCGGGAGCCACCACCCTCACCCCCCCCCCCCTTCTCCTTCCCTTTTATCATACTTGGCTGCGATGGCAGCCAAGGCTGCTGTGCAATCCTTGCTTCCACGGCAGCCAAGGCTGCCAAAGCACCCAGGCCGCGCGGTGGCCACCCCTTAATTAGGGGTTTAGTAATTTTTTTTAATAAAAGTTTTTGTTTAATCTTTTAAAAGAAAATAATAATAAAATAAGTTTATATAATATTTAAATATATATTATTTATTAAGATATATTTATATTTTATTAAAGTTTTAGTAAATAAATGATTTGTTAATTTAATTAATTTAGTTTTAAATAAAGAATTATTAAATTATTTATATGGTAGTTTGATTATGATTAGAATTTTATTAATATTTAATTTTTGCGTAATTAAATATAGTTAAGTTTTAAATATAATTAAATTTGAAAATTAAATAGTATATAAATAGGTGCTTTGCATTTTTTATTTTTCTTGGTTTAAGGGACATTTTCTAAATGGAATTTGGAATCCTCATTCAATAGGGATACCTTCAAAAATGAAAACTTGAATCCCTTATTGTGAATTGAATTTTTATGATATTGTATTGACAAACCATATTAACTATATAACTACACATGTTTAAATACTTGATGAGATGTATGATTTATTTCGTGTTGGGGTTTGAGTTTAAACCTAGTACTTGACTAGTTTAGGTATGTATACCAGAGGCTTGGGAGGTGTTTGATCTAAGATGATGTTATGTTTATTATTTGGTCACGATCTTTTTATTCCCAACCATTGTGATGCATTCACATATTTCTATGATAAGGTTTTAATCAGTGGTTTCGAGTTGCTTGTATAAGACTGAGGTGAATAGTGTGATCTTCTTGGTGTAACCTATGAGGTTTCAATCAGTTATCTTTTGGTGCTTTCCAGTTGCTTGTATAGGACTGAGGTGAATATTGTGCTTTTATGTGATTCTTGGCTAGTTCCAGTGCATATCTTTTTTGCTCTAGGGTTTTGAGTCAAGTCAAGTGTCAATGTCTCAAGTTTGAGTCTAAATTGTCCATAGGATAGCCTTTCTTCTCATCATTCCTTTGAGCTAACCTAATGCAGGAAATCATATGAGCAATGCATCAATCCAATGGCTAGGTGATTAGGTTTTGCAGGGTTTGTTATGTGTTCCTCTAATGAGAAGAAGGTTTGAATATCTTCGTGATTCATCTTGCTCTATTCTAAGTCATGTTGAAGACAAGGATTCTTATCATGCTACAATTCCATGAAGGTCAATGTAGATGATCTAGTTCAGAATGAAAGAGAAGTAGATAAATCTTCAAAAATGGGGGGAGAACCCTAGTCAAAGGTGGTATGACTCTCTTTGAAATCTAATTAACGGCTTATATTTAATCAATGTGTCTACGTTGCAAAGTTGACAAGTCAAATGGCTCAAAAATTAAGTCTAGATCGTCAAATGATGACTAAATCGATAGTTGGTGTTTTAAGAAGGAATTGAAAGGGTTAAAAGTTGACATCTCCTAAGTTGTCGAATCTTAGATGATCGACGTTCGACGTATTCTCACTTTTCAAAAATGCATGAAAGATAACCAATGCAAGAATACAAGAACTTGACACATGGAATGGATGGACCCACACTGTAGAGCAAACTGATATATTAATGTCTTCTTAATCTCTTCCATCAGATCTTTGAAATCAATGATCATCACATCATTGCGGGCTAGTCAAAGTAAATCAAGGTTAAAGTTGCAATTGAGCGAAAACAAAGAGACGCATGGTCACTGATGATTAATGCAAATCCCAAGTTAAGGTTGCGACTAAGTGAAAGGAAGCAATTGCATCGTTGTCGGTTAGATGCAGGGTTAAAGATCAAGGTCACCACATAGTGAAAACAAAGAAATCACATGGTCGCTGGCGGTTAGAGATAACTCACGATTAAGGCAGCGACTAAGCAAAGCAAAGGACTCACATTGTAACAAGAGGTTTAAAGTAACCTGCAGTTAAAGATGTGAAGTCGTGAGAACCAGTCATTGCATGGATGTGGGTCAGAAAAAGAAGTTAAGTTTAATGTTGCGAAATCGCAATCATGGTTAATGAGTAGCTATCGTCAAGTCGCCGCTTTCGGTAGACTAAAAATGATCTGATTAGGATCTAGGACTATTACAGAGGAATGCTAACTGACTACATAAAGTTAATTTAAACCTTTAATGAATCAAATTAACGTAATTGAAATAAGAGAATAACAAGATTAAGCTGTCAAAAGAGAAATTGGGTGAAAGAAGATGCAAAAAATTTGATCTTGGAGTTCATCCGTACGGACTACGTCTCCGAGTCCTGCTCCAATAGGGGGACCGATCCAATTATCTCCAAAATCAGGTACAAATGTTTACAAAATCACTCCTTTGAAGTACAACAGCATTACGCTATTTCAAGTACAGGAATGAGCACTTCAAAAATCTCCCTTATACTCAGCACTTGCACGTTCTCTCCTTTTTCTGAATGCCCCAAGAGTCTCCTAAACCCCCTTTTTATACATGAAATTAGCCAAAATAGGGCCATAACAAATAAGTGTAAAAATAGGCTCTTCAACCTATTTCCCTTTCGAAATAACCCTTTACCCATTTTAGAGGATTTGGCCCCATGTCATTTTTGGGGTCAAAAATAAACAATAACCTTATTTTACTAAGGTTAGGCGAAATTGAGATAAGAGATAAATAAAATAACGCGCATAGTTATCTCTAAGCGCTGAAATAGCGCAGCGGCTAATCTATTTTTATGACAGCCGCCGGTCGGGGGTTCCAACCCCGCCGGCGGCCTCCATTGCTTAAAATTGGCGCTTGCCAATGTTTAAATATTAATTGCCACCTATGGATTTCAAATACCATATTTGGTATAGTGGTGGAAGTATATGTTTTGGAAATCAATGGTCATGAGTTCAAATCCGACTATGAAATATGTGTTTTTTATTTTATTTTATTTTTTTCACTTTGTTGACGTCATGATGACGTCATTAATATTCATCTCTTATGCCAAACTTTAAAATGTCATAACTTTCACGTAGAAGATCCTTTTTTGACGAAATAAACACCATTGGAAAGCTCTCGATGAGCTCTTTGTTTTGAAATCCATTGTTGTGCACTTTGGAGATGATTATTTTTTCACCTTTTTTATGACCTCCGTACTTGGTTTGACCAACCTTTGACTGACTGTAACTTTTGCATATGGACTCCATTTTTTTCCATTCAAATTGCATTGGATTTAGAATTTCGAGAACTTTAACTTGATGCTGATTATTGGAATTTTGGAGATACTTCAATTTTGACGAAAGTATCCCCCGGATCAAGCCTCCCCACTGAGAAGCTTTCGGACCACCGAAAGTTTGGATTACTCAGAAAGAAGGTGAGGGTATAGTTCCCTCACTTTACCAATCTCCATCCATCTTGCCTTGCTTGGATGCATCCCCTTCAATCCCACTCGGAGGTATTCAACTGGTCCTCTTCTTGAAGTTCTGACATTCCTGTCTAGGATAACATCTTCTAGCAATTCTGACATATACTCTAGTGACAGATCATCAACTGATGGAACCTGAACACTGATGTCTTCATCCAAGATCATTGGAGGCTCATACAACTTCAAATTCTCAACATTGACAACTGAGTAAATTTGCATGTATGGAGGATGATTAAGGCGAAAAGCATTAGTACCGATCTTTTCCAAGATCTCAAAAGGACCATACCTGATAGCTTTGAGCTTCCTTCCTTCACCTTGCATTCTTTCCTTGCTGATATGTAACCAAACTCTGTCACCAACTTAAATTGGTGATCAATGCGATGCTTATCATGGTGAGCCTTGTATTTTGCTTGGCTCTGCTCTAATTGTGCTTCTACTGCCTGATGGATTGCTTGGACCTTCTGGATGAACTTTAAAACCTTTTCTGCATCATGACATCCATCTACAACATCGTCCTTCCCAAAAGCAAAATCCATTGGTGTCTTAGGCAAGTAACCGAAGCAAATCTCAAAAGGAGAGCTCTTGGTAGAAGAGTGTGCCGCATGGTTGTAAGCATGCTGCACATAATGAAGACTTTCATCCCACAACTTAGGATGTTTGCTGCAGTAGCCTCTAAGTAGATGCACAACTGTCCTATTCACTACCTCTGTCTGTCCGTCAGTCTGCAGATGGAAGGTTGTACTCTTCTTCAGCTTGGTGTCCATGAGTCCCCACAAAGATGACCAAAATTCCCCTAAGAATCGAGAATCTCGATCGATACAATAGAAGTGGGTAACCCAAAATGAACCCATACATTTTGAAAGTACAAATGAGCAGTCAGTTCAGCAGTAACTTGCTTTTTACAAGGCATTAAAATACACATTTTGCTGAACCGATCAACTACTACATACAAATAATCATGACCCTTCCTAGAAATAGGTAAACCTCCCACAAAGTCCATAGATACACTTTCCCATGGACGGGATGGTACAGGTAATGGTGTGTACAAACCTAATTTCCTATTACTTGGTTTACTGGTTGCACACATTACACATCCTTTTATATACTTGGTGACAGTTTCCTACATGAGGCCAGTAACTATATTTTTGCAATTGGGCTAATGTCTTACTCACCCCAAAATGTCTTGCAATTAAAGAGGTGTGTGCTTCACGGATTACATGTGCCTGCTCATCTTTAGGAATGCATAGTTTTCCCAAGTGATACAACAAATTATCCTACACATAGTAATCTTTCTCTTCTATATGTTTACCCTAGATTAAAGCTGCATAGATATCCTTAAAGTTCTCATCATTAGCATATTGTTCTTGAAAACTTTCATGAACCATAGAACTATTTTGAAGGATTATCAAAGCATTCTGAACAGGAGGTCTAGACAGCATATCTGCTACTTTGTTATGGGAACCCTTCTTATACTCAATCACCAAATGAAACTGTTGTAGAAAACCCATCCACCTAAAGTGCCTACTTTGTTGCAACTTAGATTGTGAGTGCAAATATTGCAGTGGCTAGTGATCGGTGTGGATTACAGTTTCTTTTCCCATTAAGTAATGTTTCCATTTTTTAACACTCTGAACTAAAGCATAAAGTTCTTTATCATATGTAGGATAGTTACTTACTGCTCCTGAAAAAGTTTCAGAGTGGTAGCAAACTAGTTTACCTCCTTGCATGAGTACAGCTCCCATGGCAAACCCACTCGCATCTGTTTCAATCTCAAATGGTTGACGTAAATCATGTAGAGCTAACACTGGTGCAATACTCAACTTTTCCTTCAAAGTATCGAAAGCCTTATGTTGCGGACCTCCCCACTGAAAAGTTGCCTTGGTACTGGTTAATGCATGCAATGATGATGCAATAAAAGAGAAGTTTGCAATGAACTTCCTCCAGTACTAAACTGCACCTAAGAAACTCCTAACTTCTGTAACTGTACTTGGCTTAGGCCATTTTACAATACATTCGACCTTCGCAGGGTCTACTTTCAATTGACCATTCCCTACGACATAGCCTAAGTACACTAAGGATGCCTTTGCAAATTCGCATTTTGACATCTTTACATATAGTTTTTCTTTTCTCAGTACATCAAGTACTTTCTTTACATGAATTACATGATCATCCCAAGACTTACTAAATACAAGAATATCATCTAAATAGACTATGACAAAATCATCAATAAAGGGACGAAAGACATCATTCATGACTCTCATAAATGTAGCTGGTGCATTACAAAGCCCAAATGGCATGACCAACCACTCAAAAAGTCCTTGTTTTGTCTTAAAAGCAGTTTTCCAAATATCACTTTCTACAATTCTTATTTGATGATATCCACTACGTAAGTCTAGCTTAGTGAAATAAATTGCATGTTTCAACTGATCAAGTAAATCATCAATTCTAGGAAGAGGGTACCTGTTCTTTACCGTTATCTTGTTCAAAGCCTTGTAGTCAATGCACATTCTCCAAGTCCCATCTTTCTTTGGAACCAACACAATAGGAGAACCACAAGGAGAAGTACTAGGACGAATAACTCCTTTCACGACCAGCTCTTGAACTTGCTTCTTGATTTCTTCATTCTGCAAGATTGATAAGCGGTACATGCCGATATTAGGAAGTGGTGCATCTTGTTGCAACTGAATCTCATGTTGTATCTCTCTCATAGGAGGCAATCCTTTCGGTTCCTGAAACAAGTCATCGTAAGCGGAAACAACTTTGACCATTTCAGATTTATGTTTTGGATCACATCCCTTAAATGCCTCAGATGTTTCATCTTCTTTGGCTTTTACAATCATCAATACAAAATTCTTACTAGAGTTGACTAACCTTTTCATCTGACCAGCATTAACTAGTGCCAGATTAGTCTTAACCTTATGTGCCCGTACAATGTATTCAATTTTATCTTTAAACAGCTGATACTTATTTTCCCCCCTATAGAAGATAGCCTGTCGATCATACAAATAGGGACTCCCAAGTACAAGACCACAAATATCTAAAGGGACTACATCAGCTTCTACCTCATCCACAAAGTTTGCAGTGATAGCAAATCTTAACTTGCATTGTTTAGTTAATTGTAACTATGCATCATCGCAAACGCATCCAAGAGGATATGGTTTCGAATGAGGCATTGTAGTCAAATTAAGCTTTTTAATAACTTCTTCAGATATCAAATTAACTTGAGAACCCGTGTCAAATAGTGTATCAACCTTAGTATGCTTAATAACAACTCAGATGTGAAATAATTCATTCCTTAGCTTATCATCCTTAGGGGAAGATTCTTTACTTGTACTTGCACTTATGCTAGAAGAATTTATAGCTGAAGAGAGAGATATATCTTTTCCTTTACCTTGGATCCCGGTAGCAACAATTTTTGTCTCATCTCCGGAGTCAGATCCAAGATCTTGTTGAGTTATAGCAGCAGTCTTTTGTTTGCCTTTGTTTCCACCAAATCGCTTTGGCCTCTTTTCAGGATGCAGCTTCCAGCACTTAGAATCATCATGCCCTTCTTCCTTGCAATGTGAGCATGTGGGTTTCTCACCCTCTTTCTTTACTGTTGCTGTCTTTTTACCTTTTTCCTTTGGACTTTTTCTCAGACTTAGATGGCTTTTTATCAGACTTATCAATGAAAGTACCCTTACCCCTTGATTCTAAATGTGTTGCCTGGACACATACTTCATCCAAATTACAAGGATTCAGGACGAGAATAGAATGCCTTAGGTAAGAATGAAGACCACCTATATACTTGAGTAAGGTGTCCTGGGTATACAATGGGACATTTAATGAAATAGCCTTTTTGCGAAATTCATGGGTGTAATCCTGGACAGACTGACCTTAACCTTGCCTAAAATGTTGCCAGTTCATCATTAACTGTTGCATATGGCCTAGGGGGTAGAATTGCTTCTTTAAAGCAGTAACAAATTCTGACCAAGACAAATTAAACTTACCATGCTGTGAAGTTTCATCCCGAGACCTACTCTCCCACCAAGTTAAGGCTACACCACCTAATCGAAGAGTGGCTAACTGAATTCTGTCAACATCATCTACAAGGTTCTGAACTCTACAGTAGACTTCTACTTGCTGAATCCAGTCATCTAGTTTTTCGGCATTTAACTCCCCACAATATTTTGGCAAGTCAAACTTTACATCCAACTTGATTCGAGGCTTATGTCCACCCTTAAAAATATTAGAAGACTCGGAATGGGTAGAAGAAGGAGAAGAGGGGGGAGAAGGAGACGAGGGAGAAGAAGGAGGTGGAAAACAGAACCTAATATGATTTGATTCAATTGAAAGGTAAGAAGACTCCCCCTCATCTAATTTCTTTGGAAAATCTTTTTGATAGGCATGATGCATACATTAAGAGAGAAAGAGATAAAAAAGGAAAAGCCTGTGGTGAGTATGATGGAATCAATATAGGGATAGAAATCAGTCCAAAAATGATAAATATAGGAAAGTGTTGCATACAAGAAGAGAGAGCAGAAATTCAAAAATTACTCATTGAATTTCAAGATGTATTTGCTTGGAGCTATGAAGACCTTAAAAATTTCATGGGTGGAAAATTCAAACATGAAATCCCTCTTAAGCCAGAAACAACACCATTCAAACAAAAACAAAAAAATTATAATCCTATAGTTGAAGGGGCAATCTTCAAGGAGATTGATAAAATGTTGTTGGTTAGGATTATATATCCTATTCATCACTCTACTTGGGTTGCTAACATTGTGCCAGTGAGGAAGAATGGAGAGATAAGGATTTGTGTAGATTTCAAGAATCTAAATCAAGCATCTCTCAAAGATAGTTTTGCACATCCCAATATGGATCATCTCTTACAAACTTTGCAGCGTCAGAGATGATGTCTATGCTAGATAGTTTTCAGGATACAATCAGATTCAAGTAGATGAAGCAGATCAATTCAACACTACATTTACCACTCCATGGGGTACTTTTTCTTACAATAGAATGCTTTTTGGCTTAATCCATGCAGGTGCAACCTTTCAACGTGGCATGAATTTGGCTATTGGTGACTTGAAAGATAAAATTATTGTCATACATCTTGATGATTTAACAGTCTTTTCTAAGAAGAGAAAAGATCATATCAAAGATCTAAAAAAAGTGCTACAAAGATGTAGAGATCATGGTGTCTCACTGAATCCAAAGAAGTCAATATTTTGTGTGACAAAAGGTAAATTACTTGGTCATATTGTATCCCAAGAAGGAGTGAAGATTGATCCAAATAGGGTTAAAGTCATTCAGCAATTAAGTCTACCCATGAGCAAAACTAGAGTGAAATTTGTCTTTAGCCAAGTAAACTTCTTGAGGAAATTTGTGCCTAATTTCTCAAAGATAGTTAAATGTATAGTTGATATGATGAAAGGTAATAAGTTTTTTAAATGGAGTGATATTGGGAAGAAGGCTTTTGAAGGTATCAAAAGTGTCATTGCTAAGGCCCCTACTTTGGTCCATCTTGATTACACTAAAGAGTTCATCATTTATTGTTATGCCTCAGAACATACTATGTCAGCTATAATGATGCAAGAAAACAAATAAAGAATACAAGCTCTAATTGCTTTCATGAGCATACCTCTGAAGAATCAAGAATTGAAATACTCACAGATGGAGAAACATGCATATGCAATGGTAAGAGCCCTTAAAAATTTCAGGTTTTATGTGCTACACTCTCATTCTGTTATATATGTACCAAATGCAGTAAAAAGTATTTTGACACAACAAGAGGTTGGTTGTAATAATAGAGGAGTTTGGATGGCAAAAGTCCAAGAATATGATATAGAAATTAAGCCAACCAAACTTATAAGAGGTAATGCACTCTGTAAAGCCTTGGCTGAAGATCAATAATTCAAAGAAAAAGATACTCCAAAAGTTCTTATGGTAAGTCTTCAAGATCCTTGGTTCTCAAACATTGTTTATTTTCTGACATATAGTGAATGCCCTGATGGATTGACTACTAAGCAAAGAAGAGATCTAAAAACAAAAGCCTTGAAGTATGTGTTTCATGATGATGTCCTCTACAAGAGAGAAATTGATGGAACATTTTTGAGATGTGTGGATAAGCAACAGCAGGTAAAGTTGTTGACATCTTTTCATAATGAGGCATGTGGAGAACATTTCTCTTCTACTGTCACTGTATTTAAAATTTTGAGGCAGTGCTATTATTGGTCTGGCATGTTTAAAGATGCATATAAGTGGGTTGCTAATTGTGAGAAATGCAAGATGTTTCCTGGTAAACCTCAGCTTGCTGCCCTACCTCTTAGGCCAGTGATAATTGAAGTTCATTTCCATCAATGGGGTCTAGATTTTATAGGCCCAATTAATCCCCCTTCTAATCAAGATCATTCTTATATACTGACTGCCACAGATTATTTTAGTAAATGGGTAGAAGTCAAGCCAATGAAAACTTCATCAAAAGTGGTATGTAAATTTCTCAAATAACATATTCTGGTCAGGTTTGGAGTTCCTATGAAAGTGATAATGGATAATGCATTTTATTTTTCTTCTTCAGAAATTATTGAATTTTGTTATGATCATGGTATTCAAGTTGGACATTCCTCTGATTATTTTCCCCAACGCAATTAGCAAGCCGAGTTTAGTAATAAGAATCTGATTAATATTTTGAAGAAATTGGTCTCAGATAATCAGAAAAGTTGGCATGAGAAAATATATGATGCTTTATGGCCTGACAGAACTACACCTAAGAGAGCTATTGGTATCTCACATTTTGAGTTAGTTCATAGAGTGGAAGTTAATTCGCCATTGCCCCTAGAGCTTGTTGCATGTAAATTAAAGACTGTGCTAGAAGTAGATGTTTTCAAAGATGGATTAGAGAACAAAATCATGTATCTCACCAAGTTGCAAGAAGAAAGGGAAGAAATGGTTGATAGAATCACTAAACACCAAGGAAGAGTAAAGAAGTTGTTTGATAAAAGGGAAAGGCCTAGAAAATTCATGGAAGGTGATTTGATATTGCTATGGGATAAGAGACATGAACCAAAAGGTATGCATTCAAAGTTTCAATCTTTGTGGAAAGGACCATTCAGATTATATAGGCAAACTATAATAACTCTTTCAAGTTGGCATATCCCACTGGAGAAACCCTGTCATGTTCTTATAATGGGCAAGATTTGAAGTTGTATCAAATGCAAAATTAAAAGCCGGTAACCCTGCATAGTAACTAGATAGGTAGGTTTCCATTCATGCATTTTGCTTTAGCTTAGTTGTTTGCTTTCTAAGTAGTTGTTGATGTTTTCCTAATTTAGTCTGTGCTTTTGTTTCAAGTTGTCACTTTTTGTGCAAAACCAGAGATTGCTAGAATTCTTTCAAGCATTATCATGCTTAAATCCCTAAACAAAGTCAGTTGCTGCCCCAATTTCAGTTCATATCTTTTTTGCTCTAGGGTTTTGAGTCAAGTGTCAATGTCTCAAGTCTAAGTCTAGATTGTCCATAGGATGGCCTTTCTTCTCATCATTCCTTTGAGCTAACCTAATGCGGGAAATCATATGAGCAATGCATCAGTCCAATGGCTAAGTGATAAGGTTTTGGAGGATTTTTAATACATTCCTCTGATGAGAAGAAGGTCTAGATATCTTCATGATTCATCTTTCTCTATTCTTAGTCATGTTGAAAACAAGGATTCATGTTATGCAAACAGTTCCATGAAGGTCAGTGTAGATGATCTAGTTCAAAATGCAAGAGAAGCAGATAAATCTTCAAAAATGGTGGAAGAACCCTGGTCAAAGGTGGTATGACTCTCTTTGAAATCTAATTGACGGCTTATATTTAATCAATGTGTCTGCATTACAAAGTTGACAAGTCAAATGGCTCAGAAATTAAGTCCACATCATCTGATGATGACTAAATCGACGGGTGGTGTTTTAAGAAGGAATTGAAAGGGTTCAAAGTTGACATCTCCTCAGTCGTCGAATCTCAAATGATCGACATTCGGCATATTCTCACTTTTCAAAAATGCACGAAAGATAACCAATGCAGCAATACGAGAACTCGACACGTGGAATGGATGGACCCACACTGCAGAGCAAACTGATATGTTAAAGTCTTCTTAATCTCAGTCGTCAAATCTTTGAAATCAATGATCATCGCATCATCGCGGGCCAATCAAAGTAAATCATGGTTAAAGTTGTGATAGAGCGAAAACAAACAAACGCATGGTCACTGATGATTAACGCAAACCCTAAGTTAAGGTCTCAACTAAGTGAAAGGAAGCAATCATGCCATCACAGGGTTAGATGCAAGGTTAAAGATCAAGGTCCTGACACAGCGAAAAAAAAGAAATCGCATCGTCGTTGGTGGTTAGAGATAACTCATGGTTAAGGCAGCGACTGAGCAAAGCAAAGGAATCGCATTGTCACAAGAGGTTTAAAGTAACCTATAGTTAAAGATGTGAAGCCGCGAGAACCAATCATCACATGGTCGTAGGTCAGAAAAAGCAATTAAGTTTAATGTTGTAAAATCACAATCATGGTTAATGAGCAGTTGTCGTCAAGTCATTGCAGTTAGTAGAATAAAAACATATTAAGTTGTGACCAATGAAAGAGGTTAAAGCCAATCGCACCATCACATCGAATAAAGAAGTATGTTATGTTTTAATCATGACCGTTGATTTGAAACCAACGATGAGAATTCAAAATGGCAGTGACCGTTGGAATATGGATTATATAGACTTGGCGCCAAAGGTAGAATATAGAAGAAATGAAGATTTTTATAGGGTTTCCCAAAGTTGCATGAAGATAAACAGTCATCGTGTGTTTCCAAAAGTATCATAGATTCATAATCATTAATGGAGAAGATGCCACGTATTCCTGCTATACTAAAAATAAGATATTTTCCATGTTTTATTCTTATTTTCTTTATGTTATGTGACTATTACTCTACCAGAAATGAGAAATGGCAAAAAACTATAAATGTAATCTCTTTTGATAATACAAAGGTCGGCAAATTTGATGGTGAATTGGTCTATAATTCCATTTATCCTACTTGATTGTCATGTTTTGTGGCCTATGCATAGGTTAGTTTTGCATTGAGAGTTGAAGGATAATGATATATGATCCTATGATAATCAGGTGGATTCCATTTCACTTTGATGTTTGTAGTCTAGGTAACTCTATTTACTTTCTTCATGTATGATTCTATTTCATCTCTTGTTGGTTTTATAACATGTTAGATAACTATTATCACCAAAATCTGCACCCTGATTTGCATTAAGTCCTAAAACTCACAGCGATTTTGGAGAAACATTGGATCAACCAGAAATTGTGGGTAACCTATGACCTGGTTGAACCTCTAGATTCTAGGCCAGTTCCTATATGACACATCTGATACCTTACTTGTACTAATGGAGACGTGAAAACTTCTATGGAAAAGGGTAAAAAGACAACATTGAACATGAAAGTTTTCACGTCTCCATTTGTACAAGTAAGGTATCAGATATATCATATAGGAACCGGCCTAGAATTCGGAGGTTCAACCAGGTCATAGGTTACCCACAACTTCTGGTTGATCCAATGTTTCTCCAAAATCACTGCGAGTTTTAGGACTTAAAGCAAATCAAGGTGCAAATTTTGGTGATAACAGTTTTTGGCACGCCCGGTGGGACACTTGCCTTATTTTTAAGGAAGTTGCTACTGTTTTTGATGTGCGAACAACAAGGTTAATTTTTTTATCTGCATATCTGGCGACTCTATGGGAAAGAAAAGTACAGATTAGTGTTGTTAATGAGAAAGGTACAAACTAGAAGCTCAAATTCATTAGAATACCTGCAGCTCGAAACACCTAAAAGACGTGGGAGGACTCTTGCTAAGACAAAACCAGTGAAGAGAAATCAGCACAGGGTACTCGAGTTTACCAAACGAAAAGTCGTGCCATGCTTTTAGCAAGTCCCAATTGGAGAACTGAGCCTTTTGAATCAAAAATTTCTGCATCTTTTACAGATTCAACAGCAAGCTCAAGTTTAACAACAAATTTGTTTTCAAGACCAGCTATAGCTTCAATACATCAACAGCAGATCAGTTCTTAGTTATCAGTAATGGCACAACCAAGAGCATTTATTTTTGTTCCCTTTAACCAGGAGAGTCCTTTAAATCTCCAACAGCATAACAACATTCCTTTGGCAGCCTTGAAAGGAGTGTCGTACTTCACTGAAGAAAGCCAAACCACAGCTTTTGAGAATGTTAGAGATGTAGCAACCCTATGCAATGTTCATCATGTGACACAAGAAAACGTAGCAATCAAATTATTGGCAGCTTCATTTAAGGGGAAAGCATTGGAATGGTTCAGAAGTTTACCGGTGGCTTCAATAAGCACATGGAATGAATTGGGTGATGCATTCACTAAATTTTTTGAAGACAAGTCTAATCATTTGTCACTGGTAGAACAATTGACAACTATAAAAAGGGCTCCACAAGAACAGATGACTGATTTTAATACACGTTTTCAAAAGACATGGGATAGAATACATGTTGTTGTCAGACCAAGTGTTGCTCATGCATTTTTGTATTATCTTAAGAGTTTGAACAGCGATATTTCTGTCATGATTCAGTCTATGGAAGGTATTACGCTGCCACAAGCATTTACCATATTAGTAAGGGCAAAAAATAGCCTCATACAAGTAAGTAAGATTGCTCCTAGGCCTCCTATGCCTATTTTTTCGAATATACAGCCCAATATGCCTTTGCAAATGCCATCATTCAACCCATTACCAGTTGTTTCCAGCCAAGAGATAGCAGTTGCAGGACCTTCTCAGGAGCTGCAAGAGATTAAACAAAGTCAGCAAAAAATTGAAAACTTAATGCAAACATTCAGGAATGAGTTGGTTAATGTCAAAAAACAGCAGTTTCAGCCAAGGCAACCTTTTCAAACACAAAATTTTGCTGCAAATCAAGGATACCAGCAACAGAACCAAGGTTACCAACAGCAAAACCAAGGTTACTAGCAATAGCATAATCAAGGTTATCAATAGCAGAACCAAGGACAATTCAAAATAGGCAAAATCTTCAAGGGTACAATGCTGGAAATAAACAGAGTATAAATCAGAGACCATATAGGCCTTACAATCCAACACCCCTAAATGTTGCAAATCTGGTAAAAGATATCGTACCCATACCAATGCAAAACAATATGGCTGCTAAATATGAGTGGTGTTTTCCATGTAATCAACCTCATAGTCAAGCTACCTGTTCCAATGGCGTGATCAATCAAGCTTTGATGGTACAAAACACTACAAGGATGCAGCATACACCTGAGGCTGAAATGGAGCAACAGCAAGATGTACCCCCCGTGGATGCTTCATTCCTAAATTGGCAAGTGGATGAATTCTGTGTTGTAAATGGCGCTGATCCTAAGATTGTTGTTTATTCCAGAAACAAAAAAAGAGCTCTTGATGACCAAAAGACCGGTAATAACAACAATGTAAGTGATGCAGCCGTTGTCGGATCATCTAAGCCAACTAATCAGCAAGTTCCAGCAGCAAATCTTCGACATGCCAACATGGAACAGCAACAACAAGCACAACCTGATGTTACAAGATCGCAACCTAAGGTACATGCATCAATTCCTTTTAATGTTGTTGAAAATATGAAGATGAATGTATCTATCAGTATGTGGGATTCTTTGGCAGTTCCGGGTCAAGTTGATATGTTGCAATCTGAATTATCAAAAAGAAGTAGTGCTGGTGAAAATATACCAAGTGTTGTATTTGCAAATAATGAAGAAAATAACAGCAAACCAGCAATTCCAACTGTCAAACCTCCCCCTTTTTATGTGTCTTTGATTATAGGCAATAATTTGGTTCACAATTGTATGATTGATAATGGAGCCACAAGCTTGGTTATGCCTAAAAACGTAGCAAACTAACTAGGGCTGAAATATCAACCGCTGAAGAAAGGTGTAGTACAATTGGATGGGTCATCTGTCAACACAATAGGTGTCATTAAAGATGCTAGTCTTACCTTGCATGCATGTCCAAATTTTTCAATACCTCAGGATGTTTATGCCATAGATCTTCTGCCATATTTTTCCTTATGCTTATCTAGAGATTTCACAGCAAAGATTGGTGGCTATTTTTCATCAGATTGGTCTCATATGCTCTTTAGGTTAAGATATGGTACAAAAATCACAATTAAGTCTGAAAAGTTAGCTAAGGACCATATAGAATCTTATGTCCTTACTGCCATTAATGCAAATCTGATGTCATTTGATAGTGATGAATTTGATGTGGTAGATTCTAAAACATCTCTCAGTGGTGTTACAGATATTTTACTTGATGAATGGGCCACTGAAAATGCTATTAACAATCAAAACAGCATTATCCATGATGCTGGTTTTGGAAACTATATGATGTTAGATCCCAGTCTTAAAATTCCAAATCTAGTCAAAGATACAAATCAAATCAGCGAACAGGAAAAACAGGTATGGAAGATGTATTTTGATGGTTCACGAAGTAAGAATGGTGCTGGTGGGGGTGTGATGCTAGTATCACCTCAGGAGGATAAATCTTTTGCTGCTTTTCGTTTTTCATTTGCATGTTCTAACAATGTGGCTGAGTATGAAGGATTGGTACAAGGTTTGGAATGGGCGAGAAAGAGGAAAATAACATGCTTGCTGGTTTTTGGGGACAGCAAGCTCATTGTGAACCAAGTTAGAGGTCTAATTTCTGTCAAAAATGAAACGCTAAAGTTGTACAAAAATAGCGTATGGAATATTATCGAAGAATTTGAAGCTTTTAATATAATATCCACACCTAGAGCAAAAAACTAGTTTGTTGATAGACTTGCAGCAATAGATGCACAGTTTGATATTATTGATAATGTCACAAAAAAGAATGAACAGCATCATGTGAAGGTGGTAGTTAGACCTTCAGTACCAGATAACAACATAAATTGGTAGGTTTTTTATTCAAATGAGCAGATTTTAAACTTTTTATTACAAGAAGATGTGTTTTCAGTTGCTAATCAGGATAGATTCAATCAGCAATATGGTGATCAGGTTATACAACTGAAAACAAACAAGTTACCAAAAGGCTTGGTTACTCTAGAGACCATCTTTGACCCGGATGATCAAGTGAAGAAAGATAAAACTAGTTTGTTGGTGAACGAAGAACATTATGAAGAGCTGGAAATTTTTGAGGGAAGACGGCTAAAGGTTGGTAAGATAAACTCACCACAAGAAAAACAATCTTTTATTGAATTATTTCAAGAATTTAATGATGTTTTTGTGTGGGACTATTCTGATCTGAAAGGCTTTGATCCTAAGTTAACCCAACACACTATTGAGCTTGAGCCTAATGCTAAACCTGTAAGGCAAAAAAGAGACCTGTGAATCCTAAGCTAGAACCTTCAATACTGAAAGAGTTGAATAAGCTTTTGGAAGGAGGGATTGTCTTTCCTATCAAACATACTTCTTGGGTCTCTAACCTAGTACCTGTAAGAAAGAAAAATGGAGAGATACGCTTGTGTATCGATTTTAGAGACTTAAATAGAGCTTCACTAAAAGACAGACATCCCTTACCATCCATGGAACAGATTTTACAGTATGTTTCAGGTTCTTAAAGGTTTTATTTGTTAGATGGATATTCTGGTTATAATCAAGTTTTGGAAAAGGATGAAGATCAGTTCAAAATAGCATTCACTACAAAGTGGGGAACTATGGCTTATAGAAGGATGCCTTTTGGACTAGTTAATGTTGAAGCTATGTATATGGCATTTGGAAACTTAATGTACAAGATAGTGCTGGTATATTTAGACGATATTACTATTTTCAGCAAGGATGCTAAAGACCATATTTTCATCTCAAACAAGTGCTAGAAAGATGCAGAAAATTCGGTATTTCCTTTAATTCAAAAAAATATGTATTTTTTGTTCATGAAGGAAGACTTCTCAGATATATTGTTTCAAAATATGGTACTACTATAGATCCCGAGAGAGTACAAGCAATTTTAGAGTTACCATTACCCAGCCATAAGAAGGGTCTACAAAGTTTTCTTGGTAGGATCAATTTTGTAAGACGTTTCATACCTAATATTGCCAATCTTTTAAAGCCTTTAACAGCAATGTTAAAGAAAAATATTGTTTTCAATTGGACCAAAGAGGGGAAGCGCTATTTTGAAGCAATTAAAGAAGCCTTGTCCGCTGCCCCTATTTTGGTTAATCCAGATTTTACCAAAGATTTTATACTGTATGCTTATGGCAGTTTTGACGTCATTTCAGCAATGCTGGTGCAAAAGAATGATGAAGGATTTGAGCAACCTGTTGCATTTTTCAACAAAGGTTTGCAAGATTATGAACAAAGGTACAGCTTTGTTGAAAAGCATGTTTTTGCTGTCATTAAGAGTCTTAAAAAGTTCAAAAACCTGGTCTCCAACAACAAGATTCATCTAATGGTATCCCATCCAAGTGTGAAGGAGTTTTTATTAAGCAAAGATTTAAATGAAAAAAAAGCAGATTGGATAACTCGTGTGGTGGAATATGACATATCACCAAACTTGTTAGAGGTAAAGGATTATGTGAACAGTTGGCAGATGACAACCTTCAAGAGGTGGAAAACAATCAAAATCTGTTGCTGGTTGATAATGATCAGGCTGGAAATAATCAATCAGCATGTTGGTTGACTAAAATGAGTCATTATCTGCAAACAAGGGAGTGTCCTTTGAGGTTGGATAGAACAAAACGTAGGTATTTCAGACTTCAGTCAATTTCTTATGTTTTGGTTAATGATGTTTTGTTCAGAAAAGATCATAGTGGCATGTTATTGCGTTGTATAAGTGCTGATCAGACCAACAAGATCCTGGAACAATTCCATGATGAAGGGGGTCATTTTTCCCCAAAGACAACAGCTTATAAAGTGTTGAGAGTAGGATTCTATTGGCCTGATCTGTTCAAAGATGCCGATACTTGGTCAAGAAAATGTCAAAAATGTGCATTGTTTGCTGGTAAAGATGTTTACCGTACAGTTAAAATGAACGCATACAGATAATGGAACAAAATAGCAATATTATATTCGCATATGCCAAACATACATTATGCTTGATAAGATTCATGATAGAAGATGCTTTACAATGATCCCAGACGGGATATAAATACTATCTGTTGAACCTTCCCGAAGGAGTCCGTCGGCCACAAACATTATGTCCGCTACAAACTATTTATCCGTCGGCTACAAAACACAAAACACCGATGACAATCATTCCGTCGGCTACAGAAAAACTGTCGGGACCATCCAGTCGGCTGACACCATCCCCCCCAAAAAGAAAAGTCGTCTCCGGACGACAATTACAAAATATCTGAGACAAATTAACAAACAAAATAAATTATTAGAGTGACTACAACAAGAAAAATCTGCTTCTGTCACATCACTTCCACATTCATCCCGTTACATCTATAGCCTCTGCTAACACAATACTGTCTCCTCAAGCTGACGTTAATAGCCACCCGTGCTGCTTTCTCTGCTTCCAACACTGGGTCCACTGAGCTAAGTGTCGCTGCACTGCGTCCAATAAGATGATCAACTCCTCCCGAGCTCTCTACGCATCCACCAAGACAGCCTCCCGGCCAACACCTACTCCCAGTGCCTGTAGTACACAGAGAGTCCATGCCTGCAGCAACTTCAACTCTTCTCAACTGGTCAGACTCCCACGACTGATATCCGCAACGACTGGGGGTCTAGGGGGCAACGCCCCCGTGGGGTCCTGGGGCAGCCAAGACCAAATTAGCACTTTGAAACCCACACAAAAATGCACGGAACAGACTATTTCTGACATATTCTGTCGATTTCACACTCTTTCTAGCAATCACTGATGCGTCCCCTTCCCTTTGACATCATCTGTAACTCATTCTGAACAATTTGAATATGTCATTTTTTTATTTTTTATTTTTAAATCCATCCTTGAATCAGCCCGCAGGAGCATAATATCATCAACGAACTTTCTTCGTTCGTGGGGTAGAAAAATAGCTTGCGAAAAGCAAGATGCGGGGGAATGCTACAAGAGTTGGAGCCCTTAACCATAGCATCCGTAGCTTCACCACAGATCGCAATGCCTCGTTATGGAGGAGATCGAACACCACCGACTTCTTCATCTCAGCAAGTCTATCTCCAAGAACGGTTGTGCTTCCAATACCCGAGGGAGAGAAATAACACGGCTTCTTGCACAATCTGCTCCTCAATAATGTCCTCTGTTACCAACACCCTGCAGAAAACATGAGAAAGTCTGGGGAAAGAAGGGATCAACGCCCACGGAAGAGTGCAAACTTGAAGCCGCGGCCACCACCAAACACCCCCCCCCCCCCTCGCGGAAAGGAGTCAAGCCCGCGGTTGAAAAAAGTTCGCAAAGGAATAGAAGCAGTTACAAAATACCCGCGGCCCCTTGCACAGCCCGCGGAAAGAGCGATGGAAAAACATAAATAAATTTGTGCCCGCAGCTAAGGAAAGACACCCGCAGGGAAGTAAGAATCACCCACGGAATACACAGCGTCAACGGGAAAATGGAAGGCCCGCGGACAGGTGCCCACAGAGCACCTCCCACGGATAGGTGCCCGTCATAGTTGAAAAACTCGCCAAATGCAAAAACTCGCCAAGCCCCCCAAAAGTTTAATCGGGAAAAACTCGGCGATTTAAAAAAAAAACTCGGGAAAAACTCGGGAACCTAAAAAACCGCTGAAATTTAATTAAAAATACATTTATTTTGCAAAATTTAATGAGAAGATGCATCTAATAAGTTAATTAAAGACAATACAAAAGAAAGAAACAAAGTTTAGATATATATAAATGCATAATGCATACAAAATTGCATTCTCATGCAGAATGCTCATGGTAGGAAGCAAAATAGTAAATTACTAAATAGTTTCAATCTGTCAAACTAGAAGTAAATACTAAAAGTCTAAATACATCAATACAATGTCAATCACATCTTCCTCTTTCCACTTGCACTAGCAGGAAAGCGAGGGGGTCTAGTCCTAGAAGAAGTGCCCCGCACTAGGATAGGGCGTGAGCTACGTGACTGTGAACTCTGTGGCTGTGCCCCCTCGCTCGACGTCCCTACTAACTGGCTCGGCGTCCTAGAAGAGGATGCATCTCCTCCTAATGGTAATGCCTGATCCTCGCCTGAATCATCATCATCCTCGTCCTCATCCTCAATGTCATCCATAGTGAACTGAAAATCAGTGTCAGCTTCCCCCTCCATGGCCTGCCTCTCCAAATCAGCGATCTCATCTGGTGTAAACAATGGACTTGGCTCTTGTGCTGTCCAATCAGAATAAGGATCTATCTCATCTAGATCAAGCGGACCAGGTAGTTCTAAGAGCTGTGACTTTTTTATGCGCAACTTAAGATTATAGTGCACATAAACAAGGTCATTAAGCCGTTTTTGAGTCATTCTGTTTCTTTTCTTTGTATGGATGGACTCAAATAAGCTCCAATTGCGCTCACAATGGGATGAGCTACAAGGTTGGGATAGGACTCTGAGAGAAAATTTCCTTAAATTGGGGGTATTGCCACCCCAACTTGCCCACCAAGCATCTACAAAACAAAATTTAAAAAGTTATAAAGCAATAAAAAACAAAATCAGAAGCACAACTTATCAATTAGCAAAAGTTTTAAAGTTTGACGCTTTACCTGGTGCTTGAGTAGATCTTGCTCTCTTTGCTAGCATAGAAGAGAACAAAGGACCCCTTGATTCCACATAGATTTGTTGTTCGGTCACAATAAGGTCTCTCTCCTCTTCACTTGATATCATTCTCTCAATGCATTTAGAGAGACCTTCCATGACCTCTCCATTAGGATCTGAGTAGGAATCATCAGCCCTAAAACAAATAGAAAATGATATCAAGTCTTACTACACAACCTTAAAAAGTAAAGTAAAATAAAGACTTATTAAAATCCCAACTTCAAGGACAATCAATTATCATAGTACCTGAATTTGGGATTGAGGAAGTAGCTTGTTGCATGAATAGGTTGGTGGAGCATATTGTTCCACCTCCTATCAATTATTTCCCAAATGGGGTCAAATCTGAGACTGTCCCCGTGATAGTAACTTCTAACAGCCTCTTTCGCCCTATCCATGGCCTCATAAAGACCTCCCATTGGGGATTGCTGCCCATCGCATGTGCGCAAGACTAGAACCAAGGGCAGAGACATCTACATTTGAAATTTGAAAAATACAAATTAGTTAATAACATAGTAAGTTATGAATTGAAAATGAAACTTGAATACACTAAAAATATAATGAAGTTACCTCCACAATCTCCTTAGCCTTTGCAAAAAAGCTATCATCAAAGACTATTCGTGCCACAGCTTCTCCTTCGGGCTTCTTTGAGTAAGGTGAAGCAACCCAATCAGCACACACAAACATTTGCTTCAAAGCCAATATGTGGTCAAGAATACTTTGCAACGTCAAGAAGACCGTTGCAAACCTTGTCATAGCAGGTCTCATCAAATCTTTGCCTTTAGTGGCTTTTCTCATCAAACTGAGAACCCATGGGTGATTATAGATATATTTTGTGACTCGCCTAGCATCTTCCACAACTGGACTCACCCAATCAAGTTTTCCTATGTCCTCCAAAAGAAGGTCAAGGACATGTGCTGCACAAGGTGACCAAAAAAGTGTGGGATGCCTCTCTTGGAGGATTCTACCTAAAAGATTAGCAAAAAATCAATAATTAGTAACGAACTTTCCATATTTAGTATTTACAAATTACATCAAATCTAAATTGAATAATACCATAGCATTACATTCATGATTCATATTGATTCAAATATAGAAAATTAAATCTACCTGCTGCCACATATGCTGCTGCATTATCTGTGATTATTTGCACCACATTCTCTATTCCCACCTCCATGACAACATTCTCCAACATTAAAGCCAATGTGGCTGCATTTTTCACTTTGTTGGAGGCATCGACAGATTTCCAAAACACCACATCATCTTTGCAAGCAATCAAGAAGTTAATAATGGTTCTACTTCTTCCATCTGTCCACCCATCAGATAAAATGGTGCAGCCATACTTCTTCCACTCTTTCTTTTGGTCTTCTATCAACAATCTTGCCCTACCAACCGCTTTGTCAAGCAACCTACAAAATTTAAGTGTAATATTAAATAAAGTGTAAGTGTTAGTAAAAAATTAGGAAATAAGTTATAACAATTAAGATTTAAAATATAACAATGAACTAAAGTGAATCTCAATTATTTACAATTACTAAATAGTAAAATACTAACCTTCCACTCATATCCTTGCGATTAGGCGGCTTGTACCCTTTGCCTAATATTGTCATTGCATTCACCATATTGACCCAATAGGGACTATCAGCGGCATTCATTGAGATATTGTTGAAAAACCAAAAATCAGCTGCTGCAATATCAGTTTTCTCATGCACCTCCTTAAACCATGCAGTGCCCTCTAATGATGGCTGTGCTCCAGGTGTGTTCCTGGGCACAAAATAACCACCTATCCCTGATGGGGATCTGGATGGTGATGATGAAGAAGTACGAGATGTAGAAGAAGTGGAACCGGTAAAAGAGAAATTTTGTTTGCGGATCCGTGGGCCACGAAGAGATCCTGGTATGTTCTCAAGTGCTTCTTCTTCCTCTTGCATATCAAAAAGAGCTCCTTCAGATTCAGCTATGGCTGCCCTCATAGCTATTTTTGCCCTCTCCCTATTCAATTTTTTCTCTTCAGCAGCTGTAAGTAGGGCATGGATGAATCTTTTTTCTTCATCAGTTACCTTGAGACAAGGATTTGAGTCATGTTTCTTTATGCCTGCAAGGTGGTATTTGAGGCGGTTTATGCCTCCAGAAATAATTCTCTCACAGGGAATGCATATCACCTTCCCAATATCATTTGGATTTGGAGCTTCATAGGCATACCGCCATGCCTTATCTCTTGCATTTTTAGGCCGAGTGCCTATATATCCAGATGGGCATGGTGTTTGTGGCCACTCTTCTTGTGGGTTTGTCATTTTTTTAATGGTTGACCACTGCCCTACACATAAATATATAGAGAAATGAATAAACAAAGTTAGAACTTAGAAGCTAGGGTTTCAAATGATTCAAACTTCAAACTTGAACCATATCCTTAGCAAACAACAAACTTCAACCATATCCTTAGAAGCTAGGGTTTCAAATGATCCAAAATGATTTTAAATGATTTGAAAACATTTACAAAAAACAACAAAAACAAAAGAACATTTGTTATAAAACTATAAAAAGTTTTCAAACTATGATAAGATGAACATACCTGGAAAGAAATTTGTCTTCTAAAATCGGTTAGAATCCTCTACAATCCACTCAAATCCGCCTTGAATCACTTGCAATCAGCCAAGAATGCCTCCAAACCTTCTCCTCTTCACTCCTCAAGGTTCTAAACAATGCAAATACAAGAAAGAATGAGAAAAAACACACTCACTGCCGCTTAAATCCGTCACAGGCCGCGTTCACCAGTAAATCGCGAGTTTTTCCGAGTTTTTGTCGAGTACTCGCCGATTACTCGACGAGTTTTTACCAGATTGCCGAGTTTTTAAATCGGCAAGTTAACTGGTTAAAAACTCGCCGAGTACTTGGCGAGTTTTCCATCTATGGTGCCCGTTGAGCACCTCCCGCAAATTTGGTTTTTTTTTTTTTTTTTTAAATTTTTTTTTAATTTATTTATTTATTTTCCAAATTTTTTTTTTTCTCTTTATTTTTTCTTTTTCTTTTTTAAATAAAAATACAGAGGTACCTCAATTTTGCCTCCAGGTGTCGCCATTCTGCAACGACAGGGGAGTCAGCTAGCCATTCTATGACAGCGACGGAGTCTTCCTGGCACCATATATTTGCAATTTAAATCCGTTGACTACCAGAGGCACCTCTTGCTCGTCCAATGTCTCCAATTTTATCGATCCATTGTCGTCGACCTTCCAGATCTGATATGGTCCAACCCATGTGGCCTTAAACTTTTTCGGTTTGAGTTCCTTCCAACCGTCGTACTTGAGTACCAACTAGCCCGACTGAAACCTGTTGAGTTTGTCATGCCACGCTTTATGTCTGTTCTGTGTCACCTCCGTCACCCACTGTGCCTGCGATTATCGCGCATCTAGCTTATTTCCTTGCTGTCGGTACCCTTCAAGTAATTTTATGGTGCGATGCCTTCTTTTCTTCCTGTGCGGTCCGTTCATTGTGTACCGAATGGTGAAAAAAAAAATTTCTGGGTCTGTGTTGTATGTCCTTCCCTTCTTCAGTCGTAACCTCCTTTGCGTCATCTGCTTCTCTGTATTCCTCCGGACACTCATTTTCCTCCTTTTTCTCACCTTCGTCAACCCCTAGCATATTACAACTCGGAAAGAGTTCGTAGTCTTCTATTTGCCAATGGTAAAGGCCATTCACCGAGTCTAGGTCGTCGTCATTTGATCCTCCATCTAGTCTCAATATTCCTTCATCATCCAGTTCCATTCTCCTCTTTCCTTCATTGTCGTTTCTTTCGTCGTCACTGTCGCCTTCACCTTCTGAGTCTAACGATGCTGCCTCCTCACCTACCATTTGTGTGTGCAGGTCAATTATGAACTTTTGCCTCCGTGCTCCATTGATAGGGTATTTCATTTCCAATCATGTTTTACTTTTGCTTGCACCAACCAAGTCCGTCCGAAAATAGCATCATATCCTTTTCTTTTCAATGGAATGACCACAAAATCCAATAAAAATGGTTGCGTACCAATGGTTACCGATTGCACCCTCAAGGTTCCTAACGGTTTGATCCCGTGCTGGTCCGCCGTGAGCAACTGGAATGTAGGTGGCCACAGCGTCGGCTTTCCCAACTTCTTCTAAGTATCCTCCGGCAACACATTCACGCCGGACCCTCCGTCAACAATTGTGTCTGTCAGAACGTTTCCCAAAATCCCCATCTCGACGACCACCGGATGCCTTCTCGTCATGAGCGCCAAGAGCATTGGGTCTGTTGTCATCACTTTCCTACTGTCCCTTCTTGTGTCCTCCATTGCTTCCGAAAACGGTGTATGATTCAGAATGGCTGTCCATAACTGGGGCATTGTGAGGTCACTTATCTTGACCGGTATCTTCGTTTGCAAGATCTGTCGTACAATGTTTTGTTCTGCGAAGTTCCTTGCCAAGGTGCCAATGATGTCCTTCAACTGAGATGTCTCCGCCGACGATGCCTTTCCAATTTCCGCCTGTGCTTCCCCAAATTTTCTCTTTTCTTCCGCCGGATCTGGGTACTCTTTTGCTTGCCTCCATGTAATTGCCGGAACCTCTTCTTCATCCGTCCGGACAGTGATCAGATTCACTCCAGACTTCAAGCACTTGGCATCTTCATGATCGCCGGGTCCACACCATCTGCATAATAATTTCGGTGTGTTTTCCGCTGTACAATCCCACACAAAATGACCCCACAAATTACATGCTCGGCATTGAACAATCAGCCGTCCGTTTGCATCATATTGGGTTCAACTTTGGCTCCCATTATTATTGTTATTGTTCACATTGTTGTTATTTTGCCCTTTGTTATTATTCCTGTACCCTTCAGATGTGGCACCTGCGCTATTCGTATTTCCGCTACTGCCCGACAGGGAAGCCTCCTGTGTAAGAAGCACCTGCGGAGATCCTCTTGTCTTCATGTTAAAGGGGCACTCCTTTGTCGAATGGTCCATGATCTGACAAATGTCACAGAATTGGTTCCTTGGACACGATCCTTTAGTATGACCATCGATCTTACACTCTGTGCACCACAGCTCACTACCTTTTGGCCCCTTTGCATGTTTTTAAACTCCTTCATCATGCAAATCATGTCCTATAAAGCGCGGACCTTCTTGCTACTGCCTTCATCATCGCTACTATTTTCTCCGGCAGGCTCATCATCATCAGAATCAGATGAGCCAGTGTTCTTCTTCTTCTTTGTTTTCTGCTCACTTTCGAGGTCCAATGCTCTGTTATAAGCTTCCGTGTATGACGACAATGGCACAATTTTCATTTTTCTCCGCAACTTCGAGCGTAGGCCTTCCACAAACCATCTTTTCTGAAGTCCGTCTGCCGGCTTACTTTCCATTTTGTTTATCAAGTCTTTTAATTTCCTAGCGTAAACGGGGACGGTTTCGTTCTTCTCCTGCTTAGTATTGAAGATCTCTGCTACAATTTCATTATCATCCCGCAATAGTTTAAATTCTACCAGAACTCTTTTTTAATGTTATCCCAACTGTTTAGTTTTTGTGGATCTGTATTAGTGAACCAATCAATTGCTACGCCTCGTAGGGTGGCCGGAAATTGTCTCATCCAGTCGTCTTCATCAATTATCCCATTTGCCTTCCAAATCGTTTCACATGTTTTGCAATGTCGAATGGGATCGGCCGTACCATCGCCATGGAAACGGCGCCAAATGTTTACCGTACAGATAAAATGAACGCATACAGACAATGGAACAGAATAGCAGTATTATATTCGCATATGCCAAACATACATTATGCTTGATAAGATTCATGATAGAAGATGCTTTACAATGATCCCAAACAGGATATAAATACTATCCGCCAAACCTTTCTGAAGGAGTTCGTCGGCCACAAACATTATGTCCGCTACAAACTATTTACCCGTCAGCTATAAAATACAAAACACCGACGACAATCATTCCGTCGGCTACAGAAACACTGTCGGGACCATCCAGTCGGCTGACAAAAGAAAGGCTGGCAGCCTTACCTTTGCAACCAATCTTGGTTGAGCAGCCATTCATGAAGTGGGGTATTGATTTTGTAGGCCCCATTAATCCAAGTTCTAGTGCGGGTCATAAATGGATTCTTATAGCTACTGATTACTTTACAAGATGGACTGAAGCAGTAGCACTAAGAGAGGCAAATGAATCAACTGTACTCAATTTTTATGATGATTTGACTATGAGGTTTGGGGTTCCTGATTCAATCATTTCTGATAATGCATTAGCCTTTGTGGGAGCTAGAATGACTAAATGGGCATTAAACAAAGGTATATATCTGAATACCTCATCAAACTATTACCCTCAAGGCAATTGTTTGGCGGAAAGCACGAATAAAAACCTTTTAAGGATCATCAAGAGAACATTAGAAGAGAACAAGAGAGATTCGCATGCAAGGTTAAAATCTGCCTTATGGTTGGATAGGATTACTCCTAAACAAATCATTGGAACATCTCCTTATGTTCTAGCATATGGGAAAGAGGCTAAATTACCTATTACTACTGAATTTCCTGCCCTACAGCTTGCTGATCAGCTAATGATATTTGAAGAACAGGATCCCCTCAAGTTAAGGTTTGCTAAATTGCTGGAGTTAGAGGAGGAAAGAAGTGAGGCATTACAGAAAATGGAATATCAGCAACTACAGGTGAAAAGAACATTTGATAAAAAGGCAAAAGATCGACATTTTTCAAGAAGGGGTTCAGATTTTGAGAGAAGAAGGATGCTTATGTGATTTTGTCCTTAGTATCTTTTTTTTCATTATTCTGAGCTATTATGCAGATGTATTGTTTTTTGGGCCTTTGATTGGAATAAAGTCTTCATTGGAACCAGTTTTAGAGTGAAAGATTTGGTTGTATGCTTCAAGGTGATTGACGTTATTCAAATTGTGTTTTTATTGATAGACCTTTCTGAATTATGTCTTGTCTTGCATCTTCCTTATCTAATATTTGTTTCATAGGTTTTGAGTTGTGTTTCCATTATTGATATATTTGACTGTGATTAGTTTACTTTCGTATATTTTCAAGTTCATAAACCTTCTCTTAAATTATTGATATGAATTACCAGATCTTCAAGCAGGGGTTTTGTGATTATCTGTTAAAAAACTTTCATTGTGTCTCAGGTATAACAATACTTTGTATTATCAATCTTGGTGTATCACCTTATTTTAAATCTTTTAAGCTTTTCATGTTCAAGGTTGTCTTTTTACCCTTTTCCATATAAGTTTTCATGTCTCCATTAGTACAAGTAAGGTATCAGATATATCATATAGGAACCGGCCTAGAATCCGAAGGTTCAACCAGGTCATAGGTTACCCACAACTTCTGGTTGATCCAATGTTTCTCCAAAATCGCTGCGAGTGTTAGGACTTGAAGCAAATCAAAGTGCAGATTTTGGTGATAACAATAACTTCATTGGGAATTGAAGGATAGATGTGTATGAATCTATTAGTAACATGTTGAAATCCATTTCATTCAAGTTTAGTAGTCAAAGCAATTCTATTTGCCCTTACGTGTATTTCCTCTTCCATTCCCCTTTGCATTTAGATAAGTTAAATCTGCATTTAGAATAGGAGTAAAAGTCAGAAATCTCAAGATAATCTACTGCAATCATTTCATTAAGTGTGATAGGTTATTCAAATCCATTTTGCCTGAATTGTTTGTCTACAAACAATTTGGTTATCCTTCACTACTCTCGGGTTAAGAGCTTATAACGTCAAAAGTTTTGATCTAATAATGACATATTCATTGCACATCATTGAAAATCTTAAGGGAGTTGTACATTGCAATTCAAAGATAGTACAGTGATAGAACACATACACTGACCCATTTGTTGGTAACATCCTTTTGTATCTCCAAAACATTGGGTAATAAAGAGTCAAGATTATAAAATCTAATAGGAGAACAAACTGTTAACCAACAGTGATATATTTTTTATGAGCTTAGGGTAGATTATCTGTGTATGCTAGGAAGTGGCTTGCAATGGAGGCCGAAGCCCCTAAAGAGGCTGCCTAGGTTAACCATTGTAAGTTGTATTATAAGTGATAACATTTCATTAAATGGGTTAAAATGAATTAACACGAGTCAATGTTTTACCTCACGCATGCCTTGAGTGCTAATACAAGCTAGAATGCGAGTAGAGAAGATGCTTGGTTACAACCTTGCCTCATTAGTATGCCTTGTCTATAAGAAAGGATATCGATGCCGCATAGAGTCACTAGGGGGGCAAAGTCTAGAAAGACTACCTAAATAACCTTAGAATTGACTAATGTAGTGACACTTGCCCACATGTATATTAGGTTTCCTACATGTCTTTGTTGCCTTTGGGATTAGATGTTACTTGTGTACTTGGTACCTTTGAGATAGATTGCTATCAGAATTCCTTGACCTAGATTCTTGTTCGACCTTAGATTGTTATCTGTATGGGACTTGAGATTATCTCCTCAGCACAATGGGAGTGGGCCATTTAGGTTCCACGAAGTCAGGTAGTAGTGCTTCTTATACCATTGAGATCCGACAACTGAATGTCATTGTTGGATGTACTTGTGCAGTTATTCTATTCTTCTGATCTTGTGATTATGTTCTTTGGTCATACGCTGATGTATTGTACTTGATTATTGGAGATCTTATGAGATGTTGTATCTGTTCATGATGTATATTCTTTTAGCATTTCATACCTTGTGACTTGTACAAAGGATGATTATATATTCCGGTTATACCATGTGGCATCTTATGTATTTGTATATTATTTTATTTGATTCGTACTTATGGTTATTTTATGATGTGGATTTTGTTATGTATCAGATTTAATCTTAATAAAACTTATGTATGTGATTCAATGTCGTGGAACCTTAAGAGATGCAACTATTTTTGTATTGCTTTGTATATATGTGATTTATTGCTTCCGCTATGTTATCTCTTGTTGTTTTAATATTTTTAAAAAAATTATATGGCAAACTTAGTGACATAATAGGTCAATTTCTTTTTGGGTTCCTTGGCGGGGCATTACAGCGAGATTGTCAAGAGCTAGACATAATACATGTAACATACGAACTTTCTAACCTAATTCAATCAACTATTAATTAACTGATTTCATTTCACACGACACTGATTTCTACTAACTGACAATAATTTGAAGGAAAACTCTTTTTGCATATTCAACTATATTTGTGTAACACTGACATTTAACTACTTCTACTTATTCAACTGAAATAAAGTAAAAACTATTCTTAAAGCAAATGTTTTCTTTATCTTGATATGAAATATCTAACTAAAATACCAATGAGATATTTATGTATTGATAACACTTATCTACATCTACTTCTAAATATTCAATTGAAATAAAGTAACAATTATTCATAAGCAAAAGACTCTTTATTTTAAAATGAAATAACTAACTATTCATACAGAGGTTTAAAGAACATACAGTTTAATTGGAGAAATTTCTTTAACTTGTTATCCAAGCCTCGGCATTGGTGAGAGGAGAAGCATTGAGATAGACTTAACCTCCCAACTGCGGACCATTACTTATCCCCACATATTCTAAATAAATAGAATAGCCCTCCCTACCCCGAGGTCAGGATTGGAATGTTCATAAGTCCAGCCATCAGAGCAACCTGGTTGGTTGAAGTCCCAACAGCTACTCTCCAAAATAACTGAAGCTTATGGACATTCAACAAAGATCACATGTTCGGCACATTCGCCTAAATTCCACCTTGGCCAAGGATTTTCCAATTGGGTCTATAAACCCAATCTCCACCACACGGCTTGACAACTTATACATAATTGGAACATGCATGATCTGTTGTATTTTTAAACTTCTTATTTATTATATCTCATGTCTTTCTTTCTTGTGCAGATTGTCTACACCTCCTCACCACTTTCAGGCTACCATGCCGATGATTCCCAAGTGCCTGCAAATTTATATTCTTGACATAGATTACACCTTCTTCACCTTGATTACTTGGTGAATTCCTCAGTGTTCATAATATCATCTTATAAGAGGATGCATTTATATCTTGAACAGAGATATAGGATTGGTATACGATCATGGTTAAAAATAAAAACATTATTTCAATGCAATATCCTTATTCTATTATTTATCTTCTTGAACCCAAATCATACTCATGTAACAGTGTTAAGGAATCCGTGAGTTATTAACATGTGAAAGGAATAAGGAAAACATGAACTGTAACACAACACTATGGGTGTGGTATTCTGTACTTATGTTGCAGACTCAGCAATTAAAATACAAGGTAACACATGATTTGCAGCACGGCGTTAAGATAATGATATTCTAAATAGACTCAGTGATTAAAATACATGGTTAAGCATGAGTTGTAACACAATGTAAGGTAGTGGTATTTTATACTTATACTACAGACTCAGCGATTTAAATGCAAGGAAAAAAATGATTGCAACACAGCATAATAATGGTATTTTGTATCCATACTACAGACTCAGCAATTTAAATGCAAGGAAAACATGATTATCAAAGGTCTTACGTGACTCTTCTATTGCAAAACAGCCTGCTTTGTTGTCAGTATTTGTCCTATCCGTCTGTCCTGCGACCCACGGCAAAGATTAAGGTGGTATGTTGGTGACGGATTTGTGAGCAGAGGACAGATATCGATTTCTAGACTTAGTAATTTGAGAGCTATCGCTCGTAAGGAAATATTATGGAGAATAGAAAGTATGAATCGTTTTTGGGTATGAAACTCAATTAAAAGAAGAGCTTGTCTATTTGGCTCCCTATAGTTACAAGAACCGATTCAAATTTCCTTCAAATCGATTTTAAAAAGAAAAAGAGGAAGGAGGGAAGAAAAAGAAGAAAAATCAGAAGTTAAAGGGTTATTGTTATTTTATTATTATTATATATTCTTTTCTACGTTCATGTGCACATATTGATAAAGTGGCACCATTAGATTATGATTTATAATGTATTGGTGTCAACTTATTTTTATTACATGTGTTCATATTAGAGAATGTTTAATAATAATTAAATAATAATAATATTTGATAATTCTTTTAAACGTAAGAATCATGTTTATTTAATACTATTTATTTTAATGTTCCATTTAAAGCTCATGCAGTTCCACCACGTAATATGTTGTCAAGTCCTCATAATCTTGCCAAGATAGCTTTTAGGACAAACCTATCGGTTCTGATGACTGGGCTATTTGACCATCCCCTTCCGATGACCCCATTTAGCAATGCTTCTCCTCTCTTTTCAATCTTCTTCCTGCAATCAATCAAAACAACATTCTTGCCAAGACATCAATTCAAGATTTATAAACTGTTAATTCAAAATCATCTAGTGACCGTTTAGATTTTCATCACCATCAGAATAACTAACTTCCTTCTCATGTTCATGAAAATATCTCATCATCATATATGTACTTCAACTAACTCATTTCACATGAAATTAAATTGATACAACAGCTATAACTAACTAACTCATTTTCACATGATCAAGAAGAAGAAATAAATCGATACAACGGCTAGAATTAACTAACTCACTTATTCATGATCGATACAACGGCTATAATTAACTAACTCATTTTCACATGATCGAGAAGAAGAAATAAATCGATACAACGGCTAGAATTAACTAACTTGTTTCACATGATCAAAAGGAAATTGTTTTCAACGGCTATCAATAGTTTAAAATTTTAGGGAAAAATTTGGGATGTAACAATACAATATAGAAAGCGGTCTTCTATTGTGATGGACATCTTATAATGTCTAAGAAGATTGTGATAGATGGTAACTTGCACGGTGGATTAAGTTCCTTAAGCAAACCACAACCTTCTATTGTGATGGACATCTTATGATTTCTAACCAGATCATGATAGATTGTATCATATAAATCAACAACTAAGTGATAGATGTCATTGGATTGATGGTCTGAGTTGTTTGTATAGATATGTTGTAGGTACTTGATGAATATCAGGTAGCCCGATATTCAGGAGGCTATTACCTTAGAACTATTGGAGTACTTGGTGAATATCATATGACTCGATATTCAAGAGGCCATTACACATGATATCAAAAATAGTATATATCTTCTAATCAAAGATATCCTTAAAATTTGTTATTCCTAATATTACATTGAGGAAATATCTATTCATGTCTTTATCCTCCCTAGTTGAGAGAGAGTGTTAATGTTGTAGCTTCAATCGAATTGATTAAACCATGAGATACAGTGGTATGATTACTATTTAATCATTATGATTAGTAATCAATGTATAAATACACACACATATATATATAAACTTATATAATTAATAATTGTCTAATATGTACTAATCATAGATAATAAAGTAATGAATAGACACGAAGGCATTTCATTTCCTTCATTATGGCAAGCTTTAACAACCTCCATTCAAGCATGTCCTTATGATTTTATTTTTGGTTTTTGTAAAGTCATGTTATTGCATCAACACTTGTAACTCCATTCCAAGAGCATTTGCATCAAGGTATAAGATGTTTATTTCTCATATCTAGCATCTGCTTCCTACAAGCACCATTTCCTTTCAAGCATTTCATTCAATTTCATTGTTGAATTCCAACTAAATGGTTTAATTTAGGCAAACCCTTTTCCACAAGATTATTACTTTTTCTATGTGTGGGTAACAAAGGGCCTGATTATGAATAAAAGATAAACGAGGGTTGACAAAGAGCTACAATTAACTAACGCTTCATTAGAATTTTTTTAGTCAAAGACAAGTCCACAGGTCTAAGGCAAGTTTGGTTGTCCCATACCCCCAGGTTATTATTACGATAATAAATAAGCTTTTATTATTAGTTAATGGTTATCTATTTGTAATATATTGTAAATATTAGAATGTTTCTAATATTTAGTTAGCCTATACATAACTATTAGTTTTCTTTAAGCTAGAATAAAAATTTTCTATTCTTTATGATCATTTCCTAAGGAAACATCATTTCATTCTGTTGTATATATAGGCCTCTTGGTCTCTGTTAATAACAAGCGAATATTTACCAATTACTTCGTAATGTGGTATCAGAGCACACTTTTTTTTTTAATTCAAAAATAATAATTTCTTTTCGAAAATTATCACTAGCTATTTTTGAAATTATTTGTCTAAGATATTTTGCTTCAAATTGGAGTTTCCATTTGAAGAGATCTGAATGTAAATTGCGAGCATGGTATAGGACTAATTGTTTTTGTATATTCACGTTTCTCCTAGGCATGATTTTTTGCTCTATTTCCGCATTTCTATTGAACATGATTTTGTGTGATTTTCAGTGCCTCCTTGTGTGATTTACAGGGATTCCATACACAAGTCATAGGCTGATCACTGGGCATTTATAGAAGTTGGGTTTTTGAGTTGTTTTCCTACCGGAAACCAAGTCAATTTTGCAAATGTTTTTCTGCAATCATTCATCAAAATTGCATTCCTGTTACATCCTTCATTGGTGTTGGTTGTGCCCTATTCTGCAACTCAATCCATGCATGACCTATTTCTTAAAGAAAAGACGATTTTTACCAGAAAATCACCATATTTTCCAAAAAAATTTGCTTCTATGGTCGTCATCTAGGGTTTTGTTCAAAAATCTTAATTTTCGGGCTCGAAAATTTTTTTGATTACAAATTTTTGATGAATTTTTCAAGAGCTCAACTGGGTTGACGTCCAATTTTTCTAGGTGCCTCGATTTCTGTGTCTCAATTTTTGAGCCAAGTGATCTAGAAACTGACAACATATTCTTTCTGAATTTTTTGAGCTCTCTTCTGGGTACCTCTTCATATTTTTTGGGCCTTCCATTTTTTTCCTCTAAGAATGTGTCTTCACAAATTTTCACACTTTTTCATTGAAAAATGTGCTATGGCATATTTGACTAATATTACGTTCGACAGCAATTCAAAATTCAATGGTCGGAATTATGGTACTTGGAAGCAACGGATAATCGCAAATTTTAAATATAGGAATACCAATCAAATTGTTTTTGGTGTTACACAACATCCGACTACCCCTAGTACTCATTAGGATTCATGGGATCTAAATAATCGAGAGGCAGTGATGCTTCTCAAATTATTTGTAGCTCATGATCAGCTCTCTCAGATTTCATCCGATCAGACAGCTGCCGATATATGGGCACATATCAAAGGTCTTCATGAGACTTCTGACAAAAACACAGCCTTCTTCTTGAAAAACACTATGTTTTCTATTAACATGGATGAGCGCACATCACTCCAAGCTCACCAAAATAAGATTCAGGAAATCTGTGGTCAGTTGCTTGCCATTAGTCGCAAGATGGAGGAAGAGGACATTGTGGTTATCACTCTCTGGAGATTACCCAAATCTTAGGAGCATTTTATCGAGTCTCTCAACACCAAATCTTTTGTGTTGATCTGAAGTCCATTGAACTCTACACACTTCTACTTCAACAAAATTTGTGGAAACAATAGTTCGGTAGCAATTCCACCTCCACCTCCACAAAGCAAGCATTCCCTGCTAAATCCTTTTAGAAGGATAAAGGCAAGTCTCAGTAGAAGTCCTCTGCTCCAGCTTTAGAAGGTATCCAAAAGAATATTCAACGTAACTATTGCCACAATTTTGGTCACATGAAGGTTGAATGTTGGAAACGCTTAGCTGCCCAATCTAAGTAATTAAGATCGCAGCCCAAAGTGAACAGTGCAGAGTACACTGAGCAGACGGAATTTGCCTTTTACGCCTTCATGGCTAAAAGACTCGCAAATCATGTGAAGTCATCTGCCTGGTACGTTGATTCAGGTGTCTCTCGTCATTTCACCCACTGCAGAGACTAGTTCACTGACTACCAACCTTATTCAAATTTTGTTATTTTTAGCAGCAGAGAAGAGTGCATCATTGTCGGTAAAGAAAACATTCAAATTTAGTCTGCTGGGAGGAATATCATTTTCCTTGATGTGTACTACGTTCCAGGGATGGAACTAAATCTAGTCTCAGTCAGTCAATTACATTCTCCACACTTGGATGTCACCTTCAGTTAACATCAATGTACCATCATTGATAGAGTGACTCAATCAATTGTTGCAATGGGTCTTAGGGATCACGGTCTTTTCTAACTTACTAATTCTGGTGATCCTTGGGACTTGGCTATGGTTGTTCAGCGATCTTCTATTAGCATATTTTGGCATCAACAGTATGGGCGCACTTAAATGTGCATTATCTCTCTCAACTTTCTTGGGAAGAGCTTGTCCTCGGTTTGGCAGAGATTCAAACTCAGCAGCTTGGAGTTTGTGATGCATGTCAGGCTGGGAAACAACATTGCACACCTTTCACCAATGGCAATTCATGGTGAGCTTCTCATGTACTTCAGCTTGTTCATGTTGATATCTACAGCCCTATGGCCACTCCTTTTGTTCTAGGGACCAAGTTGTTTCTATTGTTTGTTAATGATTTCAATAGAAAAATGTGGGTGTATTTTTTTAAAAAGAAATCAAATGCATTTCCTGTATTTCAAAAGTTTTAACCTTTAGTTGAAAGAGTCTAAGAAATCTATTATTACTATTAGATCAGACAATGGGGGTAATTTTGTTCTAATGAATTCTCTAGTTTCTTGGATACTCATGGCATCAAACAGCAGTTAACCACACCCTACACACCAAAATAGAACAGTCTAGTTGAACGTTGGAACAGAACAATCACTGAGGTGGCTTAGTCCATGCTCGAACACAGACATGTTCTAAAGAAGTTCTAGGCAGAAGTAGTTAACACTAAAGTTTCACTTTTCCATTGGTCACCCACAGTAGTGGTCAAAGGTAAGACTCTGGAAGAGGCCTAGTCAGGTTGCAAGCCCAAAATTAGTCACCTGAAGGTTTTTGGTTCCCTTGCTTTTGTTTGGATCCCTGGTGTTTCACACACCAAGTTGGATGCCAAGAGTCAAAAACTCATGCTTGTTAGATACAGTAGTCTTCACAAAGCCTACCGCTTAATCGACATTGAGACATCATGTCTCCTCTACAGTCATAGTGTAGTCTTTGATGAGCAACGAGGACCATTCATGCATGTTTCTCCTGTTCTTGATCTAGCAAACCAGCCTATGAAGGATCATGAATTGGGAGTTAGGCTTCCATTAGGTCCACCTACAGTAGCTCCTTCGGCTCCAGTTATACGAGTGATCCTTGTACAGACATCTCAAGCTTCTCTTAAAAGATCACTCAGATTTGTAGATGCTTCACCTAAGTTTAGTCCCAATTCTTCAGATGAGGAACCTGATCATAGAGCATCTCCTGATACTAATGTTGGTCATTCTCCTCTCTGACCTAAGTGGTGGACTAAGAGACTTGCTGATCTTCGAGATAATGAGCTCGTTGATGAGATAATTGCTCATAAAGAGAGCAAACGTACATAGTCTATTAAATTTGCTCTCATGGTCAACATTCACAGTGTGTTTGAACCTCAAACATATTCCGAGGCTTAAGGAATTCCAAAGTGAGAACAGGACATGACATCTAAAAACTAGAGCCTGCTGCAGAATAACATCTAGGTCCTTTCTGATCTTCCACCAAGGAAGAAACCCATTGGCTGCAAATAGGTTTACAAAATCAAATACAAATCTGACGGTACTTTGGATAAGTACAAAGCTTGTTTATTTGCAAAGGTTTTTTCTCAATGTCAGGGCATTGATTATGAGGAGACCTTTTCTCCTACAGAAAAGATGAGCACAACCAGATTAGTCCTGGCCATGGCAGCACAGTTGGGCTAGAAGGTCCATCAGATGGACGTAAAGAGTGTTTTTAGAATGGTGATCTCCGTGAAGAGGTCTACGTGACGCAACCTCCTAGTTTCAAGGCTGCCAATAAAGAACACAAGGTTCTCAGATTAGTGAAAGTTTTCTATGGCTTGAAGCAGGCCCCTCGGGCATGTTACATTTAGATTGATAAGTACCTCAATGATCAAGGCTTCCAAAGGAGTTCTTCAGACTCAATTTATACATCAAAACTACTAATAGTGATGTCATCCTTCTAGTTATTTATGTGGATGATTTGATCATCACTAGTAGTTCGGCATCTTTGATTTAGGGAATCAAACAGAATTTATGACTGACCTTGGGTTCATGCATTATTGCCTAGGTGTTGAGGTTTGGCAACAGTCTTTGAGTACATCCATCTCTCACTCCAAATATGCCCATCGCTTCCATTTTGAAGTGAAATTTGGAGCACAAGTCGAACATTGATTCATATTTCTAGATCTGCTATCAATATTGGGTTCTTAGTCTATTAACTATCTTTGTATGCAAAAAGATTCTCTCTCTTTATCTAGCCCTATGTCTTGCATTTGCATTTCTATTTCCTTCTTACATTTTTAAATTACATTTACATAGTCATAGTCCATTTAGCAAAGGATCATTGCATCCACCTAACACTTGAGCCCTCTTGAGTCTAGTGGATCATCTTCCTTCTAATGTAAGAGGAGATATGCCTAGGCTCCTAGTTTGTTTATGCACCTAGTGAAGACTTTCCTTTCTTTCATTTTCATGAGCCCAACATATCTTACATTTTCTTTAATTCTGATTTGGACATCTAGATCTCATTTGTATACATTGAATTAGTCTATGTTTGCATCATATCATTGCTACATTTTATGCATTTAGAAATCTAGGTTTTCCTTTATCACATTTTGGTAAACCCAACTCCTTACATTTTTTATTCTGATTTGGATTTCTAGATTTGATTTGTATGCGTTGCATTATTTCTTTTCATATCGTATTTTTTGGAGGGGGCATTATCCTAAATCCATCATGTTTTGAGATAAAACATCACCCTTCTATCAACTTGTCTTTGTATTATGACGTTCCTAATAGCATTAGAAAGAAAAACAATTGATGCATTTGATTTTTCCTTGACTTCTCTTATATACCTTGGTGAAAGATGATATTGTGGTAGACAAGAATGGTATGATTAACAACACTTCCTTCTTTTCATTTTAGTGAACTTTCTTTTAGGACTGAAGCTTTAGTGAGTTATGATTGCCCCTATCCTAAAGTTTGTTCTACTCATATGCACAAAGATACTTCTTTTCCTAATGATTTCCCAATTTGGATGAACCATTTGACAATAATGTTTATTATTCTCTCCCCCATGAAAGAACCTTGATGAAAGAGGATGATATTGTGGTAGAGGAGATTAATATAATTGATTATTCCCTTGATGACACTCTTATATTCCTCTCAATGACCATCATTCTAGGATTTAAGCATTAACGAGTTATGTTTGTCCCTCTCCTAAAGTTTTTTATACTCATGAAGATGCTTTGGAGAAAGAGAATAATACCTTTGATGTTCTCCCTTCCACAATGAAACCTTTGAGAACAAAGGGCCTAATCAAGTTAATATTGTCCATGTTTAGGGTAGTGAGAAGCCTAAGATTGTTGTCCACCTTCGTTAAGTTGTACTTCAAAACAAACTAGTGATTGTGGTGAAAGGTGCTCAACAACCCAATTATCAAATAGTAGCTCACACATCTAACACTCGAAACAAGAAAATTTCCAATCCCCCTTCTCAACCTTTTCTTCAACACCCCGCCCCCACGCCTCCATCCTTCACAATGAGTTGGTAAAGAGTATAATCTCATGGAACAACTTTGTGCTACTCTTGCTAAGATATTTGTTTGGGACTTGATTCAATTTTCACCAATACACCATACTATGCTTCAAGATGTTTACATAATATTGTTATTCCTTCACTTGTTGAATCTAATGATGTGGCAGCCTTGTTGGAGTCCTACGATGAATTGTCTTCTTTAGAAGTTCAAAATAAATGTGATCCTCTTATGATTGTGGTCCTTACCGATGCCAATGATATTTGAAGGACCTTCATTTATAATGGATCCAATCTTAATGTTTGTGGCATTGATTTATTACCTAAAATTAATATGGATATTTTTCTTACTCATTGCTAAAAGATCATTAGGTACAAACACCTAATATGTAACTGTTGGTCCGGTTACTTTACCTAAACTTATTTGTTTCATGCCCGATAATATTACTTGTAATCTTCTTCGAAAAAAGAACTTGGTTGCATGCCATGCATGTTGACCCTTCAACACTTCATCGTAGTGATGAATTCATCTATACCAATATAATGTATATCATTGAAGCCAATCATAAATTACAAATTCACTTATATCTGGAACACTCTTCTATTCCTTCACCAATATAAGTTGATACACTATCTCTTATTTCTCAAGAGAAACTCCTAGTAGATGATTAGGGGTCATTAGACTTTACATCATCTTTTATGAAAGAATATGAAGTTCATAAATTTAACTCTAGAGCTTCAAAAGGGCCTACTGTGTCACTTAATCAACCCTCTTCCTCTAACAATTCAATTCAACCACTCATCTTGGGCATAGTTTAGGATGTGTTCCACAAAGCTTTAAGACTTGTGAGAAACATACATCACACTTGCCTATGGAAGGGTTAGGTTTCCAAACTCCTTTGTCACCATCATCTAATACTTCTATATCTTTTATGCCTCACTTTAATCAAGATAGCATTTTGTCCAATCTTCTTTGTGCCAAGTTGATTAGCTAGCCCAAACAAAAGAAGAAATGTAGACAAGCTCTAGAGAATCTTCCTTCTTGTATGCATCATCAAAATCATGACAACTCTACTAATAAATTTCAAGCTTTGCATAATAAAATTCAAAAACTCATTGTTTATGAAATAATTTACATAACATGTAACAATGAGTTATATTTCAATTATGATTGTTTTAATTAATATTTAAGTTCTTATTATTTTGCTCCACACTTTGTGACACTATCAGCCTAATCCTTTATGGGGTCATTACCATTCGTGGTGGCACAATTTCAGCTGCAATCATGCAACATAATAGATTTTCTTAGCCTTGTCTCTATACCTAGGGGCAAGGGTGGTTTTTCTATTTCCTATCTTTTCTAAGGATCCACAATCCCTTGATTAGGTGGTATTTATTTATCATGTGATATCCTTTCTTGCATGGACTCGTTTGTTTTGAGTAGCAATTCTCTCTTTAAAAAGAGGTTTGTATCCTTGATCACAACCTCTTCTTCTCTTGACAGTGTATGTCCATCACAAGAAAATCCCTTGTAAACTAAGAATATGTTACCCTTCATAAAAAATTCATTGGCCCAGCAATGGGGAACGTGTACATTCTTGTTCAACTTCTCCCTTTGGAGGTAGAAGTCCTTGAGAAAAGATCTCTTCCTCCTCTTACGCACTCTTGGTGTAATTATATATTCTTGATTACACTTTACTTAAGCTTATAGGATAATGCATTGCACAATAGTTTGTCATTGAGACACCTAGGCGTTTGCACCTCAATAGGCACATGGTATTAGAGAATTCCACTATAGGTGGTGATAGGTGTTATCTCAATCCTCCTTTAGTGCACATATTACATTAGCATCCTCATCATAACACATACTTCATTGCGTAATGGAGGATAATCCACCTTTTATGGACATGTGATTCCCCCTTATGTAGGTGATAGGTTATCTTCTCCTTATCATTGTCTCTTATTGCCTTTCCTATATAAGGAGGCCTATTATGTCCAATCAATCATGTCCAATAATCAATCTATTAATGTTCCTTATCAATAATATCATTCTTGCACCTTAATACAATTGTCTTGCGACTTGTAATTCTCTTGTGGAAGTTATCTTGGCCTTTCATTTGATCCTAGGAGAGTTGTAGAGTCATCTAAAACTCTAACATGGTACTAGAGCTATTTTACCATGGTATTAGAGCTCTCAAGGTGTGACGACCTCTTCTCAAGAAATGTAATGTTGGCTTGATTTAATTCTCAGTGCAAAGCTTGTCAATTTGGGCATCATTATTGCATAGTCTATTTGGAGAGAATTTGGCGATATAGAGAAAATTTGGCCTTTTGTATTTTGTAACTTTCTATTGCAAGTGAGAATTGGACCTTGCTAGTCCTAATCAGAGGTTGGCATCACATAAAGGAGGTTCAAAACCCCTAAGTCAAAACAAATTCACCCAAATCAGACATTTAAGGCCAAATCTAGAGTTGTTTGAATTTTGAAAGTGCGGCAGCAATGATTCAAAAACAATAATTTCATAGGCAATTTACAAACAGCGATATCTCACTCATCCAGACACCTTTTTTCGAGCACATTTTTTTGTTTTGAGGTAGAATTTCATGATCAACACATTGGTATAGGTGATTTTGGGTCTTCGTTCTTGAGGTTTTCTGATAATTGTAAATTCCAATTTTTGCAACTTCTAAGGCCTCATTTGGGCTCATATGAACTCCTTTTGAGGTGCAATTTTTTTTTTTTAAAGTGCATATTTTTTCTGTATTTTCTAGATCTAGTATCAGTGTTCAGTGATAGTAACCAGAAATTATACTTTCAGAATTTAGCTTAGTTTTGCAGTTATAAGGCATGGACCTTAGTTAGGTCCTTTTGGAATGTTAATGTTGTAGCTTCAGTCAGATTGATTTAACCATGAGATACATTGGCATGATTGTTTATTATGATTAATAATTATTAAACAATAAATGTGTGTGTGTGTGTGTGTGTAATCTTATAATAACTATTGTCTAATTATTAATCTTAAATATTAAATTAATGAAGAAAGGGACATGTCTCCTCTTATCTTAAGCCATGTATAAATGTAGAGGTCGCTGCACTTGAAAAACACATACCCAGCATGCCAGTGCAAATACAATTGCAGCATCCTCCCAAATCAACATGGTATCACAGAAGGTTCCCTACCATACCTGTAAGTTTTCTGAAAGAATTCATTATAATCTTCATATGATGTGCACAAAGGTTGGCTTCTTAAACTTTCTTTGGTAACGAAGGTTATAGAGTGAAGAATTGTTAAAGAAGTAGGAGGAGCATAGTTATCCTTTACAGAGACAAACAATACATTTGTAACTGTTCCACAGCCTAATACAATTTGACACAATGACAATGGTATGTTGAGATTCGTGTATCAATGCGCTAAAAGCGTCTTTCCAGTTCTTATCTGTTCCAAATTTCCAATAGCCTAAAGGTGAAACATAGGAAACATCTGCATAAGAATGCAACATAAAACATAAAGGAAAAAGTCAGTGCGATATTCATACACAGAGATCGCAGGCAGAGCCATATTAATACACAAAGGTAATTTGTGAATACAGAGAAAAATCATATTCAATGAATATAAACAATCGCTGTGAGTTTGATTTGGAGATAAGTACTAATCAACATATTGATATATACAAAGATAAGTGCAGATAAATTTAGATCAGTACTCATAGTTATTCAGATTGTAATATATATAAAGGTATATATATAAGCATAGATTTTGTGTATATATAAGCATGGACTGACATCATAACAAATCAACATAAACAAAGATATAATTATAAGAAGCAGATCAATATAAATATACATATTTATTGTGCTGATAAATGTGTTGAACATCAATATTTATATCATTGAGAGCAACCAGATAAATTTCCTTCAATTACTATCAGGCTCTTTGTGGCTTGTGTTTGTAATTTTCAACAACTGCATCTAAGGTGGGAGCTGTAGCGATCAGATCACAGGGGTGTTATATACATAGCATATGAAAGGAAAATGTAACTGTAAAGGGCAATGTGATACCTGCCACCGTGGAAAATTGTGCAGACTTTAAGGTTAACAGGTAGATACAAATCAACCCCAAAAGGATCAGCGTTGTCCATTCACCAATAAATTAAACACTGTTTAAGCTTGGAAACCCAAGTTCGAGCAACCCGATCAAATGACATTATTATAGGGACGTTGTCGCATGAAGTACATAGACCAAGAAATTATATTAGAAATCAATCAAATCTGATTGTATGTATGGTCGCGTGAGCCATATATATGATAAAGGAATGTTTAAGAATCTAACAAATCAATGTTTGAAGAAGTGCATTGTGCAATCGAATGTATTTGCCAAATATGTTCAAGGGAATTGTGATTTGTTGATGATTAGCAACTATCACATATAAAAACTTGACATGGAAAAAGCTTATTGTTGTATTTGAAAGACCAAGGTTGGAATAGGTCAAACATAATTCTTGCGGGATAAGGTAAATATACGGTATGTATGTATTATTTTATTCTTATGATTTCATTTCAATATAAATGAAATATTATGCTTTCCATTTCTAGAGATACTACCTCTAAAGGATATTAAGTAGAACTTTGTATAAGGAGATGATAAGTTATATTGAAAGTAATAAAAATAATGAGATAAGTAATTTTATTATATCTTTAGTATTGTCCTTATTACTTTTTGTGGTCAACTTCTTATTTAAAATTCTATACGTACTATAAGAGTTATTTGTCTTATCTTTCTCTCCGAGGATGTTCTTGCAAGAAGAGGGAGATTGGTATTAAAAGGAAGCAGACCATGTTGAGATGGATTCTCCAAAAATTGGAGTAGATAGAGGATATGTTTAACCTAAGGGAGTTTGAGATCTGAAACTTCATCAAAAGTAACCTTGAACAAGGAGCTAAAAAATTTAATATCAGATTTAGAGGGAGTTTGACTTCATGTAAACTGTTGGTATCATGTCTATGACTGCTTCATTTAATGGACCTACCCCCAATGTAAGATCATGAGGAAGTGACGACTTCCAAATGATCATCACTTGTATTTGCAGAAGTTATTGAAAGGTGACGATCTTACAATAACTTAATTTTCTATTATGATGGTATCTTGCGATGTCTATGCAGATCATGATCATCACTTGTGATTGCAGAAGTTATTGAAAGGTGACGAGCTTACAATGTAATCTCCGCGTCATTAAATAAATGTACTCATTTAATCTTTGTAATCGATCGATTGATTTATTTTATCTCGGACCCATTTTATTTAGCTTTGGTAGTCTGTGTCGCCCTCGGCTAACTTTGTACACCCTCGGAAAGCTTTTCTCGATGGGTATTTAAGCGCAGCTTGTAGTCAATTTGTAGGCATGCTTTTGGATTATATTTCTCTATACTACGGATTCCTATTGCAGTTCGGCATTGTTCGCTATTTTGGAAGTGAAAGGCCTTCCCTATTTGGCTTGCGCGGTTTCGATGAGATTCAACCCTCACCCTATTTCGTCGATGTGTAACTAGACTATATCCGGCTATTGCAGTTCTCATATTATTTGCAAATTCGTGTTCAAAACAATCTAGTGAATACTTGTTCGGGTCTGATTTAGTGCTATGTCATTAACGTACTGTGTTTTGTACGAGTCTTGGCATTTCCATTGTATTTCCCGTGTACGGCATTCTTTCTCCCACTCACGCACTATCTTGATCCACTCCCCTTTCCACCGTACAATGTTGTTATCGACACCCGTCCTTATTGTGCCACCGTACGGCCTCTAAGCTTTCCCCTATACGCTCACCCCTATCCAATCATATTCGTACGCACTCCTTGTTCCTCAACACCTCGTACAAACTGGCCATCGTATGCCAAGTCTCTTCCTTGCACTGTACGAACCACATCTACTACGTACGGACTCCACCCGTACGATCTCATCCCATACAAATACCATCATCCACCGTACGCCAATTCCTAAAGGCTCCCGTACAGCATTTCATATACATTTACTAAAGGCATTCGTACGGCCTGTATAGATACCATATGGTCATCCTATTCTCATCCGTATGCCAAATCTCCTATGTACTATCATACGGCTATCACAGAGTGTCCTCCTGGTTACCGTACGAACATCCTAGAGCAGTAATCGCATTCAATTTCAAGCTCAAATCTGGCCATTGCTAGCCCGGATCACTACAGTAGTATCAAAGCCTTCGGTCTTGCTAACCTGTGGATAGTGAATGAGAGTTTATAGTCAAAAGAGAAGGACACATTCCGTTGATTGAATGGCTGACGAACGAGAACCGACCGGGGCTGAACTTGTGGCACTTCTAAGGGAACTTGCCCGGAATCAGGCACAAATCACGGATACGCAACGACTCATGGAGGAAACCCTGAAGAAGTTGGCAGAGAACAAAATATCTAGTGAGCAAAATGGGCACAGCACAGACTCAATATCGAGTAAACCACACCCTCAACCAACAAGCTCTCAACCTTCCATGCTGACTTTCCCACCACAAATGGAAGCACACCACAAGGAGAGACTACCAACTTTCGAAGAGATAAGAGAGGACTAGAGAAATGCAAACCTTGAAGAGGATATTTCCTACAAAGATTACGTAGATCTGAGGATGAGATACTCGGGAGGCAGAAATAGAGGAGGATATTTTAACGATGATCTCGGGAGAAAATTGAGTAAGGTGAATCTATCTCCATTTGACGGATCAGGCTCCATTTCAGCATAGGCGTGGGTGATGAAAGTCGATACCTACTTCCAACTGCATCCTATGCCTGAAGAAGAAGCTATCAAATTTGTCGTGTTGCACTTGGAGGGTGTTGCACATGAATGGTGGCACCACGGCACTATCACACTAGGGCATGATCAAATAAAGACCTATGCCGAGTTTACAGAGAGATTAATAGAACGATTTGATGGAAAAGGCCCCGAGCTCAATTTCAAAGATCTAGTGCAACTGAGGCAAACTGGATCAGTAGATCAGTTCATTGTAGAATTCCAAAGACTTTCCGTGTTGGTCACAGACATCTCCAAAAGGAGGCGTGTCGTGCTCTTTATGGACAGGTTGGCAGAACCACCGAAGGGTTGGGTGAAGGGATTCAATCCGTCAACCTTGTTAAAAGTGATCAATAAGGCCTGAAGCAAGGCATAGTCATCGGCATCATCTTCATCATCTCAAAGTTACTCACATCCGAAACCACCGACGTTTCCGAGGGACAAACCTCCACCCAAGAAGCCATATTTGGATAAAGCATCCCAACAAGAACTCCGAAAGAAGAAGTTGTGTTTCAATTGCAAGGGGCCTTGGAGCCTGGCCACCGATGCTTTGGGAAGGGGAAGATCCATTACATCGAGGTAATGTCCGATGAAGAGGACGAACAGCAACAAGAGGAAATGCCAGTGGAAGATATCCAACCTAGCGGTGACACCAACATGGCCAGTTTAAACCGAATGGAGAGGATTGTTGCCTTGGTACAATGCAGGGGATCCATTGCTTTGGCAGACAGTCCAAGGTGCGCAATTTTCCATGTATGGGGTACCCTACAAGGACAAAGGGTCAGGGTAATGCTGGACAATGGAGCTACTTTGAACTTCATAAACTCATCCTTGGTAAAGTGCAGAAGTCTCCCTATGGAAGCACACGCAGGCTTTCAAGTCAAGGTTGCCGGAGGGACTTTCCTGCCATGCACACACCTTGTCCCTCAGTTGAGCATCATGATGGCGAATCACACAATTGCGAAGGACTTTTTCATAGTGGATCTTGCCGACATGGAAGTCATTCTTGGCATATAGTGGACGGAGACGCTTGATGAGTACACTCAGAGTTTCAAGTGTATCGACTTCACTTTTGTGGTTGACGGAAAGAAGGTTGTTCTCCAAGGGATGGCAAATGAAGGTCCGAAGGAAGTTCCCGCGCATTGGATGGAGGCAATCTTGCGGCACAATAATGTTGAGTGGGTTGTGCATTGTTTTATCTCGACGGAACCTATGAAGGGGCACCGAACACCTACACAGGATGATGAGCTTCAGGATATTTTAAGTAGGCATGAAAAAGTTTTCATGGATATTCTACCTGGCATACCACCACATCAAGGGGTTTGAACACACAATAGAGTTGGAATTAGGGACAAAACCATTCATAACTACTCTGTACCACCACCCCAAGAAATTCAAGGATGAGATCGAACGAACGATTCAGTAGTTGCTTGAGAAGGGATGGATCCATCCCAGTTCTAGCCCGTTCACGTCATCCATGGTGTTAGTCAAAAAGGACGGAACATTGCGCATGTGTGTGGACTATCGTGCTCTGAACAAAAGGACAATAAAGAATAGGTACCCAATCCCGAGGATAGATGAGTTGTTGGATGAACTACATGACGCGATCTATTTTTCAAAAATAGATCTTTGTTCTGATACCATCAGATCCAAATGAAAGAAGATGTGGAGAAAACGGCCTTCCACTGCCACTACGAACACTATAAGTTCCTAGTCATGCCTTCGGTCTAACCAACACACCTACCACATTTCAGTCGTGCATGAACCGCATCTTCAATAGAGAGTTGCATAAGTATCTATTGGTATTCTTTGATGATCTTCTTATTTATAGTAGGACATGGGAGGAGCATCTGAAGCATCTGAATGAAGTCCTGAATCATGGAGGAACGGTTCTTGCTCGCCAAACAGTCCAAATGTGAGTTTGGTATGACAAAGATATTGTACTTGGGGCATGTCATCAATCAATACAAGGTTCAAGTGCATCAGGAGAAGATTCAAGCTATCCTCAACTGGCCTCCCCCAAAATCACTCACGGATCTACAAGGGTTCTTTGGATTATGCAGTTACTACAGAAGATTTGTCAAAGGTTTTTCTCAGCTCAGTGCGCCTTTAATAGATCTGACGAAGAAAGGGGCTTTCCAGTGGAACGAAGAAGCACAACTCACATTTAATAAACTAAAAGAGGCCATGAGCACTTGCCCGGTTCTGGCACTGCCTGACTTCACCCAACCATTCATTTTGGAATGCGACGTGTCTGGGGAGGGCATTGGAGCGGTTCTGATGTAGAACAGACACCCCATCACCTATGAGAGTAGGAAGCTTACAACAGCAAAACGCCTATATTCTATTTATGATAAAGAAATGTTGGCCATCGTACATGCACTGACCAAGTTCTGGCAGTATTTGGTTGGTGCCAAGTTTGTTGTCGATACGGATCACAACAGTCTGAGGTATTTCCTGGAGCAGCGGAACTTGGACGAACCGCAACAAAAATGGATCTCAGCTGACTGGAAGGCACAACTGTTGGTAGAATATTCCAAGAATACGTTTTCCTATGAGATGGATGGTCACATCCACGATGATCGGTACAAGGTGGTGAATGATATCATCTATTATAAAAATCGGATCTACCTAGTGCTGGAATCCAAACTGAAGCAAAAAATCCTGAAGGAAGTGCATGACTCCCCTCTAGCTGGACATCCCGGCTTCGTTAAAACCTACAGAAGTATTTGGGAGAGATTTTCATGGAAGGGACTGAAAGGGGACGTGTTGCAGCATGTGAGAGAATGTATTGTTTGCCAATAGAACAAATTTGAACACTCTTCTTGCCCAACTGTTATAGCCTCTAAATATTCTCCAACATAAGTGGGAAAGTATATCAATGGACTTCATAACAAGTCTTCCTAGGGTGAACGGAAAGGACTGCATCTTCATGGTGGTTGACAGATTGACAAAGTATGCTCACTTCTTCGCCATCCCCTTGAACCTTCAGGCTGCACAGGTCACCGAACTATTTTTCAAGAGAAATCTTTCGCCTACATGGGTTACCCCGAAACATTGTCAGCGATCGGGATGGTCGATTCGTCAGTATCTTCTAGACAGAGTTGTTTCGGATGGCAGGGACAAAATTATCACCAAGCACGAGTTACCACCCGTAGACAGCACGAGTTACCACCCGTGGACAGATGGCCAAACTGAAATTGTGAACAAATGGCTCGAAGGCTACCTACGGAACTACGTCTCGACTCAACAACACGCGTGGGTAAAATGGATCCATCTCAAGGAGTATTGCTACAACACCACGTATCACATGTCGATCGGGATGGCACCGTTCAAAGCTCTATACAGGCATGAACCACTCTCCATCAACACAGTTCTAGGCGACAGTCGCACTCCAAGGGCGAAGGATTGGCTTCAGGAAGGACAGGACATTCTGAGGAGCTTGAAAGAAAACCTACAGCAGGCACAAAATCGACAAAAGGTGTATGTAGACAGACACCGGATAGAGAGGAGCTTTGAAGTGGGGGATCTGGTCTATCTCCGACTTCAACCATACCGACAATCTTCCATGTTTCCTGTCTAAAGAAGCCTATAGGGAAAAACGTCACAGTCACTACCGACCTTTCGCCAGTCAATGAGGAAGGAAAGCTCATTCTGGAACAGGCCGAGATCCTCGAAGTGCGTGAAGAGGTCCTGCAAAACCGCACCGTGAGGAAGTACTTGGTACGTTGGCAACATCTACTGCTGGACGACGCAATGTGGGAAGGCGAACACATCCTCCAGCACTCGGCACTGCACTTGCTTGAGGACAAGCAAATTTTGGGGTGGGAGGACTATAACGTCCCCGTCATAAAATAAATGTACTCATTTAATCTTTGTAACAAGCTGATTGATTTATTTTATCTCAAACCCATTTTATTTCGTTTTTGTAGTTTGTGTTGCCGTCGGCTAACTTTGTACACCCTCGGAAAGCTTTTCTCGATGGGTATTTAAGCACAGCTTGTAGTCAATTCGTAGGCATGCTTTTGGATTATATTTCTCTATATTGCGAATTCCTGTTGGAGTTCGGCATTGTTTGCCATTTCGGAAGTGAAAGACCTTCCCTATTTGGCTTGCGCGGTTTCGATGGGATTCAACCCTCACCCTATTCCGTCAGTGTGCAACTGGACTGTATCCAGCTATTGGAGTTCTCATATTATTTGCAAATTCATGTTCGAAACAATCTGGTGAATACTTGTTCGAGTATGATTTAGTGCTATGCCATTAACATACTGTGTTTTGTATGTGTCTTGGCATTTCCATTGTATTTTGTGTGTACGGCTATCACAGAGTGTCCTCTTGGTTACCGTACAGACATCCTAGAGCAGTAATCGCATTCAATTTCAAGCTCAAATCTAGCCATTGCTAGCCCGGATCACTACATACAATAACTTAATTTTCTATTATGATGGATATCTTACGATGTCTATGTAGATCATGATAGATTATACTTTGCATTGTGGATGTTTATATGGTACACATTATGAGAATGTGTGTGCACATACCTTATAAACAGTTTGAGTACATGGTGAATGTTATGCAAATTGATGTTATGGAGGCCATTACACAAAGTACTTGGTGAATATCATGTTACTTGATGTTCTGGAGGCCATTACTCACAGTATTGGTAAATATCTTGCATCTTGACATTCTAGAAGCCATTACTCAAAGAGTATTTGGTGAATATCATGTGTTGATATTCTGGAAGACTAATACTCATGATATCAGATGTGATATCAAACCTTATTTGAGTACTTGGTGAATATCATGTGTTGATATTCTAGAAGACCAATACGAACGATATCAGATCTGATATCAAACCTTATTTGAGTACTTTGTGAATATCATGTGTTGATATTTTGGAAGACCAATAGTCAAGATATCAAATGTGATATCCAAATGTTATTCAGAGTATTTGGTGAATATCATGTGTTGATATTCCCGAAGACCAATACTCACAATATCAAATGTTACATCAAAATGATGGATATCTTCTGATTTAAATTTGCCATTCCTAATATTACCAATGGTGTAATATATGGTCATGTGTTTATGCTTCCTAGCTAAGAGGGAGTGTTAATGTTGTAGCTTTAGTTAGATTGATTTAAGCATGAGATACATTGGTATGACTGATTATTATTAAATTGTGTGTATACACAAACACACACACACACACACACACATATGTAATCTTATTATAACTATTGTCTAAGTATTTATCTTAAATAATAAATTAATGAGGACATGTCCCCTTAAAGGACATGTCTCTTCTTGTCTTAAACCATGTATCACTGCACTTGAAAAACATATACCAAGCATGGTAGTGCAAATACATTTGTAGCATCCTCCAAAATCAACAAAGACACCTAGAAGTTTGCACCTCAATAAGCACATGGTATTGAAGAATCGCACTCTAGGTGGTGACAATTGTTATCTCAATCCACCTTTAGTGCACATATCACATTATCATCCTCATTATGACACATACTTCATTGCAAAATGGAGGATGATCCACCTTTGGCAGACATGTGATTCCAACTTGTGTAGGTGATAGGTTATCTTCTCCTTATCATTGCCTCTTATCACCTTTCCCATATAAGAAGGTCTATTATGTCCAATCAATCATGTCCAATAATCAATCTATTGATGTTCATTATCAATAATAGCATTCTTGCATCATAATGAAACTATCTTGTCAATCTCTTGTTGAAGTTATCTCTATCTTTCATTTGATCTTGGGGTTGCTGTAGAGTCACATAAAACTCTAAATGCACCACTCAAACAGATCCCTTTATAGTTTTTGCACATAACTCTTCACACCCATCTCTTCCTTGCCTCATAAGAGTTATAAGCCCTTTGTCTTAGACTGAATGTTGTTTAAAATGTATCCCTTTGGTGTTGATGGTGTGCATCTTTGTTCTTCTTTTCATTAAGCTATCAAGATAGTCCTACTTTTCTATCTTGAGAGGGGGCACATATATGGCCTCCTTGTTACAAATCTTTTGGTTATTTTTATCTTCATTTCAGATTGAGTGCACTAGCATAATACAATTTGCTAGGGCCAAATGACTCTCTTTTGTATCATTTTTAACTAATTTCCTTGGATATAATGCTTTCTTGGGTTATCCTTGGGATAGGTTGAACTAGCACAACACAACCTACTAGCCCATTTGACCTCTCATTTGTACAGATTCTCTAGATGAGTTGACTAGCATAATACAACTTTCTAGCCCGTCAACTCTATTGTACCAAGTCCTCTTTTAGAATGAGCTGACTAGCATAATTGATGCAGCCAAGGATAGGAAGGACCTCAAAGAAGTCAGCCCAATTCTAGCAAAACGAGTCAAACAGCAGAAGCAATACAACGAGTTGAAAGATATGCAAGATCAGCCTTTCAATTATCAGATAATCAAGTACACAGAATCTGCAACATGCGGTCTTACATTCCAGGCCTACAGCCTGATTACAACACAATTCCAATAACTAAAATTACTTCTCCAATTTTTCAAACTTTCAAATTGCCTCTTCCAATGCCACTTAAGAGGATTAAAAAACTTTTCATTGAAACACAAAAGAACCTCACTGTAATCATTCAATTTTTGGAAATACTTTACTACAAAGATCCCCACTAGAAAAACAAAGTGATCAGTTTATGAAAACATGAAAAACATAACACACAAAGGTAATAAAATAATTACCCTAGCGTTGTTTTCCTTAGCCCATGAGAATGAAGAATGGGCTTAAGGAACATGATCGAGCTTATTGGAAACAGGGATGTGAACTTTGGAGATCACTGATAATGAAATCTAGCAAAATGCAAATCATTATGTGTGAGGTTTCTAATATTTTATGATTTACCAATTTGTCTAGCCTTATGTCAAAATCTGGTTCTCAACCTGATTCAAGCCAACTTTCCAAGTTGGTGTGTCAATCTTGCCACACAGGATGAATTCATGTCCAGCTCCCATGTTTGGTCCTAATCAACTAGACATCATCTCAAAATGATGAGATGAATGTCCTGTATGATTTTAGAAGAGTATGTACCTTTCAGCCATAGCTCCCAAGAGCTCAAAAGGTTTAAAGTTTTAATTAACAGAAAATTCTGAATTTTTTGTTCTCAGCAGCACATTTGAATATGCTTCAGGACCATTTAATCACTAAAATTGGCTTCGCTGCTACACAAGACAACTGGATGGTAAATAGTTTGTTTCAAATCAAAAGAAAACACAATCATTTCACAAGTGGACAGAACAGAGGTTGAGTCATATACTATTCACTTACCAGTTTTAAAAGAAAGTTGGCCTTGAAACTTCCTTTAACAACATCATTGAAACCATAGTTTAAAAACTCAGTATTGGCAATATCTCGCCCGGCCTAAAAATCTTGCAAAACTCAGAATCGGCAAAAACTCAATAAAAAAATTGGCACTTTTATCGAACATTTGAAAATATACAATTTCTTAAAATATTCTAAAATCTATTATTAATCTATTATAAATCTATTTGAATCTTTTATAAATCTACTAATATACTATATATTATAATATAAATCCATTATTTAATAATTATCTGTAAAATATATTGATACTACGAATTATTAGTTCTTAAAAATGAAAATAAAACAATATTAAATTATATTTCAAATTTAAAATACAGTACTAATATTTCTATCATTCCTAAACTGGAAGAGCCTAAGACATTTGTTGATTTCCAACCCATTTCACTTTGCAATTCAGTTTATAAGATTATTACAAAGGCTATTTATTTGAGGCTGCTTCATTTCATTCCTTTCCTTGTTTCCATTGAACAAGGAGGTTTTGTCCCGGGAATAGAAACTATGGAAGGTGCATTGGTGGCTCATGAAGTTCCACACTCCATTACTTCTGCCCAATCATCCAATTTTGTCATTAAACTTGACATGATGAAGGCTTATGATAAGGTCTCTTGGAATTTCCTTTTTAAAGTCCTCCAAAAATTTGGTTTTTCTATCAATTGGTGTAAATGGATTAGAGCATGTATTTCGGGAGCTTGGTTTTCAATGATTATTAATGGAGTTCCAGCTGGTTTCTTCCCTTCTTCACAAGGGATCAGACAAGGTGATCCACTATCTCCTATCCTCTTCATTTTAATGGCTGAGGCTTTTAGTAGAATTATCACACATAAACATAGCTTGGATCTTTGGCATGGGGTTCATATCGTTGGCACTTCAGTCACTGTCACTCATTCTCTATTTGCAGATGACACTATTTTATTTGGAGCAGCAAGTATTCAGGAAGTCAAACTGATCAAAAGTACTCTTGATCTATATACTTCAATCTCAAGTCAAAAGGTAAATCCGCACAAATCTAAAATCTTTTTCTTTAATACAAGTTTGGTTATTTCTAATAAAATTGCCAATATTTTGGGTTTTCCAATTGACCATCTTCCTTCTTCTTATCTTGGCATTCCATTTTTTGTGGGGACAAACAAAAAATGTTATTGGGCACCAATTATTGAGAGATTAGAATCAAGAATTCTAGCATGGAAAGCAAGATGACTATCTTTTGCTGGTCGCATTTTGCTGGTTAAAACTGTCTTGTCTGCCATTCCTAATTACGATCTTGCTGTCCTCAAGGCTCCTTCCTCCATTGTGAAACAAATTGAAAAGATCATTAGAGAATTTCTTTGGAGAAGGAACCTGTCAGATGATAAGAAGATATCTTTAATCTCATTGAAAGAGATGGCATCAACAAAAGCTGTTGGAGGCGCAGGTATCCATGATCTATCCCTTGGGAATAAAGTGTTTGGGGGGAAATTAGTATGGCAAATGTATACAAAATCGGACAGCAAATGGTGTCAGATTATGCAACAGAAGTATTTGGATAATAGTGACCCTTCTAGAATTTTTTTCCTTGTCTAATCTGCCAAAGGGATCTGCCATATGGAATTTCATGATGTCTTCAAGGAAGGTAGTGGTAAACTATATCTCATGGACTGTTCATAATGGCGACAGTGTTAAGTTTTGGTCCGACTCTTGGAATGGTCTCCCACCATTAGCTATTTTGAACCATTTCAAAGATATCATGTCTCTCATCATCGACTTATGGGGCTCACAACTTCCAGATTATGTGTTTGCTATTGATATTTTCTCGGGTAGGATATGTGGAGGGATACTATAGATCTTCCAATTGATGTAGTTCATAGGGATGCTTTGCAACAAGTCTTCTCAGAAAGAGAAGTATTTCTTTCTAATAAGCAGCATACTTTATTTTGGGCTGCTGCTAAAGATGGAAGATATACAATTAAAGGAGGGTTACAAAGTCTTACACCGGTTAAATATGAGCAGAGTCCTTAACTGTGCTTTCTCTTTTTGTTGGAATAAATTTGTTCTCCCCAAAGCTGGTTGCTTCGCTTGGTTGGCTTTGAGGAACAGAATTCTTACTAGTGATCGACTTGAAAAACTCCACATTACACAGCCTTTCAAGTGTACCCTTTGCACAGTTGAAGATGAAACTGCGGACCACCTTCTTTAAGCTGCCCATTTGCTCATGACTGTTGGACTTTTGTGTTAAACAAGTTGAGTCTCAGTATGCCTCTTCCAAGAAAACTATGGGACTTGTTTCAAGCATGGCCTGTGCTTTTTTCTAAATCTCTTTTTTCTTCTATCCGGAGTTGTGTACCTGCTGCCATGGTTTGGGCTCTATTGTGGGAGAGAAATAAACGCATTTTTCGCCAAAATTTTAACTCTTTACAAACAGTCCAAGATGGCATTTAAAAATCAGTCTCTGAAATTGTTAACAGCAACATCTTAAATGCTAAATGCAATTATCTGTTCTCATCTTGAGATGGCAAAATTATCACGGAATGGGATGGTTTACTTGCTCCTTTTGGCTCTATTCCAAACAGCAGCCGGAAGTATCCTCCAGATCATTCTTCAACCAATTGGATCCCCCCCTTCTACTGATTTTGTTAAGCTCAACTTTGATGGTGCATCCAGAAGTAATCCGGGTAATCTAGCATTGGCATTTGCATTAGGGATCATGGTGGTATAGTGCAAGCAATTAAAGTTGTTCCAATTCCCTCAGGCACTAACAACATTGCTGAAGCTCAAGCTTTGCTCATTGGTCTAGTGTTGGCTAAGAGAAGACAGTTTAAAATCCACAGTGCATCAAGAGGTAATCCGGGTAAATTTGGCATTGGCATTTGGATTAGGGATCATGGTGGTATAGTGCAAGCAATTAAAGTTGTTCCAATTCCTCCAAGCACTAACAACATTGCTGAAGCTCAAGCTTTGCTCGTGGGTCTAGTGTTGGCTAAGCAAAGACGGTTTAATAAAATCCACATCGAAGGCGATTCCATGGTTATTATTAATGCATGCATCAAGAGATCACTCCTGAATTGGAAACTCGTGTATATATGAATAAAATTTGGAATCATTTAGACTCTTTTGATGACTATTGTATCTCACATATCTACTGTGAAGGTAATGGAGTCGCAGATTATCTTGCTAATCTTGGTTGTGATGATGTTAACTTTGAAGCATTCAGCCCATATACTCAATACTTTGAATGGCAGCGCTTGCAAGAGCTTATTGAGAATGAGAAGTCTTGACACTTTTTCAGCACTTATTCACAACTTTCACTCTGTTTTGCCACAAATTGGCTCCCTTCCCTTCCCTTCTTTTCTTTTCTTTTTCCTCTTCTATAATTGGGCTGGGATTCAAAGTTTTCTTCCTAGTTCTTTCTCTGATGAGCTCTCGAATTAGGTTTAATAATATTTTCAGTGGTTAGCTCACTTTTGCTGAAAAAAAAGAAATTTACTTTCGTCTTTAAAATTGTAAATACTTTAAATTTACTGTATTACTATTTACTATTTTAAATTTAAATAAATACATTAAATTTACTATATTTAAAACTTAATAAAAATTATATTTAATGTAAATCTTTTAAATTTAAAAATTGTAATATTACCTTATAATCCAACTGGAAGTCTAGAAAAAACAAGAAGTCTGAATGTCATGACTGGAAGGCTAAGTGCAGTATTAACAATGCAACCTTTAATAGTTCCTTGATTATATTCCATTGTTCACCAAATAAAACCCTATCTTATGCACACAAAAACGTTACCATTTTTAATAATATGTTAGGTCAACTTTTTGACTTTTTACTGGGCGATTTTTGTCTTATTTAAGCGTGCGATTTGACATTTTCTTCAAATAAAATCGCAGCAGTTTTATTAAAAATTTGTTGCCAATATTGTGTGCGATTAAATCACCTAGCATAGCAGCACACGAAATATCGCGATTTTGGCGATATTTTGCCCTTTTTTTGGACTATGATTGAAACACCAAGAAATCATGAAAATTGAGATTTTCAAGCCCTAAACCCAAGTTCTTGATTCTAAAAGGCTCTTTCAAACCTAGGAATATGTGAAACTAATGCTAAGCTTAGTTGTGCATTATCGAGCGTTTACATTGATGGCAAGATAAATGTGAAAGATTTATTCAATTAAATAAATAACAATAACAAAAGAAAAAGTTTTCCTATTCCAAATTCAGTGGAAAAAGTAGAAAGTGCAATTAGTTTGAAACCCATAAACACTGAAGCTTAATTGCATGTTTCAATCCTAAAACCCAAATTCTCAATTCTAATAGGCTCTTACAAACCTAGGTGTTGGACTAATTGTCAATGTTCCCCTTTGGAACCCTCTGGGATTCCCAACATGGCTTAACCGCTTCCTGTGTTCTATAAGTCTAGTGGTTGTATTGAGCATTAATAGGTCAATCTTTTGGTGCAACAATAACCCTAGCTTGTAACAAGTGGTATCAAAGCTTGGTCACAAATTTGAATCTCCTCAAATAATGTTAGAATGGGAGGGGAGGTTGTGAGACTAATTGCCAACATTACCATTAAGGAATTCTAACATGGCTTAACTCACTCCTTTGTGCTATAAATCTAGTGGTTGTATCTGGCATTGACAAGCCGATATTTTGGTGCAACAACCCTAGCTTGTAACACTAGGAATATTTGAAACTAATCTCAAACCTGCCTTATACTTACCATGTATTTACATTGATGGCAGGATAAATGTTAAAGATTAAATCAAAAAAAAACCAATAACAGCAGAAAAAGTTTTCTTATTTTAAATTCAACGGGAAATTTAGAAAGCGCAATCAGTTTGAAACGTATGACTGAAACGTTCAAGCTTAACTGTGTACCTTGCCTTATAGCTGGTTAAGATCATAAAACAAGCCATTTACCATAAATCAAACACAAATAAATAGATTAACTACCTGAGTGAAAGATTTAGTGTTATCCATAACTGCAGCTGTACCATCAAAATCAGCCCTATCCAAATGATAGAGAACCTTTTTCTCCCCCTCCAAGAAAGACCCGCGTTTAGTTGCTCCTTGATCGAACTGCCAAGCATCTCCAATTTTATTATTGTCTAATGTTGCAGAGCTGCTTCCCCTTTTTTGAAAATTGGATTCGTTCTTCTGCAGGTTTTGGATGAAATTGGACAAGTGAGTATGGACGCACCGTGAAAAAATGTCGAAGTTATGCAACACTTGTTCCATAGGATTTTTCGCCATGTCGATCATGCATGAATCAGCTTCCTTTATAAACTAAATTGTGATAAAGAATGCCAGAAATGAAAGAACTGGATGTTAAAGAATTGAATATATGCTGGGAACTTTCAATAACGTTGACAAAGGACTGGTTTTTTAAACAATACAGGAGCGGAAAAATAATGTCAGTGGCTGCTGTATTAGCAACCAAAATTCAGGGTCCATATTTTGAAAGAAGTAGAACCTTATATTCTCCAAAGAGAGGTGATAAAAGAAGTATAAATTAGGGTGTGGTCCCATGAGGGTGCTATGTGATCTATTTTTGTAGGGTGGGGGTCCTATGACCCCAACAAAAAATTTGCTACGGGAGTCATTGGAATCTTCTCCTCAAAAGTAGCAGTGCCTACTTTTTTAGGGTGATTTAAACCAGTGGAAAAGATGGGGGGCTAGAAATTGTCCCACCAACTTAGGTTTTTCTTATGTCATTTGTCAATCATATACCATTTCTAATTTTTATCAATATTTTTTTTTTAAATATTTATTTATTTAGTAAGTGAACTGAATATGGTAAAATAATAAAAAATCATGAGACCCCTTGCTTCCATAAATTATGGGGCTTAAACTTTTTAAGAATAACTCCACTACAAAATTCATGAAACCTCCTATTTTAAAATAATCCCAAAAAATCTCTAAAGTACCCACTAATTTTTTTTTAGGAAGCAACACTCTTAGACTCTTGAAATAGAGTTTATAAGTTGAAATTTTTGGGAGGTAGGGTATATTGGTGTTTTATTTGTAGTATAAATCTTGTTTTATATGGAAGTACAGTATGTATGTCTAATTTGTAGTATAATTATGTATTTCTCATATGGAAGTAGGGTAGATATGTATAATTGGTAGCACAATAGGTGCTTATTGCATAGAGGTAGGGCATGTATGTCTTATTTGTAGCATAAATATGTGTCTCTTATATAGAGTTTAGGGTAGTCCCACGTTAGTAAGTATACCCAAAAATTAATCACCGAAATCACTTCACTTAGTGGACTATAAAATGATCAAATTTCCTTCCATTTCCATATTTAGTCTTTTTAATTGTTACCCTATAATTTTAGTTTGATCCATCCATTTCAATATATTGGATTTAATTTTATTTTTTTATTGACATCCAATTTCAAGTTTTTCACTCTTAGTGGTTAAATATAATTGGTAATGATAATTGTATGTTTCCTAATTATATTGTTTTTTATAAGATGTGAATCATGTTTTAGGAGATTTTGACAGAATGAATTACATTATTCATGAGTGAGTGATTTGGATTTGACATTAAACCTTATGCAAAATTTACAACCAAAAAAAGTTCATCCCTGAAATCAACTTGGAGAAGACAATTAAACAAATACAATAAAAGAATAAAATTTAATGATTTAATTCATGATTTTGAATAAATGAAATTAAATGAGGAAAAAAATTATATATGATATTCAATTTCAAGTTAAATGTTTCAAATTGATTCGTTAACTTGTTAAACTTTTAGGGCGTGCTTAAATGAAATCTATAATTTTCCAAAATGATTTATTTCTACTTAGGATCATCTTTATTGTTATCCTCAATTTCAATATCACAAAATTAGGGAACTCTATGCAATTTTCTCGTGGATTCATAGGTGTATCTATTTTGTTCTCAATGCATTGATAAGATGGGCCATAAATGTAATTCATCATCCTTGAATTGTAATTTATGTAGTGTTAATGAAAGATTAAGAAATGATCCAAATAATTCAAGAAGAAAAAAAAAAATGACAAATAGGGAGGTGTTGCGACACGACAGTGGGCAATGGCAAACATGACACGACAGTACGCAATGGCAGACAGGGAGGTTTGCAGAGAAATTTTAGTATTCTAAGTAGTCAAGTAGGGTGGATCAGTTTCAACACGCTAAAGGCAAACAGCTCAAATCTTGGGATGAAATCTTTTTCAAAAGGGCTATTGTCTGGCCGACAAAACCCTTTTTCTTAAACCCTAGGTTTCATTTCAAGGATAATGCAATATCCAAGCAATGGGCGCCCTTTGACATTTGTGAAAAAGAGAGGTCATTCAATGGTCCTCTGCGGGAATCAATTGATGAGCAAAGGGTTATGGATGGTGATATCCCCAATCAACAAGGTAATGGGTGTCCTTCTGCTTCACACATAGAACCAAGGTTACTAAAAGAACAAGATGTTGATGTTAATCCCAACCAGTAGTTATATGAGCATTCTTCTCAAGTAGGAAAGGGCTTATGGGAGAAGGGTGAGAGTTTGTTACAAGGAATGCAAAGCAAATGATTTTCAGGAACTCTGGGAGAGCTCCCTTCAAACCCAAACCTTCGAAGGCTAATAAAAATGCTAGTAAACCAAAGAGGATTTGGAAGAAGAAGCAATCAAAGAATATTCTTCATGCAGACACAGGGTTTAAAGATCGAGTAGTAATGGAAATCACTATTCCAAAAAGGTTGATTTTCTTGCATGTTGAATTTGTGAGAAAGATAGCGCTTAGGGTGTAGATTCAAAACCATAATTTAAGCAAAATGGGCATACAAGCATGGATTTTCAGTAACTGGCCAAGTACGAAAGAGGTATTATTCCATGATCAAGTTTTAAACTATTTTACCGTTCTCTTTACTTCAGCTGAGACTAGGGATTGGGTGCATAAATTCAAATTGTGGTTCTGTAAAGGTTTTGGCATATCTACCTATCCATTTTCCCCAAATTTTTCCCCTAAATTGAGTGATGTTATCTTTTTTCCCCACTGGAAAGAATTACCACATTTGCCTCTTGAATACAGAGACACAGAAATTGTTGAATTGATAGCAAACAAGGTGGGTATCTTTATTAGGCATGATCTCATCCCTTTTGAACAAGTTCTTTTCCTAGTTAAGGTTTGCTTACTTCTGAGCAATCAAAAACCAATTCCACAATATATAATTTGCCACTCCAAATGGGGGGTTTGGAAACAAATTGTTCATATTCAAGAACTAAAGGTAATTGATAAACATTGTTTGATTTTGGGCCATTTCAATGTCAATTGTCAAGGTGTTGATTCAGAACAAGTTATAGTATGTGAGGATCATTCATCAAGCTTGAAAAATGTAAATTTAGGTAGGTTTTTGATGTAAATAGTACAGATACCCATCAAATTACTTGTAATAATGATGCTACTCTGCCTATTTCTCATTCGCACTTGGATGTACCAAATGAGCCTTCACAAGATCAGATCCCTACATCAAATTTGGAAATTGAGGGTACTCTTTATTCAAATCACTCATCCCTCTCTTTTTCAGGTCATTACTCTTGTATAAATCCTACAATGGAAGTATGTAAGGATAACCAAACTAGTCTTGGGTTGGAACTACAAATTTCCAATACTTCAGAGAATTGTCATAAGATTATGGACATAAGGGGCCTTGTCAAATGTCATTTTGCGAAACAATTTTGTGAGGCCTCGCCCCAACCCTTCGTAGCCTTAGTTGTTACATTATCATTTTGATACTCACGACTTGAGATGTCGAGACATTATCTGATGCTTTGAACATATCATATTATTTCATGTTGTGTGATGTTATTTTCAGATATTTGATGTTTGTTAGTTAATGTTTTATGTATATGTATATTGATGAAATCAATAAATGTAGGATTTAAGAATTGAATAGGATGAGAGGAACCCTGATTTTGTTATAGATGGATGTTTTAATTTATGTGATTCCTGATACGTATATACATATGTACATGTGATTTTTGGGACTACTGATGTGTGCAATGAGTGTGCAGATATTTTAGCCGAGAAAATCGATGGAGGAACAGAACTGATCTTTATGTGCTAATTTTGGAAGCCTTTTTGTTCATAATTAAATTGACATGTATGTATGTATCCTTATGTGATTAGTAAATATTAATGTCTGTAACTATGTTTCTTTAGTGTCGCTTGACACTCGTGAATTGTTTATGTTCTTCAACGTGCTAGCTAGGGTTAGCTGTGTAATCTTTGGACCTAAGTTGGATTAAGTTAGTGTCTTTTTGCTAATTTGGTTCTTAATCGAGTTTAGTCACCCTAATCTGGATTAGTGCTTAATCTACATTTCTAGAGTTGTTAGATGGTCCTAATTATTTTCTAGCTTTTGTTTGGTTCCAAACCTATTCCTAAGGCTTTAAAACATGAAATATTTATACCCAAGGGGTATGGGTATGGGTTGGGGGTCTTTTCCAACCCCTAAGCCCCTTTTATTGACTTTTGAGGTCACTCAAAAAGTCTCTTTTTGCCTTTGTGCGAAAATTGACTATGGCTACCATGAGTTGTCTCACCTCATCTCCACTTAGTGGTTAACCATAGTATGGGTTGAGTTAGGAGCTTCTAGATTTTTAGGTGGGTGGGAGAAGTTATTGATCCTTTTGGTGGTTGAGTTTGAGGCTTATTTAGAGGCCCTTCTTGGAGTAGTGGAGGTTGTTACCCAATCTCTACATTTAGAGAGGAGTCTTGGAAGATTGAAGTAAGGAAGGGAAAAGCTCTACTCAAACTTGTTCATTTGCCATTACCTCTTTGTGAAGGTAGGAATTCTCATCTCCCTTGTTCAGATTTTCATGTTTGTTTCATGCTTATGCTACCTTCTTGTTGTTTGAATGCTTGTATGTATGTGGGTATGTTGGGAAGGTTTGAAAACCATGCTTTTTGAATGTTTTCCTTTCATGTTTATGTTTGAATTTTGAGATTTTCTTGTATGGGTGTTTTGGTCTTACTCACCCTTGGATAGGGCAGAAGTGACCAATTTTGGGAAAGGTCATTTTAGTTGGACTCCAACAGTGTAGAGTCTCTTCTTAGGATGAGAAGAGGGAGAGAGGGTAGGGTGTTACGGGCCCCTACATGTCAGCACAAACCTCGTATGAGTATGGCATGTTAAAATGGAAGAACGGAAGTTCTTGGTTAATAGCCCTGATTGGGCATCTATTTTGGTGTTGTGTCTGACTTCTCCTGTTGGAAGAATCCATCTTTCCCTTGTTTTGATTCATTGTGAATCCTATTGTGCAAACTTTGTATGAATATGTATGTTTGACTATCTCTTGTTCATGCTTGTTGTCACCTAATCAAATTCTGTTCTCTCCATGGTTTTAGAAATGTGTTGCAAAAATTGTTATGAATCCCTTGATGAGGGTCATGAAGAAAATTCAATTAAATTGTTGAAATTTGGGATTGATATCATATGTAATTTGTATTTCAAACTTTGTTGTAATGGCAACGAAGTCAAGTTTTCTTCCTGGTTCTTTCCCGGCTGAGCCTTTGAATCAGGTTTGCCAATAAAATTGGTGTTTGAGTTTAATTGTTTATTATGTGATTTAATTGTAATTTTAATTTAGATGGATGCACATCAAAAAATAGGATGGAAACAATGATGATGTTCAATTTGGAAAAATTTCAAGTTTTCTTATATGTTGGAAACAAAAATTTTCTTATGAATGAAAGATTAGTTTTTGTGATTATCGGAATTAAATAAACTCTTGCATTGTGGTTTAAATGATTATCTAAATCTCTTGGCTTATCTAGTTGCAAGTAGATCTATTCAATGTATTTTATAAAAAAAATTTCCCCCCTTGGTTATTAAATCAACTGAAAATTTTATACTTAGAAAAATATAAGACAAAAAAAAAAGTGTGCCAAGAGAGCAAAAACTCTCTGGATTTTGTATGGGGAGCAATTTAAATGCTCCCCTTGAGATAGAGAATCTAAGAGATTCTCTTATTATCCTTTTTGTTTTTTGAATATTGTATTTAAAATTAAAAATAGTAATGGAATAAACAAAGAAAATTAAAAAGAAGAAATTTCAACTAAGCTAAATATCCTTAATATCTATATTCTTACCTAGAAAACTTTATGTGTTTAATGCTTCCATCCCTCCTTGGGTGTCAGATCCCATGATGCTCTTTAATAAGGTTTGTTGCAAAGTTATGTTTGCAAAGTCTTTTGTCATCAATAGGACGATGCCACCCTCTCCTGTCCCCTCCTTAAAATTCGCAAGCTTGATCAAGAGTTTAAATTGGTTATAATATTTTCTCTTTCCCCCTTGGTTTTTGTGTTACCCATCTTGATGTGAAGGTTTGCACTAGTTTTTTTTGGTCTTGGGCCTGCGGGCCATGCAAGGACAGGGCTCGACCTGCCATGCGTAGGCCTTGGGCAGTGCATGCGCAGGTCTAGGGGAAGTTTGAAAGAAGAGTAGGGTGTAGGGGGGGGAAGGAGAGTGTAGGGGGTAAAGGGGTTAGTGTAGGAATGTTAGAGTTAGGTGTGAGGGGTTAGTGTTAAGTTAGTAAGTAGGTTAGTTTAGTATATATTTTGTTATGTCATTTGTTATAGTATTAGTTGTAAGTTGTTATTAGGTTAGTTTATTATTAAGTTTTTATTTGTTAGTTTAGTTTAGTTTAGTTATAGTCTTTTTTAAATTAAAGTTTTAGAATATGTTTTGTTATGATTTCGATAGTTGCCATTTTAATATAGTTTTGTAATAATAAGTTTAGTTAGTTTTTATATTATGTTAATTTAGTTGTTTAATTAATTAGAAAGCTTTAAATTAGTTAGAATTTAGTTAGTTGTTAATTGATTTTTAGTAGGGTTTTGATAGTTAATTATTATGTTAAAGTAGTCGAAATATTTAAAGTTCATATATATATATATATATATATATATATTCTGTTTTAATTCTAGTTAATTGTTTTTCTTAAAGTGACTTTTCAATATCAATTAAATTGTCAATCGATAATTGTCTAAGACATTTATAATTGAACTTGATCTAGTTGAACTTGATTAAAATTATTTTTTTATAATGTTAACCTTATATGAGATGAAAGATGCTATGTAATAAATGTTAAATCTATCTTTAATCATATTGTTATAGAGGAAATTTAAATCTATTGTTTTAAGATTAATATGAAATGAAATAAACGTCGATATTATTTTAATAACGAGAGCTTCAGTTTAACGATGTATTCCTCCACAAGAGTTTATAAAATTATGATGTAATGAAGAGAATCTTTTCTTGAAATGTGATCACAAACTTATCAACTTAAGCATTGTAATAATTATTAATTTAAAAAAAAAAAAAAAAAAAAAAAAAAAAAAACTTGTGTGTGTTTTTGCCCCGCAGTTTGGGCATGACAAATTTCCAATATATCTACTAGGAGTAAGTTTTAAAAATCAATTTTTTTTATGGCGCATGCTCAAAAATTCCATAACATTTCATTTCATCAAACAATTTGTAGGCAGTTGAATTATTAGGACTTTAGTTTGTCTGATTGGTCCAAACAAAGTTGGTCTACAACAAATTTAGTCACACATCATGTTATGTTTAATTAGCCCCATCTAGAGATGTTTGTCCCAACATGTAAATAGACTATGCAAGGCATCAGGTTGGGCAGTAATGTGGAATCTGAAGTACATCAATTAGCTAATGAGATTTCAACATTTGTGGTATCAGAACAATTTCAATTAATTGTAGAAGAAGTTATGCAAGAAGATATGGCCCAGATATCAATAGATAATTTTGAGAAAGCTCGAAGGCAATTAGGAGATTTCTAACCTGAACAAATGGCCAATGGCAATATTGGTTGGGGGTCCACTTTTGATTTCTCACAAACCCTTTCAATTATGAAGTCACCTAGAGATCCCACTATGGTATCTTCTAGAAAGAGAAAAAGTACAAAAGCTAAAGAAGAAATTGCAATAGGCATTCAATCCACTTTGGAAGAAAATTTTCAATCAGTAAAAAGAGTCACCAAAAGGACTAAGTGTCCTCTAGTACAAGGATGAAGATCATAACATGGAATGTTAGGGGTATCAATGCCCCTAACAAAAGAAGTAGGATTAAAAAACTACTTGATGAGTCGAAAGGAGACATTATATTACTTCAAGAGACAAAGTTATCAGATGAAAAGTATGAGGAGTCTATTGCTAAATGGAAACAATGGAAATCCTTTCATTGTCCTAGTGTTGGGGCTTTAGGAGGTTTAACCACTTTGTGGAACCCGAAGGTTGTTTCTAGAAGCTTAATAGGACAAGATCTGGGTTAGCAATGTTTTAAGTTTCAACATTTTGAAATTTTGATGGTTATCTTTAACATTTATGGTACTGCAAGTATTTCAGATAAGGTTAAATTGTGGAATGTCATTTCAGAAAAATTTAGATCTTTACCACAACAAAATTGTATCATAGGTGGTGACTTCAATGCAATTTGAAATAATAAGGAGAAATAGGGAGGAATTTTTCCATCTCTAAAAATTATGGAGGAATTTGATAACTTTATCACTACCAATGAATTGTTTGAAATTAAAACGTCCAATGGATGCTTCGCTTGGCATAATAGAAGAGATGGTTTCCTGCAAATTGTTGAGAAAATTGATAGATTTTTAGTTTCACAAGCATGGAAAATAACATCTGTCCTGTTCTTGGCAAAAATTCTCTCTTTCCCAGGATTAGATCACTTTCCTGTTTCTTTATCCTTAGATAATAGAGTGGACTAGACAACATCACGTTATAAATCTTCTTTTAAATTTGAAAGAATGTGGTTCAAACATCCAATGTTTCTTCCTCTAATTAGACAATGGTGGGTCAGTGCTCCATAGGAAAAAGGTAATAGTATGTTTCAATTCTATAAGAAACTCCAATATCTTAAAGGCAAAATTAGAATCTGGAACAAACAGGTTTTCAAAAAAAAAATTGAGGAGAAAAAAAAGGTGAAGAAGGAACTTCAAGAAATTAATGAAGAAATCATCAGTTTTGGATTGAATTCAAATTCATATGTTCATAAGAAAGAGAAGTAATTTCAATGGGTAGAGTTGTGTCATAGGGAGGAAGAATATTGGAGGCAAAAATTTAGAGAATTATGGTTCAGTGATGTTGACTATAACACAAAATTCTTGCATGCTTTTGCAAGTCAAAAAAAGGCAAGTAAATCCATTTTTCCAATCACAAAACAACTTATGAGTAAAAGATTATTAGATGAGGCAAGTATCAAAAGAGAAGGGTTTAGATACTTTAAAGAACTCCTTGATCCATTAGTGAAAATGGATGTAAATAATCTTCAACTTAACTCATTCTTAGAGGTAGTTCCAAGAATTATATCAGATCAAGATAATGATGCTCTTATGAAACCCTTCACTTTGGAGGAAATTTGAAAAATAGTTCATTCCCTACTCCCAAATAAAGCACCTAGTCTTGATGGCTTTACAACTCTCTTCCTTTAAAATTGTTGGCATGTTATGGGGTGGGATTTACTTATGGCCCTAGAATGCTCTCGACACAAGGGTTACATGTATGGGAATTTTAATTCTACTAATATTGCCATTATTCCTGAGTTTGACGATCCCCAAACTTTTGTTGATTTCAGACCAATTTCTTTGTACAACACTATATATAAAATCTTTACAAAGGCTATTTATTCTAGACTTCAAGTTTTTTTTCCTAATATAATTTCTCCAAAATAGGGTGGTTTTGTGCCAAGTAAAGAGACGTCGGAAGGGGCAATTGTGGCTCATGAAACTCTTCATCATATCAAAGAAAACCAAATTCCTTCCTTTGTTATTAAACTAGAGATGATGAAGTTGTATGATAGAGTTAATTGGTCCTTTCTTATTAGAGTATTGGAGAAATTTGGTTTCAGTAAAGCTTCATGTAAATGGATCAAAGCTTGTATTTTAGGGGCTATATTTTCGGTTCTTATCAATGGGTCTTTGGAGGGGTACTTCAAATCTTCTCAAGGAATCAGACAAGGTGATCCCCTTTCACCTACCTTATTTTTTCTAATGGTAGAAGCCTTTAGTAGGGCCATAATTCAATCCCAACAGTTGGAGCTTTGGAAAAGCACTCAATTTGGAGGAAATGATCTAGTAGTCACTCATTCTCTCTTTGCAGATGACACATTGTTGTTTGGATCTAAAAACATTAATGAAGCCAAGCACATTAAGTATTTACTGGACCAATATTCACTATTCTTAGGTTAGAAGGTCAGCATGGTTAAATCTAAAATCTTCTTCTTCAACATAGCTCCACCTATTGCACAAAGGATTAAAAAGATTCTTGGTTTTAAGGAGGAAAAAATACCATCTACATATTTGGGTGTTCCCTTTTTCATGGGTAGTAATAAAGCTTCTTATTGGAAAAATATAGTAGATAAAATTAAAGCTAGAACAATGGCTTGGAAGGTAAGATGGCTTTCTCTATTCAACAGAATTCTTTTAGTTACGTTTGTCTTATCAACTATCCCAAATTATTATTTTTCTATATTACTAGCACCTAGGTTTATTATTAAGCAGATTGAAAGCATTATTCGGGGTTTTTAATGGATGGAAGATATATCAGGTAATAGTAAAATCCCTCTCATCTCATTAAAGGAAATTTCTTTAGAGAAGCATCAAGGTGGGATTAATCTTCCTAATTTGGCTTTAAGGAATATTGCTTTTGGATGAAAATTAGTTTGGTCTTTGTATGAGAAAGCAGAGGCTAAATGGTGCAGAATCTTACAAAGAAAATATTTAGATTCTTCTGACCCCTCCAAAATTTTCACTATGGACCACTTGCCTAAAGGGTCAACTGTTTGGAACTTCTTGGTGGAATCTTGTGATTTAGTTGCTAGATATTTGACTTGGAAAATTAATAATGGTTTTAAGGCACTCTTTTGGCAGGACTCATGGAATGGCCTTCCTCCGCTTTGTAATAATCAATCCTTTGACAATTGGATTACAATTTTTTGTGCTAAATGGGGCCCCTATGTAGTTGATTATTTTTAGTCCTTTGATCCAATTTTTGGTAGGGTTGGAAAAATCTAGACAAGTTACCAATTCCTGATCAGATCAAAAAAAAATTTGTTAGTATATGTAATACAAGGACTATTTTAGTGTCTAATCTCCTAGATACACTAATCTGGGCCCCGCACCAAGAGGGCAGATATTTAGTAAAATTGGGTTACTTAGCTACCAAGAACCTAGATTTTGGTTACAAGTCATTTCAAACATTCAAATTTTGTTGGATTCTAGTAGTCTTACCAAAGGCAAGTAATTTTGCTTGGCTAGCTTTAAAAAAGAGAATTTTGATAGGAAAAAAGTTATCAAAATTGAATATTGTTTAGAATATGAAATGTGTATTATGCATGGAGGTAGAGGAGAATGTTGATCACCTTTCTCCTCTACCTCCATGCAATATCAGAGAAAACAGAGAAGGGTCGACCACTACAAAATCTATAAAAATTGTCTTTATAGCTTAGGCATAACTGAGATGTTCTCTAGCTAAAGTTACTCCACAACCACTATCATTAAGTCTCAATAAAGATCTAGAGAAAATCTAATCAGGGCACAAATTTAGATATGATGAAATTTGATATTTGTTGAAATAGGACCTTGACAGAAATGACACCATTAAATCATTCTGACCAAGTAGATGGATAACTGGGGTGGTGGATTGTTCTCCTGGGTTCAACATTCATTCAAGAGTGGTTGGAATTGATCGTGAGGATCAAATCATGTAAGAAAACTCAATTTCCTTCATTTCTGGCTCATTAGTTACCAAAGTTAGTAGGTCAACTGAGTCTTACAACCAAAATGGGCCATGTGAGCCAATGGTCTTTTATTTTTCTGCCACCTCGCAAGGTTTTCCCGAGTTTGATCACCAAACCAACTAACTATGCCACCTCCTCAAAACCCTAACCATGGCAGTCTCCCAATTGCCAGCCTTAACTATTCTACCTTTCTGTTAATTTCCTTAGCTGGCTTGCTGGGACACGTGTCCTCTAGGCACTTTCCCACATTGTTTAATTTCCTCGTAACTCCAGAATGCGAGAAAGTGCCAATCGTTGATCTCTATGAGATCAACGATCGTGAAAGATCTTATTATATTGTACTTGCCCATACAATTTTTGGGCCCATGAATCCACTCAGCACAACCTGGCATCCAACTGGCACCACCTTGGCAACACACACAAGAAATAGTTCCCACAGAGACATGCAGCAGCGAGGCACTTGCCCACATTCCTTAATCTCCTTGCATATTCATAATGCGAGGAAGTGCCAACCCTTGATCTCATTGCATCAGACGGTGTACATAACCCGTGCCCTTGAACCTATGTGAACATCCTCTATGATGTTGCTAGGACATGTGTCACTAGGGCGCTTGCCCACATTGTTAGGAAGTCTGAAAAAAGACAAAATGCGGAAAAGCGGGTGCCAATCAAAATGCTAGTTGGATTGATGTTTCTTCCTTTCTACGGCCCACACAAGAACATTTGTCTCACCTACCACGCATCACAAAGGGGCTTCCCCGCATTACATAAAGGTAGTGTATTTTGAGAATGTGGGAGAGCGCCCACTATAGATTGCAAAAGATCTGACGGCATGGAAAGTTGTGGGCCAGTGGAAACAAATTAGGAAATAAAAGAAATACCATATAGTTTTAATCATTTTATTTTTTGTATTTCCAGGGCATTTAAATAATATTAAAGATGGTAAGTGGCCGTTGGATGGGCTCAAGTATTTGAATTCAAATTTTTGGCGAAAGGCAAAAATAGTTAACATTTATGATGACTCAAAGGGGATGCAAGCCAGCTATGTGTATGACCAATAACCTTATGCATCCATTGGGCTATAGAGTTGTAAAGGATTTGGATCAGTGCATTATGAAACCCTAACCCTACCTCTGTGAGAACAAAACCATTAAAGTTCTACCCTCGACAACTGGAACCAGAGACCAAAAAATCTTTTGCAACCTTCTAAACTTCGAAAAAATTAGCTATCTCACAGAGAGAAACTTATGCTCGTACACTTCTTAGAAAGCAGGAAACCAAAAAAAAAAAAACTAAGCTACCTATGTACATGAAACCTCAACCCTTGTTAGAAACATGGTTTGAGATAAATCCCATTGATTGGGATAGGCAAGATTTCACCACCAGGCTTGCTTAATTGAAAAGCATTATCCTGCTTGCAACTAATAATCACATAGGGACCACTCCATAGTGCATCAAATTTTGAGTGTCTCCCTAGTTTTTCCCTATTTGCATCCCATTTCATGTTAGGAATAAGGTGTCTCAACCTTGTATAATTCCTATTCTTATTATTTGTTTTGAAAAATGTATTTCTTGCAAATAATGTTGATGTGTCAACATCTTGAATTGAGTGTAAGGAGATCATGACTAAAATGGTTATGACGGATTCCTATGACACGTAAGAGTTATGTTAGGAAGATTCAATGATAGGTGAAGACATGTGGCGAAGAGATGCGATGCGAAAAAGGTGTATTGTTGGTACTGCGAGTACCTACTGGAGTCTTTTGTTGTTGATGTTGAACTTGCATTGCAAGTGTATTGTAACCTCGTGTTGAAGATAATACATTGTGCAGGTTCTGAAGGGGTGGGGTTGTTTTACCGAAAGGTTTTTCCCCACCGGCAAATCCTTGTGTTATGTGTTCCTTTCTCTGTCTATTTTCTGTATGCATGGTTGGCTGCAATATTGTTGTTTACATGATATTGAATCTGTAAGTGTAGAAGATTTTAATAGGATTTGCATCATACTTTCCTTATGAGATTAGTGTAGGAAGCTATTTCCGCACCTGAGTTTCCTTACATTTCAAAACCAAATCACCTTCTCTGAAGATTCTAACCCTAGCCTTCTTGTCAAAGCTCCCTTTCACCTGCTGCTGATGTGTTTTTAGGGTCTGCATGGCCTGACTTCTTTTCTCTTCTAGCTCCATTTTCTCTACCATTCTCACTGTCATGGCATCATTTTCAATTAGCTCCAGCTGATGAGCTAGTTCCAAGGATGGGAACTCTAATGAAATTGAAAGCCTTGCTTCTCTACCATATACCAACATAAATGGTGAATTTCCTATTGACCTCATAGGTGTTATTCTGTCAACCCACAGTGCAATCCTCAATTTTTGATGCCAACACCTCTAGTTATCCTCTATAATTCTTTTCATAATCCTAATCAGGTTTTTGTTGGATGACTCAGCCAAACCATTGCCTTGAGGATAGTAGTTTGAGGATGTGCTCAAGTAGATATTATGGTCAACTGCCCATGCACAAATCTAAGCTCCTACAAAAGATTTTGCATTATCTAAAATAATGGTTGAAGGGGCACCAAACCTAGTCATAATTCTATCAAGGAACTCAACAACTACAGATTCTGTGGCATCCTTCAATGCAATTGCCTATGTCCATCTGGTGAAGTAATCTGTAGCAGCTAAAATCCATTTGTGACTAGAACTAGAAGAAGAATTGATAGGGCCTATGAAATCCAATCTCCATTGAGCAAAAGGTCGGTCCACCAGAGAAGAAGGCACATTTTTCACACTTCCTCACATACCTATGACAATCATAGAATAGGGATGGCCAGTAGTAACCAGCCCTCATGATCTTCATTGCAATTGTTCTTGTTGAGAAATGACCACCATCAGGACCATCATGAAGCTCTTCGATCATTCTTTCAGCTTGGTCTATGTCAGTGCATCTTAATAGGGCTTCATTAAAATCTTTCCTGAAAAGGATACCATCAACTATGACATAAGGAATTGATTGTAATCTATACTATCTCCTTTTAGTTCTATCTAATCCTTGAGGATATCTGTTGCCTAATAAGAAATTCTTCATATCATCCATCCAATTCCTTGGGTCATCATTTCTTGTCTCTTGTTGTTTTATTTGTATCATAGTGACTTCCTCATTCGATTCCTGATATGATATCATCTGTTTACACAACCCCCTCCCTCTTACCAACTTGGTGATCTATATGTCAACATCATATTCCATTACTTTAGTAATCCAACCAGCTCTTTTCTCACTAATATCTTTGCTCAAAAGGAAATCCTTCACACTCGCATGGGGTACTAACAAATGAATTTTATTATGAGATAGGAGGTGTCTAAATTTCTTTAAAGTTCTAATGACTACAAGGGCTTGCTTCTCTACATAGTTGTATTTGTCTTCATACTCTTTAAGCCCTTCACTAAAGAAGGCTATGGGATGCTTTTCATCTTTATCATTTGTTTGAGTCAAGACAGCTGAAATGCTTGACTCACCACCTAGGGTATAAAGGATGAAATCCTTTTCAAAATTTGGATTAATGAGAGTGGGAGATGAGGCTATGGGTACCTTGATCTCTTCAAAACTTCCCTTCCCTTCCTTGGTCCATGCAAAGACCATACTTTTCTTGAGCATAGCCATAAGGGGTTTTACCATGGTAGCAAGATTAGGGATAAATCTTCTCACAATATTTATCCTACCAAGGAAACTTTGCAACCCTTTCTTATGTTTAGGAAGAGGGAGAGCAAGTATTGCTTTTGTTCTTTCTGGATCAATGGTTAAACCATCCTCAGATACAATGTGTCCTAATAATTTTCCTTGATTGGTAGCAAAGACACACTTGCTTGGGTTAAGGGATACCCCAAACTTTCTACACCTTAAGAACACCTATCTCAAATGATCAAAATGATCTTCTACACTCTTTGAATACATTGTGATATCATCAAGGTAAACTAATGCAAAATTTTCAATCACGTTTTTGAAGGCCATCTCCATCACCTTCTGAAATGTAGCACCTACATTGGTTAGTCCAAATGGCATCTTACAATAAGCATAGGTACCCCATTTGGTGGTAAATGCAGTCTTCTACCTATTAGACTCTTTGACCAGCAATTGATTGTAGCCAAAAAATCCATCAAGAAATGAAAACCTCTTTGAACCACTAACCTTGGACAAATTTGGGAGAGGATGGTGATCTTTAAGGGAAGCTTGGTTAAGGACCCTAAAGTCCACACACAATCTAATTTCTCCATTCTTCTTCCTAACAGGGACAAGGTTTGCTACCCATGATGAGTGCTTGATGGGAAAAATTATATTGGCCTCAATCAATTTGGATAGCTCTTTTCTCATTAAGGGTTCAATTTTGAGATTCACTGGCCTCTATTTTTGTCTTACTAGTTTGACATTATCAATTAAATCTATGGTATGCTGAAACAACCTTGGGTCAAAACCATTTAAATCATCATATGTCTAGGCAAATACATCATTAAATTCTTGACATAGATGAATAAAACTTTCTTGCTCAATCTCAGAACATACCTTCCCCATGTTTAAGGATTTTCCATCAGCAACCGTGACTACGGTGTGATCATCTTTGTCAATAGCTAGGTTCATGACTCTGCCTCTTGCTTGGTCATCAGGATTGAAAGTACTCTGTAAGGTAATGAGACCCTTAGGCAATTTTTTGGAACTGAGATTAATGATTTGATCACCATACTGATCTTGCAGTCTCAACTGGTTTCTACCTGAAAATTCTGCTTCATTTTGCAAGAAGCTTAAAAATTTTCATCAAATTAAAACACTTGCAAATGGATGTTGTTGTCAGGGATGGTAGACCTTACTACCATTTTGATTTGTTGCTTCTTCTTCTCCTCAAGATTCCCTGGCACATCATGAGATGCACCTATCACTGCAAGTCTATTAGCATATCTATTTTCTTTTCTAGGGATGCTTTGGATATTAAATACATCGAAAATCTTAAGAAAATCTCATACCCTATGTTTATAAGACTTGAGAAAACCATTCTTGTTGATATTCTAATTTCTCACTTGATTAACCACCGACTCACTATCTCCATATACACTTAAGGCTTGAATTCCTCTTTTCTGAGCAAGTAGGAGATCCTGAATCAAGGATTCATACTCGGCCACATTATTAGTACAACTAAACTAGAGCCTAAAGGAGAAGTAGTACCTTACTTGTGCAGGAGAAATCAACATCACACCAGCCCCTGATCCATTCTTTTTCCTTGATCCATCAAAGTACATACTCCATATCTCACTCACATCTTCTTTAGTCTCCACAAACTTGGGAACTAAAGCATCCTTCTCTAATATACAATATGTATTGAGGCTTGTCTCAGGGTTTTTGACATAGGATCAAATTTATAGGCATTAGCCCATTCATCTAAGAGAAAATCAGGTATCTCTACTAGGGAAGTAGTAGGCTCATTCACTATGTCATTCTCATCCATTTCTAGGATAGTGCAATTCATGTTGATGAGATTAGGGGTGTAGGGTTTAGTATGATGGAGGGCTAGAGGCTCTACTCTAATTGAAGCTTTGGTCCCATATCTTGTTCTAAAAGACATATATGACCAATCAAAGGATATGTAACCACCTCTTTGGGCAATGAAGTCTCTTGACAGAAAGATGGCAAAATGTGGCTTGGCTTCAACAATAGATATATCTTGAGTTATAGTACAACCAAGGCATGCATGTAGGGCCATTTCCACATTCCTAAGGATCCCTACAATCTTGATAGTACTACCATCCAACTGTAGTACATTTTTAACAATGAGCTCATATTTCATTTCCAAAGCATTAGCAACACACCTTGGCATCATTGAACTACTAGCCCCTGAATCAATCATGCAATTGTGGACTAGTTTACCCGCTATAATTAGAGAAACATAAAATAGAGGGGGTCTAACCTTTTTACTTGTTTCTACCTCCTTGATGGCTATACTAGGCTTGTGGCACTTTCCATGCTGGGTGGCTGATCCTTTGGCTCAATACTTTCCAGTTCATGCTGCATCAACCTCTTTTGCATGGGTATAGTAGCAACAACATCCCACATAGAAATATTCACATTTGTCTTCTTCATTTCTTCTACCACACTGAATGGCATAGTAGTTACTTTGGTAGAAGCCTTGGGAGCTGCATTTGTAGGAGGTTGAGATGGAACAACCTGAGGATCACTTACATCCTTTCTACCATTATTTTGCCTTTGCTACTAAAAGGTATTTTATTGATCATTTACTGCTTGTTCATGAGGTATTGCATTTGAAGTTGAGGCATGATTGGGAGGAGGAGGGGTAGCATCTTCAATAGCTCTTCTTTTGCTCCTAGTGTTGTGAGCAATGAAATCCTGGTTTACATTACAATGTTCCTCCACCTGATGATTCATAAAGGAGCAATCACCTTTTCCTTGCATATACGAGGCATATTTAAATTGGTCCTCCTTGTATGATTGTCCTATTACAAGCTCTTGGATGGTCAAAGCCAAATAAGATTCAACCTTCTGACACATGCAATGGGCATAGGAGTAGTTACAGGAGGGACAAAAATCTTGATCTTAGGCCATGTTGTTTTGAGGAACTATGGTCCTACTTTGGTTTACATTTGAGGTTGAAGAATGGCTATTCTGTCTATTCTGATCAAAAGAATTGTTCCCATGATTATGATTTGGAGGCCTACCACTATTTAGAGTTTGATATTGCAATTGATGAGCCTTACTACCTTGAGCTTGCTGTCTCTCTAAAGTCACCACCTTATTGCTCACTTTCTGCATCACAGAGAAGCTATCCTCCAGCTTCTTCTCTTGGCCCTACAATCTTTTATCTATGTTCAACATCATAGATTACATCATCTGCTTGATTTCATCTATTCCATTTGAAGATGTGGAAGCTTGAGTGATTGGAGCAAGGGATTGTGATGTGGAAATAAAAGAGGACTCCCACCATTGAAGGTGGCAAAAGCATGAGCTCTAGGCTGCGCCATATAGACAAGTGATCTATTGATATGTGTTGATGGCAATCTAGGCTGAGATCTAACAATAGGAGTAGAGATGGATCTTGCAGGTGTATTTGTTATTGTTGCACTCCTAACTAGTGATAAAGATATTCTAGTCTTCCTTTCTTTAGGATTTGAAAATGAAAGCTATTGGTACTGAAATTTACATCTAGAAGATGCCCTTGTTTTAGCTTTGGGCATGAATTACTACAACTTTGGTCTAGAACCAGATGTATTTGAAGCTTAGAGTCACCAAGTACTTGAAAAATGAGCCTCTTGAAGGCTTGAAAATTGAAGCCAATACTATCCCCTCAGTATTAATCTTGAAATCTTCATTTTTGACACTAGTAGACTTGAAATTTTTTGAATATAGTCTCACTGGGCATGCCAAAAATTGTTGTCACAAAGGTTTGCACCCTTGTCCAAATTTTTTACCTAAGGACAACTTTGTGAAACATGGAAACAACCTCCAAGCTGTGGGACTTGAACTATGAGGTTGAGTCTCCGGAGAAGGCCGGCTTCCTTTACTATCAGGGTGCACCTTACTACTCTTGGAGAGGAAAAGGGAGAAGGAATGCATAGAAGCAAATCTACCTATTCTAACCTAAGGGGGTGATGCACCAAAAATAGAGTGTTTGAACCAATCTCTGCCCATACATGCACTATTGAACCATCATGACACCAAAAGATATACACATCCAGACTTGCTTTAATCTAACAATCACATGCAGATTAGAAAACCCAAATGAATGACACAAGGAAAGAGAGGATTCACTTGTATACCATTCATAGGCCAAAAGAGATACAGTCATGCAAGATTGCAGATATCTACAATACACCAATGAGAGGAAAATAGTTCTTGCACTTCACATCAATGGCCTAAAGAGATAAGAATGTCATACAATTCAGAGGCAAAGGGGAATTAGAGTGAAATTGCAGAGCAATATCCAAGAAAACAAAGAAGGGTCGACCACTACAAAATCTACAAAAATTGCCTTTATAGCTTAGGCATAACTAAGATGTTCTCTAGTTGAAGTTACACCACAACCACTGTCATTAAGTCTCGATAAAGATTTGGAGAAAATCTAATTGGACCATAGATTTAGATACAATAAAATCTGATATTTGTTGAAACAGGGCCCTGACAGAAACGACACCATTAAACCATTATGACCAAGTAGATGGATAACTGGGGTGGTGGAGTGTTCTCCTAGGTTTAGCATTCATTCGAGAGTGGTTGGAATTGATCATGAGGATCAAATCGTGTAAGAAAACTCAATTTCCTTCATTTTTGGCTCATCAGTCAGCAAAGTTAGCAGGTCAACTGAGTCATGTCTGGCCAATATAATTCCTTTTTAGCTATAGGATTAGACATCCTTCACTACCAAAGTACTATTCTGATCTCCATTAAATGTCAATCCGGGAGTGTGAACTTGAGATGATGTCTGCAAAGTATATGCTCTAATTTCCACTAAAAGCCACTACTACTTTGAATGCAAATACTACTAAGTAAATCTATTATACCAACATAAAAGACAATTACCAAATACTTAGAAAGAGATCCTAACTACTTAATCATTCATCTATGCATCTATTGCTATAGGAATAGTAACTGGTTCTGTTTCCAGTGGCTGTAGGAATAACAGTTTTACACTTAACTTAGGAAGCTAAATAACTTCTAAAATTGAATTACTCCTAATGACTAAAATAAACTCCACCTTTCGTGTGGGCCCCCAAAGAAGAATGAAGCAAATATAAGCTCAAATAAAAGTGTAAGAACTCCGCAAAATCATATATTCATTCAAACATGCAGTGGTACATAGATTTGGAAAAAGACTAGATAACTAGCAATCTACCCTTCTATTATTCTCCTATCTTCTCTCTTGACCTTTTGAACATAGAGAGGGTCTTATTTAAAGAGAAGGAATAACAAAATCCTAAATTTACAACTTCCTCATGAAGGATAGTCTGTTACAACATGCAAAAGCATTAACTATTCCCTTGAATTCTCATAAATATAGAGCACAATAGATGCTAGATTTGCTCCTCTTTCTAACTTAAACCATCATCTAGGAATCTAGGTATCCATAATAGCTCCATGCATGTTTAACTAACTGCTTCAATGCTTACTTTCCCGCTCATTTGCTTTACTAGGTTTCGCTTATCATCCATGAAAATAGGTCCCTTCTAGTTTTTTGCCACCAAGTCTCATTAACACCAACGCTTCCTCAACACGAGTCTTTCGTGGTCATTCGGTTGATTCTTTCTCGGCTTAGATTCCTATAGACATCAATGATACATACAAAAATTTTGACAACATCTATTCATATTTATTAATTTATAAGAAAAGCATCAATTATTCAACTAATGATTCCGCAATCTTTTCAGCTGTAGGAAAGCCTACCCATGTTAAGTATACATGAAGAAAGACTTAACAAAATGAAATCTTTTTAAACATAATATCAACTATCATTTTCATGCCGCAAGTTCACACTTTATACATTAAAAGGTTCAAAATACTAGGCTTAAAAGATGGTAAGTTTCAACAAGATATAGACAAATGTTCATAAAAAGGGTCAACAATCATCTATTGTTCTATGCAATCATTTTTCCCCCCAACCACCCTAATGTTGGCCCCTTCAGCATTCACAAGTTCCTGATCTGCATCCGCATCTTGAGGTCACTGGGAACCTTCTCTCCTAAGTCGTGGGCCCTGTAGTTGAAGTATCCATGGTTCTGTTTCAATCTTTCCCATTTCTATTCCTCATGGTTAAGGTTGTAATTAGAAAATGATTCAATTTTTCCAAGCATGGGATGTAGTAGAATAGGTGGTTGAAAGCGAAGAGGAACCCAATAGCTTTTCTTATTCCTAGCCATTGTCACATACCTAGGCATTCTGTAAGTGGCCAATTCTAAGTTCTGAGGTGAGTGTAACTCCCTTGTCTTCAGATCTTTTGATAATCGAATCCACCTCTGAGTAGACGCTCTTATGGCTTTAGGAGCAATGGTAGAAAAATGTTGCTCCCAGTCTAGGAATGCTTATTCTTGAACGGGATGAATTTTAGCAACACCACTTAGGTTATTGTTAATGGAGAGCCAATCAAAGAAAACTCTATGAGTATTCGACACCTCAAGATGAATGTATAACGATTCCAACATTTCCTTTTCCCTGTATCTGACTTTCTCAACTGATTTCATTTTGCATCCATGACATAATGGCTTTGAACTGCACAACTCCCACATATAACAATGAATTCCAATCTTTGTTATCTGGTACTGCAAGATTATGGACGTACAATTCACAAAGAAGACTTTGGAGAGCCATTGGAATTGATTTAAATGTTGCATAAAATTCGTAGGGTGTGTTCAAGGAAGGATTCAACCCCCGAATAACCTGAGACAGTTGAAAATTGACTATTTTCTCTTTTAAAAACAATGTATAAATAGGAGACGATGATCTGCAACTTAGAAGTTCTGGAATGAGCTCTGTTACCTTAGTAACATGTTGCTCTAGGACCTTAATTTCATTATCTTTATCTTCAATTTTCCATGCTTGTTCTTTAATGGTTTTGAGCAATTGTTTCCTTCCTAGATCCCAATTTTCTTTTTCCCATTGAAATTGTTGATAAACATTAAAGCTGGCTGATAGTGGAGTGAAAATATTAGGTGGCAAATGACACCGAACAACCAGATGATTGTCATCATCATGACTAGTGGAAGGATTGACACTTGGTCTAGCAACATTGTTGTCATCCTCAGGTGGTTGATGAGCAACAAGACTGTCAATTCTTTCTTGTGGCACAATGACTATAGGGGAAGACACAATAGCTAATTTAACTTGGAACATTTCCACAATTTCCTAAACTATTTCCTGAGCAGTCGATGGGTATTCTTCTGAAGGTAAATTATCATTTTCCTCCATTTTTTGCTCAAACCCAAACATTGTTCTTTCCAAGGAATTTGTATCACTACCAGTATTTATAGGACTAATTGGTCTTTGGGGAATTTTCTCAAGATCACTATCATGTTCAAGAGTAGGTGTTGTGTGCTCTAGTGAGTGTGCAAGTGTAGGTACTGGAGTTTCAACATCAACAAGTGGTATAGGAGGCTTAGCAGGTGGCATAGGAGGTTTAATTCTCAAATTTACCCCAAACATTCTGGTGACTTGTCATGGAGTAGAAATTGGGGTAGAAATTTGTTTCTTGCCCTTATCGACAACTTTCCCCTTTTTAGAATTAAGCACAGTTTTGTGTGACAGGGGAGATACCTCCTCTGAACTTTCTTCTGTAGCAGCTGTGCGGGCCTTCCTCTTTTTGGAGGCGTGGGAGGAACTTTCCTTTTCATAGCTTTTGGTTGGGATGCAGAAGCCGAAGCTTCTAAAGCTATTTTATATACCACTTTCCTAACTCCTACAGTAGTCTTCTCACATGTCCCCATTCCTTGCCCTCAAGGCCCACTACTTTGAGGTTCCATTGGTTTTAATTTAACAAAATCCTCCCATGTACCCAGGTGCCACCTAGTCAATTCCTTTTCAACTATGGCCCTAATTAAAGAATGGTCTGACACTGACTGGGCTTTTCCTTGTTGGACATAAGAAGCTTGTCTTTTAACAATATTGTAGAGAAAGGTTGGAAGGTTCACAAGGTGATCACCATGTTGTAACCCAATTAAAATTTTAAAATGCATAGCATGTAGATAAGAGTATCTTCCTTCACAAGTAAAATATCTTATAATGAATTCAGTAGGTTGGATAAATATAGAGGGAGAGACAATCGTAAAGTACCTTACTTTTTATTCTCCTCTAGCTGAGGGTCTCCATTCACTGAGAATTGTTCTTTTGCTATCCATGCGTTGATGTCGTCCATCCATCGTTCCCCATTTGTGGGTAACCTAGTGACTTCTGTAACCACTTCTTCGATGAATTCTATGTGAATTCCTTTCACAGTAGCATACCCATCCCTCAACGTGTTGTGAAACTAAAGTGCAATTTCTTGGTCGAATTGCTTCAAATTGAGACAATATGCCAGCAAGCCTCATTGTTGAAATAGATTGCATGATGTAGGGTTCGCCAACCAAACTCTATGGTTTCTTGGTTCATGCCGTTGAGGTTCTCCACCCATTTTAAAAAAAAAATTGCTACAACTTTACTAAAAGGGATTGAAAATGACTAAAAGTGGGGGTGGAGGCTGCTACAGGGTTTCAACAATGGCTATAATGGTGTTTGAAAATAAAACAACAATCTTAAAACACACTTTTCAAACATCACATCACATCTCCTTCATTACTGCATGACGAGATTACCATAATGGGGGTGTTAATAAGAAGTTATGTGCTAAGGAAATCATAAAATAATGATCGCACTTACTTTCTCACATACAAAGGAAGTACGAAGTGATGCCAGCTCATCCTCGAGATGACCTACCCTGTACATTTTTCGTACCAAAATAAGATTTCGCTAGATTTCCATTTATGGCTTCAAGTCGCTTAATTTTGGTTTATTTATGACTTCGATCCCCCACACCCCCCCCCCCCCAACCTATCACGGACTGTGTCCCACCAGGCTTTAAAGATTGCGAATTCTAAAAATCAAAATAATTATGCCATTCTAAATAAATAATAAAATGAATAAATGAAGAGAAGTTGAGTGTCACCTGACCTAGAGTGCGATAGGAAGCATGCTTGGAAGAATATCGTACCACAAAATTATGATGGGATGGAGTGATGATGGAAAGATAAGAAGGTGAGATGGAATGAAATGGAAAATAAATGAATTATGCATAAAATGCGAAATTTTTATTATGAAGACCTTGAAATAAATTCAAGGGGCTACAGGCATTTGAGTGGAAGACTCAGATGTAGAGGCTGCAGGAAGAGATGTTTCTGCTATTTTGAATTGTTGAAAAAATTCCTCCTAGGTGGTTGGTTTATGATATAGCTTCAGACAATGTCCATTAACCAGGAGTTTAAATTTGACCGGATCAATTGTAGATAATTGAACTGCTCCATTACTAAAAATTGCAACAATTTTATATGGTCCAAGCCATCTGGTCAAAAATTTTCCTTGATGGTGTTGATAGTGTTAATCATATAGTAGTGCCCAATCACCAATTGAGAATTCTCTTTCTTTAATAAATTTATCATGCCAATGTTTCCTCTGACTCTGTATCAACTCTGTGTTATGAAGAGCTAACTTGCGCCATTCATCCAGCTCATTAAGATGCAATATATGGTCCTGTTGTGCTGTAGGAAGAGTGATATTTAGTTCTAGGGCTATCCGTAGAGTCTTGTGTTCAAATTCAATGGGCATAAGAGCCATTTTTCCATATAGGAGCTCAAAATGGATGAACCCAATAGTAGACTTCCATGTTGTTTGATATGCCCATAAGGCTTCAGGAAGTCAGGCTACCCAATCCTTCTTATGTAAGGACACTGTTTTAGTGAGTATATTTTCCAACTCCCTGTTTGTCACTTCAACTTGTCCATTAGCTTGTGGATGGTATAGGGAAGATTTAGCATGTCAGATTTTATACTCCTCCACAAGTGCAACTATTAGATTAGATGTAAACTGAGGCCCTTGATTTGACTGCAATTCTCTTAGAACACCATATCTAGTGAAAATACATTCATATAGGAACCTTGCAAAATTGTTATCCAGAGGGTGCTTCATAGGCTTCTCTTCTGCCCATTTAGTAACATAGTCGGTGCATACCAGGATGTAACTTTTTCCTTTTGATGGTGGTTCAATGGGACCAACAAAGTCAATTCCCCATTTGACAAATGGTGCTACTACTATTTGTGGCTGCAAGGGCATTTCATCCGTCCTTGTCGAGCGACCCATTCTATGGAATTTGTCACATCTTTTTGTATACTAAGCCGCATTCTTGTGACATGTAGGCCAATAATAACCTATATTTAGAATCTTTAATGTAGTCTATTTGTTAGCAAAGTGACCACCACAGGGCTCGTCATGACGAGCATGAAGAACATCATATGTTTCATCTTCTTGAAGAAACCTTCGTATCACTTGGTCTGGATCAGTATAAAACTTGAACCTTGAGATCCATGAGAAATTAAAACTCTTTTCTGCCAACAGTCGCTTTTCCTTGGAAAAGAAGTGTGGGGGTGTTCTTCCAGTGGCAAGATAGTTGATTTTCATCAAGAAAACTATCTTCTATGACTGCAAGATCATCAAGTGTTTGAAGATGAGACAAGAAATCAACTACAACATTTGCCTTACCTAGTTTGTCAACAATGGTTATGTCAAATTCTTACATCAGCAGCAACCATCGGGCCAATCATCTAGAGATTGCCAGTTTGTTCATCAGATATTTGATAGCAGAGTGATCTGTGTGCACAAATATTTGATATCCTGTAACATAGTGTCTAAACTTGTTCAGAGCATAAATTATAGCAAGCAACTCTTTCTCTATTACAGTGTAATTATATTCAACTCCCTGAAGATTTTTTTTGATATAGTATATTGCATGTTCTATTGAATCTAACTTTTGACCAAGTACGACTCCAATGGCATGGTCTGAAGCATCAGTGTGTATGTAGAAAGGCAACTCCCAATTTGGTCCTTGGAGAACTAGTGCTGTCAAAAGGACTTCTTTAAGCTATAGGAAGGCTTTCGTACAATCATCATTCCATACAAACTCATCATCTTTTTGAAGCAACTTATATAGAGGAGTTGCAATTTGACTAAAATCTTTGACAAAGCACTGATAATACCCTACATGCCCTAGAAAACTCCTGACTTCTCTTAGTTTAGTTGGTACAAATAATGTACAGTTAACCTCTATTTTTGCTAGATCCACTTCAATCCCTTTGGGAGAAATAAAGTGTCGCAAAACCACTCCTTCTTACATCATTATAAAGCACTTTTCACTGTTTAAAGACAAGTTATAGTCTTTATATATTTGTAGGACCTTATCCAAATTTTCTTTGGCTTCCTCAAAGGTCTACCTGTATGTAGTAAAGTCATCCATGTACACTTCTAAACAGTATGTAGATATATCAGAAAAAATACTAATGACAACCCTTTGGAAGGTTGCAGGTGGATTACATAAACCAAATGGTAGGACAGAATAAGAAAATGTCCCCCATGGACATGTGAATGTAGTTTTTTCTTGATCCTCAAGTGCTATCTGGATTTGGTTATAGCCACTGAACCCATCCAGGAATGAAAAGTACTTCTTCCCTACAAGATTGTCAAGAATTTGATCGACAAATAGTAATGGAAAATGATCCTTTGTCGTGGCCGCATTGAGTTCTCTATAATCTATGAAAACTTTCCATTTTCCTCCTTTCTTTGGTACAATAACCAATGGTGAAACCCACTGGCTATTTGAAATAGGATATATGAAACCAACATTCAATAGTTTTTGCAGCTCATTTTTGACAATATCCCTTAATGTTGGGTTTATTCTACGTTGAGGTTGTCTCACAGGTTTGCACTTAGGATTGATGTAGATTCTATGAGTATAGAGTGTGGGGTCCAAACCTTTCATATCCATATATTCCCATGAAAAAAGCATCTTGGTGTTTCTGTAACAGCTGTAGGACATCATGATGTTGTTCTTGAGACAAGGATTTACTTAAGTTCTTTTCTTGGAGCAATTTCTCTCTTGACCACTTTTTCTACCATTGAGATGTGAGCAATTGGTGATGAAACTATTTCATGTGGAAGGAGTGAATGTGGTAGTTATAAAAACGTAGAATAATGAGATTGGGATGGCAAAGACAAGATACTTTATAGAACACGATCATGTGTAGAAGATGTCTCAGTTTGTGTTCCATATTCATTTAAGATGATGGAGGAAATGACCTCATCTTCTTCTTTGATGCTTACAAATGACTCCCTTGAAATCATCATTAGTTGTTTAATAGAATCCAAGTCCATTTCGGGATCCCCCATGTTTGGCCAGACAACTTAGTCATCTTGGAGCAGAGGTTGAGCAAGAGAATACAAGGTTAAGTTTTTAGTATTTGTACCATCTGAAATGGTCATTTCCCTGGTCAACATGCAATATAGGCATCTTCTATTGCTAACCATGGTCATCCTAGGATGATAGGATATCCCCCAGTACTTGTTTTTGGAGAAAGTACTACAAAATCAACCAGGTAATCCCATGAATGTAAGGTAACAATGACATCCTCCAACATACCATTGGGAACAATAGTAGAACTATCTGCTAGCTACAATATTGTTGGAGTTTGCCTAAGACCAATAATGTTTAGCTTGCACATTACTTCCTTAGTCATTACATTAATGGGTGCTCCTAAATCTATCAATACATTCTATACTTGTATTCCTTGGATGGTAAGGGTGACTACTAGACTTCCAAGATCTGCATACTTGGGTATCCTTGGGTTATCAAGCATAAGATCAAAAAGCTGGCGAAGGACTTGGATAGTCTTTGGATCTTTCTTTTTCCTTCTTGCAGTTTTAACATAGGCTTCCTTGATAGCTTTTGAATATATAGGAACTTCTTTTATTGTGTCAAGCAGAGGGATTTTCACTGTCATTTTCTTGAGTTGATCAAGAAAGTCTAATGCAACTTGATTCTCATTCGGCAATATTTGTTTTGTCAACTTACTAGGAAATGGTGGTTTCTTGGCTACAAGAGAAATGACGTTGGTAGGTTCTTGAATGGATTCAGTATTTGTATCATCTACTTCTGTTATAATGGGTTGGTGAGGTGATGAAAGCATTGTTCCAGATCGTAAATAAATATCATTCAAGGTGATGGAATAACTCTGTTGTTAGGCTGAGGGTTTTGCATTTTTAGGATTGGGTGCAGGTTGTATAGGCAATTGTGGTTGTTTAGGAGGGGTTGTATTGGTTACAAGAGGCATTAGAGCTTGTGATTGAAAAGGTGGTGGCAAGGCTGGCTAATGCTGCTACCAATTCTGAGAACCCTGAGGTTGTTGCCAACCTTGGTTAGGTTTCTACCAACCTTGGTTAGGCTATTACCAACCTTGGTTAGGTTGCTACCACCTTTGGTTAGGTTGCTGCCAACCTTGGTTAGGTTGCTATCTTGTTTCTGTTGCCATTGACTACTACCACTATAATTATGAAGTGGGTCTTGAGGAATACCTGATTTTGGAGCCCACGACTTGCATTGAGCAACATAGATAATTTCTCTATTTTCATCAATCACTCTGAACTCCGTAGGCACATGCTATGAGTTCATGCTAGCAATAGGTTTACATTGGTTGTTGCACTTCTTTTCTCTGTAATGAGGACAATACTCTACCAGCATAAGATAAGCTTCCTCCTTCTTCCTTTGTGCTTGCATGGTGTCTAGTTGAGTAGCGATGTCATTAATGATGTCTTGCTTGAAATTTGAAAGGAGGTTTGATAGTTTTGCTTTGGACACTCCTACACTCGAGTTTTTTTGAAGTAAGTCTCTTACGCCTCATCCTTTTTTTATTGTTGCTCTAGAATAATTCAAACAAATATTCTGGATTTCAGCTCACGTCTTCTATGTAATGTCACCTCTAGCCATCAAATCTAAGGCTTCCATACTCCTATCATGAACTCCTTTCAAAAAGAGATGCTTCTGAGATTCCTCATTTAATTGATGTTGTGTATTACACTACAAGTTGAACATGAACCAAGCAACACAGTCCTCCAAAGTCTCATCCTCCCTTTGTGACATTTTAAAGATGTCATCTCCTTTTAAATCATGGCCTCTACAATATTCCTTGTATTTATCAAGGAATAGATTACTCATATGTTGCTAGTCTGTCATGACGTTGGCACCCAGACTCATAAACCATCTCAAAGCAGCCTCCTTGAAAATTGATGGGAAAAAATTTAGTTTGTGAGCATCTATGGTGTAATCATAGCTTCGACAAAGAATTTCAAACTCAAAGAGAAAAGTCTCTGGGTCTTCAGTAATGAGGCCATAAAACTTTGGCAGAGTAGCAAAGGGTATGTTCTTTAGATTTTGATTACCCTGCTGAGCAGGGATTGGAGATGGAAAGGTAGGCTGAGTAGCTACCATTTGTGGATGTCCTAGTGGGGGTTGATAAATAACCAGAGCTAGTGGATTATCTTGATATTTAGGTTCATCAAAAAGATTATTCAAATGGAGAGATTCTTCAAATTTGGTTGTGAGTGTTCTTGATTTGGTACTTTGGCAAACACATTCTCAAACAATTCTTCTTCTTCTTTTCTTCCTTCTTCTTCTCTTTTAGGAAAAGGATCTTCCTGATTGAAGTTAAGAAGAAATCTTCCAAGATGGTCTCTTCTCCTATGCATGCAAGATACTAAAATGAAACTAACTGGATGACTCTATAGTGAATACTAGATTGACACCATCCCTGGCAATAGTGGCAAAAATGTTTGGCCAATATAATACCATTTTAGCTATAGGATTAGACATCCTTCACTACCAAAGTACTATGCTGATCTCCATTAAATGTCAATCTGGGAGCATGAACTTGAGATGATGTCTACAAAGTATATGCTCTAATTTCCACTAAAAGCCACTACTACTTTGAATGCAAATACTACTAAGGAAATATATTTTACCAATAGAAAAGACAATTACCAAATTCTTAGAAAGAGATCCTAACTACTTAATCATTCATCTATGCACCTATTGCTGCAGGAACAGTAACTGGTTCTGTTTCCAGTGGCTGTAGGAACAACAGTTTTACACTTAACTTATGAAGCTAAATAATTTTTGAAATTGAATAACTCCTAATGACTAAAATAAACTCCACCTTCCGTGTGGGCCCTCGTAGAAGAATGAAGTAAAGATAAGCTCAGATAAAAGTGTAAGAACTCAGCAAAATCATATATTCATTTAAACATGCAGTGGTACACAGATTTGGAAAAAGACTAGATAACTAGCAATCTATCCTTCTATTATTCTCCTATCTTCTCTCTTGACCTTTTGAATATGGATAGGGTCTTATTTAAAGAGAGGGAATAACAAAATCCTAAATTTATGACTTCCTCATGAAGGATAGTCTGTTACAACATGTAAAAGCATTAAGTATTCCCTTGAATTCTCATAAATATAGAGCACAATGGATGCTAGATTTGCTCCTCTTTTTGAGTTAAACTATCCTCTAGGAATCTAGGTATCCATAATAGCTCCATGCATGTTTAACTAATCATTTCAATGCTTACTTTCCTGCTCATTTGCTTTACCAGGTTCTGCTTATCATCCATGAAAATAGGTCCCTTCTGGTTTTTGTTGTTCAGTCTCATTAACACTAGCACTTCCTCAACGTGAGTCTTTTGTGGTCATTTGGTTGATTCCCACCTAGCTTAGATTCCTGCGGACATCAATGATACATACAAAAATTCTGATAACATCTATTCATATTTATTAATTTATAAGAAAAGCATCAATTATTCAACTAATAGTTCCGCAATCTTTTCGGCTCTAGGAAAACCTACCCATGTTAAGAATACATGAAGAAAGACTTAACAAAATGATCTCTTTTAAAACATAATATCAACTATCATTTTCATGCTGCAAGTTCACACTTTATACATTAAAAGGTTCAAAATACTAGGCTTAAAAGATGATAAGTTTCAACAAGATATAGACAAATGTTCATAAAAAGGGTAAAAAATCATCTATTGTTCTATGCCATCAAGTCTTACAACCAAAATGGGCCATGTGGGCCAATGGTCTTTTATTTTTCTACCACCTTGCAAGGTCTTCCTGAGTTTGATCACCAAACCAACTAACTACACAACCTCCTCAAAACCTTGACCGTGGTGGTCTCCCAACTGCCAACCTTAACTATGCTGCCTTTCTATTAATTTCCTTAGCTGGGCCCATTGGGACATGTGTCCTCTAGGCACTTTCTCACATTGTTTAATTTCCTCATAACTCCAGAATGCAGGGAAGTGCTGACCGTTGATCTCCATGAGATCGACAATCATGAAAGATCTTATTATACCACGCTTGCCCATACAATTTTTGGGCCCACGAATCCACTTAGCATAATCTAGCATCCAACTGGCACCACCTTGGCAACCCACACAAGAAATAGGTCCCACAAAGACGCGCGGCAGTGAGGTGCTTGTTTGCATTCCTTAATCTCCTTACATATTCATAATGTGGGGAAGTGCCAACTCTTGATCTCATTACATCGGACAGTGTACATAACCTGTGCCCTTGAACCTATGTGAACATCCTCTGTGACGTTGCTAGGACATGTGTCACTAGGGCACTTGCCCACATTGTCAGGAAGTCTGACAAAAGACAGAATGCAAGAAAGTGGACGCCAATAAAAATGCCTACTAGACTGACGTTTCTTCCTTTCTGCAGCTCACACAAGAACATTTGCCTCACCTGCCATGCATCACAAAGGGGCTTCCCCACATTACGTAAAGGTAGTGCATTTTGAGAATGCGAGAAAGTGCCCATCGTAGATCGTGAAAGATCTGACGGCGCAAAAAGTTGTAGGCCAGTGGAAACAAATTAGGAAATAAAAGAAATACCATATAGTTTTAGTCATTTTATTTTTTGTATTTCTAGGGCATTTAAATAATATTAAAGATGGTAAGTGGTCGTTGGATGGGCTCAAGTATTTGAATTCAAATTTTTGGCAGGAGGCAAAAATAGGTGATAGTTTCAACCACCCTTTGTTGCAAAAGTTACATGTTCTTCCCTCATACCCCTCTTTGGGAATTTTTCATCTACCTCTTTCACATCTCAAATGGTGAGAGTTGATCCACAAATGTGCAATTATGATTTCTACCATTACATTAATTGTGGATAAATGATTTCTATTATTATGACTCCAAGTGGGGTTAAACTCTTTGACATAATAAGTTTTTGTTTTTTGCATGTCTGATGTGTCCACATGACAAGCCTAACTTTCTCTAACACCCACTTTTTTTTATCTCAATGTTAATGCTTGAACACTCCTCAATATTTATGTTTCATTTCTTCAACCACTTACTATTTTGTTTTTTCCCTATTTATTTTATATGGTCTAGTTCATCACCAACCACTATCTTAGGCCACATATGCTTATCCATATTTCTCACTTTTTAAAAGTAGCTTAGCAAGTGAATAATCATATAGACCTCAATGAAGAACATACCTGCCTCTGAAAAAAGTATCTTATAAGGGACCATGGACTTGACCTTGAGGTTAATAGAAATAAGATTTTTTTGGATTCTTCTATCTACTACCATTAGTGATTTGATACCTTACCCCCTCCCTACTCCAAACTTCACATCCATTCCTTCTTATACTCTTATCCGTGCTAAATACACTTAGCAACAACCTCTTGAATATTAACATAGTTATGAATGTAGGAAAATAAAAACACATGGACTCACACACAAAAGTATTCATTAATGGACACATAGAATTTATATGTGGAAACTCTCAATGAGAGGATGAAAACCACAATGAGGATAATATACCCACTAGCCTTTTACTATAGATAAAAGGTTGTCTGATTAAGAGCTACAATTTGTCCCTTCTAGGAACACAATTGGCTAAGAATGTTAGTTGTTAGGATTATAATTAGCCTACTAAGGCTACATGGTTATAGAATTTAGCACTCCTTCTAAGAGGCACATAGTTAAAGGATTTAAGATATGCTTTCTATTGAAGCATTCTTGGTTAAGAGCTTACAAAATTATTACAATTCTTAGAGAGCAATCAATTATGATCTAATGTGTGTAACATTCCTTGCCTAATAGATCTTCAATGAATACCTTTAGAAGGTAACATGATCTCCTCTTATTTCTTGGGTGAGCTCCATGACATTCTTAGTATCACTTTTCCTTTCTCTCTCTTTATTTTCTCCTGTCTGTAGTGCACAAGTGTTGCTTACGAGTAAATATATCTTTCTATCTCAATCCTCTACTCAACAACTCTTGTTCTTAATTACATTTTTCCTTTGACCTAGTTTAGAGCACCATTTTACACGTCTTGCTTCTCTATACACTTTCAATTTCACACACACAAGCTCTAACTTCTCTTATGTATCAACCTCTTTTTTTAGATGCATGGAGTTCCCCTTTTATTTATGGGTGTCAAAACCCTAGAATATTATCCTACTCAAAACTAGTGAATTCTAAATTTGAATTCACACTATTGAGAGGTACACAAACAAACCATTACACCTACGTTGTAGGGCCAAGAATAGTAACTCTACTAGTATGATCTAGGTCTAGCCTCAATTTATTTGTCCTTTTTTGTATTATGTCATTCTTGTGAGAATACTAACTCCAGTTTGAATGCTTGTTATGACACTTTTTCTATGTCACAATGATGACTCTCAATCTTGACTATAAAAATCTTCATTACATCTCCATCTCCTAAGCAAATCAATGAAGATGTCTAGCAGTTCTTATGAGATGGTGTTCACTTCTTGACTAGTTGTCAATCAATGAAAACACTCTTTGGTGTGTAAAATATTTATGACCCCAATTTTTCTTCATTATGCTAATGAGACTAGTTGGGTGAACAATATCCTCCTTTGGCATTGATAGAAAAAACATGTGATCCTTTTTTATTTGATCATCTTCATATTTCAACTTATTGGAATTGATACTGGTAGAATCTTTACCGGTAGATGGACTTTGTCATTTTTTATTCCCTTCCATATCTTCTTTCATTATTCTCCCCTTGTGATATCTTTCTATCTAGTTTTTCTTCTTGGTGTCATTCCTTCTCTTCCTTTCTTCTTTCTTTGTCATCACCCTTTTATGCATTTATCTTCCCTTTTTGGGTCATCTCCCCTTTTCATTATCTATTCTTGGCATCTTCCTATTGTCTCTATGTGTTTATTATCTCCCCCTATTATCATTCATCTCCCTTATTCTTGTTTGTCATCTCCACCTTTTTCTATTTCTCATCTCCCCCTTTTTCTATTTCTCACCCCTCCCCTTTTCTTTTTCATCTCCCCCTTTTCTTTTTCATCTTCTCCTTTTTGTCATCAATGAAAAATGGTACCTAGCCATTGTGTCTTCCATGATTCTGGGAGGTTATGGAGTGTTAATGTTAGACTTGTGATTTCTTGTAGGCACTTTTCCATATCTTCAATGGTGTCCACAAGGCCTATGGATAGAAGATTATCTACCTCATGAATATGGACTTGGATGATTCCTATTGTTTGGAATATGAAACCTTCCAACTGCAATAGTGTTGAGGTTCTATTATGTTGATGTTGGTTTGTAGTGACCTGTTTGATTAGACAAAGCTTTTCTTCAATCTAGTTGGTATATGCAAGAGTTGAACTTGTTGTTACATCAAATAATGTTTGAGTGACCTATAGTGCCTTATTTTCCATTTTCATGGTATCATTCAAATTGATCAAAAAGTTTTGTGAATCTAATATCTTATGAAGGGTGGGAGATACATCTCATTCAATAAGTCTACTGCAGTATTTCTTCCTCATACAAGTTCATGTTTGTAATATTTAGGAAGTTGCTTGGGCTTCTCCTTTTGCTTACTCTTATTGATTTCACCTATTGCTCATTGATGTCTACAATCTTGAGTAATTTCTTAAGTTAATCATTGATATGTGTATCAATTGCATGTTTGTTAGCACTAAGTAGTCCTTTGACTACTACCCTTGCTTTGATCAATGTGTGTGCATGTTCTTGTTTTAGGTGAGATTTCTTTATTTCTTTGAGTCTTTGCAATAAGTGATTATGATGGTTGATCTTTTCAATTCTCATCTCCTTGACTTTCCCTACACTATTTTTTAATTCTCCCTAAAAAAAATCAGGGTTCTCTACTCCTTTAGAATGTCACTCAAATAGTTCTCCCTCATCTTTAGAACTTGAAGATGATGATGAGGATGGTGTTCTTCTTCTTTACCTCCTTTTCTCCTTAAATTTCTTAGGATCTTTTCTCAGTTGAAGCTTTCTCTTTATGGATTTTAGCATTATTGAGATTTTGGGCCTTGGTGTCATTCCAACTATCATTTTGGACTTTTTTGAGGTGGATTGCTTGCTTGGTCGGCTAGCCTTCACTTGTACACACCTTTTAATAGGTTCATGTAGAGGTGTCTCTATTTTGTGCCTTTTTGGACTCCTTTTATCTTTGTCCTCTCCTTCTATGACTTGTGTATTTGAAATTACCTCTACATGTTGAGCCTCTATTTGTGTACTCAATTGAGTAGCACCTTCATCCCTTCCTTCTTCATGTTGAGTTGTGCATGATTTATTTGTATCAACTACCTAAGGTAGTTTAGTTTGCTTTGGGGTCTTAGCTTGGGTTTGTTCCTACACACTAAAGTGGCTTGTAGATTTATCAAACCTGGTGATATTTCACTCTTTGGAGAAATTCCAACTATTATTTTTTACATGTTCTATTCTTCTTGATGAGGTTAGAGGATTGGACTTAATAGGTTCTTTTGTTAGTTCCTCAATATAACCCTCAAATTTTATTGCTCTATTGGGGCTAATAGATGAGATTTTCTTTTTCTTTCCCTTATCATTTGGATATTCCCTAGTTATGGCTTTTGCATTTTTGTCTTATTTCTATGTGTATATTATCTTGATTTGATCTACTATCAATTTCCAACTTTTGATTGCATATTCAAACATTTATCTTTCTTTTCCTATAGTGATTAATGTTTGGTTTAAGGAAACTTGCAACCAAAAGTATTATCATTTCCACATAATCCATAATAGGTCTAAAAGAAATATGCAATTAAAATCCACATTTAAGATAATAGACAACATACCGAAAAAAATGTGAGACAAGATATACCCTAAGAAACCTTCATTGAGGAAAAAAAATCCAACCTCCAAAAGCATCCCTTGACATGTATTTTTTTTAGAAAAAAACACAATTATAATACAACCATGGAAGCCTTCAAATCCATATCTATAACCAAGAAATCCATGTGAACAAGCATGAATCCACACATTCCATGCCATACTTTCAACCTTCAAAAATGCTCCCTTGGCTAACCTATCTAGCTTGTCTTGCTCAACTTTTTGTTTTCCCTTCACATATAACAACTACCCTTGTGGTTTCTTTTATAGTACCAAGTTCTCATAAAATCACCAAGTGGTATTACATAAACCATGTCCTATCAAAGCCCTATTGAACCACATTTAATATTGGGCATTTTATTCTTTTTTCCAATATTAAATAATTACATCAAATATTATCACAATGTGTTAATACAACTCATCAATAATATCCCAATTAAATCTGTACATGTTGCATATTCATCTAGGTGATCCTAGGTGCAACATTACATAATAAAATAAAATAATAAAATATAACAATATTATGCAATGTGTGCAACACCTATTATCTCAACAATCTATAGCTTGTTGTATACATTGCATAAGGTCAATCCATAGCCACATAAATGAATAAGGAAATAATTCCTCCTAGGACATCCATTGCCATGAATCAAAGTACACCAAATGCTCCATCCTTGCACCTACAACAAAATCAAAGTATACAGCATCTCAAACATGAATATCCCACCTCCTATTATGCCACTTCCACTAGACATACATAGAAGCGATCCATAGAGAAAGCCACCCAACCTGTCACATAAGAATCATAAAATCCCATGCTAATTGAATGTTAGGATAAACCAAAGATAGAAATAAAAACTACATGCAAATATAACCAATAACAAAAAATAACAGATCACACAGAAATGAACACAAGGCACCAAGATTTAACGTGGTTCACCCAATCCCTAGGCTACGTCCACCAAAACAACAAGTCTAATCTTATTACAATCCAGTGATTACAACCTAATTACAATCTGTAATCCCTTACAGCTCAATACCTCCACAAGAACCAATTTTGCATCACAACATAATGAAAAGTACCCAACCCTAAACCCTTTTATACAAGTATTAAACCACTTTAGGGTTATAACATGTCGGCCATAATATGTTGGCTACCATGTCGGCCATGACCCACTATTTATGAAGTATGTACAGTACTTTCCTGATCAGTCACCATAATCTAACAATCTCCCACTTGGGGATTGATCAAGCTCCACACTAAAAAACAATCTCCCACTTGGAGACTGATCCTGTAGCAATACCACTACCACATGGGGCTCCCACTGGATCAAAACACCTTGGACTCTGCTGTTCTTTTATTCATGTTCTGTCTAAAAGACCAATCGAAGCTGAAGAGGAGTTCAACTTCTCCCTTGTTACAACCTTTGTCAACATATCTGCTGGATTTTCATTGGTATGTATCTTCTCCAGCTTTAACTATCCATCCTCCAAAACTGACTGAATGAAAATGGTACCACAACTGTATGTGTTTGGTCTTAGAATGCAAAGTTGAATTCTTAGCAAGATGAATGACACTTTGACTATCTGTGAACAAATAATTATCCTTCTGAGGATGTCCCAATTCTCCCAAGAAGAACTGAAACCATATCATCTCCTTGGCTGCCTTTGTAGTAGCAACATACTCTGCCTCTGTAGTGGATAGAGCATTAATCTTTTGTAACCTAGAAACCCAGCTCATAGCTACCCCACCAATAGTAAAGACATAACCTGTAGTACTCCACCTGGTATCAACATCCCTTGCCAAATTTGAGTCAACATAGCCTTGTAAATCAGTATTAGAGCCCCCAAAGTGTAAACACTTATTGGATGTTCCTCTCAAATATCTAAGAATCCACTTGACAACATTCCAATGCTCACAGCCTGGATGACTCATATACCTGCTAACGACTCCCACTGCATGTGCAATATCTGGCCTAGTGCATACTATAGCATACATCAAGCTTCCTACAGTTGAAGCATAAGGTACCTTGGAAATCTTATCCTCCTCTTCCTGTGTCTTGGGACACATCTCCTTAGTCAATTTCAAATGACAAGGTAAAGGTGTGCTGACAACTTTATCATTCTCCATAGAGAAACGTTGCAGCACCTTCTCAACATAATCAGCTTGAGATAGTGTCAATGTTCTATTCTTCCTATCTCTACAAATCTTCATACCAAGGATTTGTTTTGCTACCCCCAAATCCTTCATAGCAAATGCATGTGCTAACCAGCATTTCAGCCCCTTAATATGATCCATGTTAGACCTAGCTACAAGCATATCATCAACATATAGACATAAAATAATGTAGCTATCATCATCCAACCTCTTAAAATAAACATAATAATCTGAATGACACCTGTTATAGCCATGCTCATGCATAAACTTGTCAAATTTCAGATACCATTGCCGAGGTGCTTGCTTCAAGCCATATAAACTTTTCTTCAATTTGCACACTAAGTTTTCCTTACCTTTGACCTCAAATCCCCGTGGCTGGGCCATATATATTTCTTCATCCAAATCACCATGAAGAAAGGTTGTTTTAACATCCAACTACTCTAAATGAAAATCTTTAGTAGCCACAAGACTTAAAACAGTACGGATATAAGTCATTTTAACAACAGGAGAAAATATCTCATCAAAATCAATTCCTTTTTTCTGTGCAAATCCTTTTACAACTAGCCTGGCCTTAAATCTTTTCTTGCCTCCTTCCTCTTCTTTCAACCTATAAACCCACTTATTTTGTAAAGCCTTTTTACCTGCAGGCAACTTGCATAGATCCCATGTCTTATTCTATAGCAAAGAGTCCATTTCATCTTTCATTGCAGACTCCCACTGAATCTTAGTATCCACCTGCACAACTTCATCATAACTTTCAGGTTCACCAGCATCAGTAATTAAAATAGAATAAAAAGAGGGAGAAAACCTTTGTGGAGGTCTAATTTGCCTCGTTGACCATCTAACATTCATTTGTGTGTGTGGTATTTGTTGTTGCAGTTGTTGCACATCATGAGGAATGGCAGGAACATCAACTTTTGGAGTATCATCCAACACTACATAATCATCTTCTTTCTTCTCATGTTGCTGCAATAGATCTTTGTACAACACTTTCTCATTGAATATGACATCCCGACTTCTAACAATTTTAAGATTTTCAAAATCCCAAAGCCTATAACCAAATTCATTAATGCCATATCCAACAAAGAAACATTTCTTTGATTTAGCATCTAGCTTGGTTCTATTTTCAAAGTTTATATGAGCAAAAGCTTCACAACTGAAGGTCTTGAGAAAAGAATAACTCACCTTCTTACTAGTCCATGCTTCCTCTGGAATACCACAGCCCAAAGAAGTAGAGGGACCTCTACTAATCAAATATACTGCAGTATTGACAACCTCCATCCACATGTGTAAGGGCAACCTAGCATGCAACCTTATGCTCCTTGCATGCTCCATTATAGTCCTGTTCATGCATTCAGCCACTCCATTTTCCTATGGAGTCCTTGGAACAGTTTTCTGTCTATGAATACCATTAGTGGAGCAATAATCTTCAAATTCATGACTGCAATATTCACCACCATTATCAGATCTAAGACATTTTAATTTCTTACCAGTCTCATTTTCAACCAAGCATTTCCATTTCTTAAAAGTTTGAAATACATCAGATTTTTGTCTAAGGAAATAAACCCATACTTTTCTAGTTGCATCATCAATAAATGTAACATAATAATGAGAGCCACCAAGGGAAGATACCTGAGCTGGTCCCCATACATCTGTATGCACAAGCTCTAATTTCTCCTTTTTGTTTTCCTTCCCAGTCTTTACAAAACTCACTCTCTTTTGTTTTCCATACACACAACTTTCACAGAAATCCATATTTACATATTTTAGACTTGGTAGAACTTTCTTTGAATAAAGTACTTTCATACCTTTCTCACTCATGTGCCCAAGTCTATTGTGCCACATCGCTATATTAGAATCTATAGCAGCTATTTGTTCTCCCTGCTCAACTGCAGCAATTGTTCCTGAACATTCATTTTTCTCTGAAACAATCAAAGTAGAAGGAACAATATGACCTGTACAAAGATATAAGGTGCCTACTTTCAAACCTTTTGCTACTACAAGGGAACCTTTTGAAACCTTCCAATTTTTATCATTAAAAGTAACTACACAACCCTCATCACCGAGTTGCCCTGTTGAAATTAAATTCCTACTTAGTTTTGGAACATGTCTTACCTCATGTAGTAGCCAATGATTCCCATTCTACAACTTAATCTTAATTTTTCCCTTTCCAACAATTTGACAGGGTTCATTATCCCCCAAATAAACAAGCCCAAAATCCCCTTGGACATAATCAATGAAATAACCTCTATGAGGTGTAGCATGAAATGAAGCACCAGAATCTAAAACCCATGAATCATCAACACTTTCTAAAGATAGAAGCAAAGCATCCTCTTCAGATTTGTTACTTACCACATTTGCCTCCTTGTCTCCATCTGATTTATCTCCTTCATTTTTCTTTCGATTCCAGCAATCTTTCTTTTTGTGCCCTGGTTTCCCACAGTACCAACAATCATTTGGTCCTCTCGATTGAGACCTCCTCCCCTTTGACTTTCCTCTTGATTTCCCACGATTTCCAGAGTTACTTCCTCTTTCAGTCATTCTGCCCTTGCTTTGTGCATTCGAAGCACTTTCTGATGTAGATACACCTGAGGATTTCCTACGAGTTTCCTCACTCAAAACAACACCGACCATATCATCATATTTTAGGGTACTAGATCTAGGAATAGAATTACTTACCGCCATTACCAAGCCATTCTAGCTTTCAGGAAAAGAACACAAAATCAAGAGAGCCCTAATTTCTTCATCAAAATTGATAGCCATAGAAGATAACTAACTAGTAATAGTATTAAACTCATTTAAATGATCTGCAATAGATCCACCTTCTGCCATTTTCATATTAAATAAATGCTTCATGAGAAATACCTTGTTTGAAGCAGAGGGCTTTTCATACAGTGTCGCTAGGGTTTTCATCAAATCTTCTGTCGTCTTTGCTTTTGTAATATTAAATGCCACCGATGGTGCCAAGCATAATCAAATGCTTCTGAGTGCCTTTTTGTCCAAAAGATCCCATTCAGCCTCTGACATAGTTCCTTGATTCTTGGCTTTGCCTTCCAATGGCTTCCATAAATCCTTCTGATATAGATAGTCTTCCATTTGCATCTTTCATAACTAGAAGTTCTGCCCATTAAACCTGTCAACCCTCAGCTTACCCTGATCTGCCATTGCTCCCACTCAACCATGAGACTTCCACTTAACCGTGAAACTTTCTTGCAGAGGATAACTAAAAGACAACCTCGCTCTGATACCAATTGTAGGGTAAACCATGGACAGAAATAAAAACTACATGCAAATATAACCAATAACAGAAAATAATAGATCACACAGAAATGAACACAAGGCACCAAGATTTAACGTGGTTCACCCAATCCCTGGGCTATGTCCACCAAAACAACAAGTCTAATTTTATTACAATCTAATGATTACAACTTGATTACAATTTGTAATCCCTTACAGCTCAATACCACCACAAGAACCAATTTTGCATCACAACATAATGAAAAATACCCAACCCTAAACCCTTTTATACAAGTATTAAACCACTTTAGGGTTATAACATGTCAGCCATATGTCAGCTACCATGTTGGCCACGACCCACTATTTATGAAGTATGTATAGTACTTTCCTGATCAGTCACCATAATCTAACATTGAATGCCAAACACAAACACTTGATCTAAAGGTAATCACATGTATCTATAGTTGTCAAATATCTATAACTGAAATAGCACTACATAAGTGCCAAACCCATCCAACTATCCATACCTCCAAAGGTATACTAAGTGAATTTCACATCATCAACATATCCAATCTATGACCTATAATCACAAGCCTCAAGAGCAATACCTGCGACAGATACGCCAAGAAGGTCCCACTATAATAGATAGTGTCACAACTACATTTGGGACTGAATTGCAATAGTAGGTCATCACAATTATGACTATAAATTGTCACCGAACCAACATTTGGTGAAATTGGCTCCTGTTAAATGGGCATCAAAATTTTTCTATCATGAGTTGTGATGATAAGAGTTACAATCACAATTGTGAGACCTACAGGTGTCCTAAATTGGGCTATCATTCTAGCAAATTGTTTATTTTCACCATAAGCATTGCAACATAAATCTATCAAATACACTGTCACAATTACAATGTTCGTGCAACATACATTGTATGGGTCTGATGGCAAGCTGTCAGAAACCTCTGTCACAATGGGGATAGGCATATGGCAGGAATATTGTGGGATTGATGTCTAGCCATTGCAATTGTGATGTTGTGTTGTATTAATAAAAAAATTGGTAGCAAGCATTGAATAGCTATGATGCAATCATAGGTTAATATTGAACTTCACTTGGTTTTGAGAATATTTTAATATTCTCTACTAATTAGGGCCAACCATATGAAGGTGGAAGCTCGTTTGGCCCTACCCCCACCAACATCTTAATTTTCCATTAACATGATAAAAAATCTTTAAGAAATGAGCTATGTTTAAAGTAGAAAAAAAAGGTTGTAGACCTGCAAAAGTGACATCACTTTCCCATCTTTTGGTGCATGTCATTTTTTTGTCACATCCAAAATAAGATTCTACCACTCTGAATTGAGAATGCACATGCAACTATGTTCTTTATGCATGGACAATAGGCGGAGTTAAAAAAATGTAGTATGATTAAATTTATTTAATAGGTCTATTAATTTTTTAAAATTATAGACCATCATCATGAACAATGTTCGTGATGGTCTATAACTTACAATTCATAATTAAAGACCTCTAATGAAAATGCAAACCTATTGCATCTTTCAGCTCTACCTAATGTGGTATGCATATGAATTGACATTGCATATTGAACTATGGTGTCCTTTTGCATTACCTAAAACCAAGAGATTCACACAATTAGTTTTCATACAATCATAGGTTATTATTGAGCTTCACTTGGTTTCAAGAATAGTTTAGTACTCTTTACTAATCAGGGCCAACCATATGAAGGTGGAAGCTCATTTGAAACCCCCCCAAAATCTAAATTCCATATTAACATCTAAAATATTTAAGGAAGGATCAAACTTTAAAGTACCTAGAATGTCCTCATTGCCTCCTACTACTCCCAGGGGAAGTCCATCTTCATTGCTCATAGACAATTCATCACACAGGTACATCCAAGAATGTCCTCATTGCCTCATGCATAAAATGAATCCAATATTAGAAAATTACCCCTAAGAAATAATAGTTTGAAAGTGAAATAAAAACATGAAAAATGAGAGAGAGAGAAAGAGGAATCTACTTACCAATAGTCATTGCCATCACATAGGTGGCCATGCTATTTGTTGAGTGAGTTTTATGATTTTTTTGTTGTGCCAAGATCTCTCTATGTACATATACATATACATATGTATATATATATATATACATATATACATACATACATACATACATACACACATATACATAGATCATAAGGGCATGACAACGAGATACAAAGAACACAAGGGCACGATAACCTATTGAGTGAGTTTTATTGTTTTTATGTTGAGCCAAGATCTCTCTATTTAGCAACATACAAATGTGGAATGATTAATGTCATGTTTAAAAAATATCCATAATCCATAATCCACAAGATCTCTATAGTGATGCCCAAATTAACTTCAATAACCAACTAATCAACAAGTGGACAAATTTAATTGAGTTATGGCCCGAGTATGTGTTATCCCCATTTATGATATGGTTGCAATGTTGGAGGCAATACTTTTTCAAAAGTGGTAGTAGGTTTTGTATCATTGACCTGATTTTAATGAAGTAACAAAGTGGTTTATAGGGTGGAAATTACTATTTTGCCTCGAGCTTCTTGTTGATGAGAGGATAAGAAGTTAGCTAAATGTAGCCCTTGAAATGATAAATAAAGTTGTAGAGGGTATGATTGTGGAACAACATGGGGATAGAGAGAGTGTAATCAATATTAGGGTGATAGAGGAGCACCAATTGGAGGAACTTCATCAGCAATAAGTAGTAAGAACATATGCTCAACAAGAAGCATTAGCTTCCATGGGTAGTGGGATTCACCTAAATAATTCCATGGGTGCACCTTAGTTGAGTTGAAGGAAGTGATTGTAATATATGTACAAGAACATGACATCCAATTTTTCCCTATAGTAGGATGCACACATGATGGACTTTAGGTTTATGGCTTTAGAAGTCTCAGTATCTATCTAGATTATGTAAATCAACAAGTGCTTGCATAATCTGGAGATAGATGGGTGATTGCATCATTGGAGCAATTAGTTGAGATGCACTGTAATCCAACTAGAGGAAATAATTGATAAACAAAACATATAATAAAGAGAAAATTTGAAAACCTAAATGCTGAAATGAAAGCTATTGAGGATCAAACATCTATGCTAGAGTTACAACACAATGTGAAGTTGATTTAAAAAAAGAAAAAAGAATAAAGAAAACACAACATAAATTATTCTCAATTTTATGTTCACAACTCAAATGCTCTCCCATGGCCTGAGCTAAAACCCTCATTACTGCATCCAAAATTAAGGAATACAATATGATTATGTCCCCAACAGAAAATTGAAATGTAATTTTTGTGGATTCCACTTAGCACTGTATCAATAAATTCAAGAAATTCTACTACAAGACAAATTAGCTTACATTGATTCCAAAGCTTAGGCCCTAACCATAGTCAAAAGGTAAATTGTTGTCAAAAAATGTGCTAGAAATAAGCAAGAGTACATATTTAGAATGAACATAGATATTGGCAACAATGAAGAAACATATAATTCCCTTATACATAATTAGAATTATGTCAGAGATGAACTCAAGAAATTGAGCAATATAGGAAGTGCTTAGCTAGATATTCTAGCCATCTTGGATGATTTGGTGAGAGGCTTCTACAAGGGAATGTACCTCATGAGTTAACATATAATGTCTTAAAATAGTTAAGTGCTACCTAACTATGTCCAAAGCATCTGAACTTTAGAGGCATATTCTGCCTACCAGGTTACCTATATACTCATATCGATGGGATCAAGACCTTGAACTACTCACTCTAACGAATATGTAGTTATGGTTTCTAATTATTTTGATGTAGTCATATTCCTATAACCACTGGTGAGCTTTACTCACCTAATACAACTCTTCACCACCATACACCCACTTGGGCGAATCGGGCAGTTTTCTATAATTACAATATTGTAGTACCTTGGTGCAAGCTTTGTGTTGTAGTTTACAATTAATGTAAGGTTAACCTATATATGCCCTAACTCACTCCTTATATATTTCAAGTGAAATAAACACATGAAAAATGAGAGAAAAAGAGGAATCTACTTACAAATAGGTGATGCCATTGCATCTATGGCCATGCTATCTGTTGAGTGAGTTTTATTGTTTTTTTGTTGTGGCAAGATCTCTTTGATTATATATATATATATATATATATATATATATATATATATATATATGTATGTATGTATGTATGTATGTATGTATGTATGTATGTATGTATGTATGTATGTATGTATGTATGTATGTATGTATGTATGTATGTATGTATGTATGTATGTATGTATGTATGTAGACAGATAGATAGATAGATAGATAGAGAGAGAGAGAGAGAGAGAGAGAGAGAGAGAGAGAGAGAGAGAGAGAGAGAGAATGGAATGCAGTGATCACAAGGGCACATACATACATACATATATGTATATATATACAAAGTGATCTTTTTTAAGGTGCTAAGTGACTTACCTTAAGATCCTCCACAAAAATAATACAAACTAGGAAAACTGGGCAGAGTTTGGAAGAAATTTTACAAAAACATATCATAGAAAATATTTTTAGAAAGGAACAAGCCATAACCTAGTTATTGATTAATTGGGTTGATATATATGTATATTTAACTGGGTTATGTCTTCTACAAGGGAATGAGCCTTGTGATTATGGCATTTACACAAAAGAAGAACTTGCTTCTTCAACTCCTTACACTCAACTCTTCACTAAAATTATTCTTTCAGTAGTGAGAATAGTTGCTACAAATTCTTGGAAGCCAAGGGACCCTAAACCTATGCTATGTTTTTTGGAGACATTGGAGAAGTTACTACTGACTTCAGTACTTCATAGCATTCTGAATCATATAGTGATGTCTAAATTAACAATAGTTGATACTTGGGATGTAGAGATCACAAGGGCACATCAAAGAAATCTTAGATCTCCACATGATGTGTACATACATACATATATACATGCATACATACATACATACATATACATACATACATACATACATACATACATATACATGTATACATGTATACATGTATGTATGTATGTATGTATACAAAGAGATATTTTTTAAGGGGCTTATTACATATTAGCTACACAACAAAAAAATTGATTTAGTTGCATACATATTCTAAAATCCAAAAAAAAAAAAAAAAAAACTCATCGAACTTGTGCTAAGATACTTAGCTCGAGATCTTGCACAAAAATAATGTTGATTGTTCCTTTTAGTGTACCTAATTTGATGATAGTTCTACATGAATTTGTAATCAATCTAGCTAATTAGCAACTACACCAAATTAACAGTAATAATAAACACTTGGGATCCTCATAGGGAGAGTGTGCCAATACAATTCAAAACTTGCAGAATTTAAATCAAGTTATTTATTTGCAATTCTTTTAAACCTTTAATAAGATATACATAAAATACCAAGTCTGGTAGATCTACACATTCTAGTTAAATTTACTGGCAAACATTGAACAAATAATAACATAGTCCACTAAGTTTCCCAACATGTTCCTACATTGTTAATACCCTGTCTTAGCTAAATTTCCTAAAACTAATTGAAGTCAAATTGGAATTTCAAAAACTCATATTTCTTGAGCACATAGAAAACATAGTTATAATTAAGAGGCATAGACAAGTAAACATATTTCAAACCCCATTGTAAAAGAGAGCAATCATTAAATAGAGATACTCTTTAAAAAGTGGAACAAATTTGCCCTTAACAAAAATTAGATATATTCTAGGATTCTATACTATATTTTAGCTAAATTTTCTTGTTAGAAATCATGGCATTTGGAAAAAAAACATAGATTTGAAATAAAAGTTTTTCTTAGCCAAAACTAACTAAAAATCAACTCAATTAGATATATTCTAGGATTTCTATTAAATAAAGAAATAGGTCTTATCACAAGACACATGCATTATCACCTACCTGATTAGTTTAGAATTTTGTTCTCACCAAAAATCATAAAATGTAAACACAACTATGCCAAAATGAACATAAAATGATGATTATCATGCACAATCATTTTTTAGCTCTTTTGGCACAATCGTTCTTACAATTTTTTTGACTCAATCTCCAACTGGTCAATATGTGTTTTGGAGAATTATCCTTGGACTATGATCAAGAAAAAGAGAACTATCAAACTTGAAAAAAGATGTACATAAATGCAATTAATTTTTAAACTTCAATTTTATAAACTTAAAAAGAGAACCATAGAATTATAAGAAACTATTGTTTTGTACTATTTGAAAATTATAGTTACAAGTGATAAACTTATATACCTTCGATTCAAAGAGTGCAAATAATGGAAATGAATTATTTCCAAAGGTACAAGCTCAATTGCCCCTCCCCCCCAACATGTGGATGACATTGTTAAGTAGAGAATAGTTACATACATACATACATGGTTAAGTTCTACCTAACTATGTCCAAGGCATTTGCACACTAGAGGCATACTCTGCCTATCAAGCTGCCTACATACCCATATCCATAGGATCAAGACCCTTGAACTACTCACTCTAACAAATATGTAGTTTTGGTTTCTAATTGTTTTAATGTAGTTGTATTCCTATAACCACTAGTGAGCTTTACTCACCTAATACAACTCTTTGCAATCATACACCCACTCAAGCAAATTGGGTAGTTTTCTATAATTAAAATACTGTAATACCCTAGTGCAACCTTTGTGTTGTAGTTTATAGTTAATATAAGGTTAACCTATATACATCCTAACTCACTCCTTATATAGTTATGTTTATAAGCTTGTGACAATACATGCGGCCATGCTACATGTTGAGTAAGTTTTATTGTTTTTCTATTGTGCCAAGATCTCTCTATTTATATACATACATACATACATACATATACACATATATACATATATAGATGTATATACATACATACATATAGAGATCATAAGGGCACGACAACGAGATGCAGAGATCGCAAGGGCACGAAAATAAAATACAGTGATCATAAGGGCATGACAACAAAATCCTAGATCTCCACTAAACTCCACAATCCACAAGATCTCTCTATACATATATGTACATACATATAGTCATACATCTACATATGCAATTTTATCACCTTGGAAAACTATATTTGATCCTGCTAGTTGGGAACAACTGATTGTTCATTTTATTGTACCTAATCTGATCATAGTTTTACAAGAATTTGTAATCAACCCAACTAATCAACAACTAAACTAATTTAACCAGGTTATTTTTTTTCTTTTCTAAAAATATCTTTTACGATATGTTTTTCTAACATTTATTGCCCATTTTTCCTAGTCTGCATTATTTTTGTGTAGGATCTTGAACTAAGTCAATTAGCATAGGTTGAGTGAGTTTTATCATTTTATTATTTAGATTCTACAATATGGGCTTTGTTTTATCATTTTCTTTTTCAAGTCCTGATTTCAATGAAGTAACAAAGTGGTTTTTAGGGTGGAAAGAACTATATAATAAAGAGGAATCTTGAAAATTTGAATGTTGAAATGCTGAAATGAAAGATTTTGAGGATCAAACACCTATGGAAGAGTTACAATATAACGTGAAGTTGATTTTAGATATAAAAAAAAAAAAAAACATGACATAAATCATTCCCCATTTGTTTTTATTGTGGAGAGCTGCATGTGAAAGAGGGTGGAGAACTCCATATGTTGGTGGAGATTTCATTGCTATGCCCTTGTGATCGCTGCATTTTGTTGTCGTGCTATTATGATCTCTGCATTTCATTTTCATACCCTTGGTGGAGATCAATGGAGATCTATGAATTTGTTGGCATGCCCTTGTGGTCTCTACATTTTGTTGTCATGCCCTTGTGATCTTTGTGCCCTTACTCTACAATTTTATTATCGTGTCGTGCCCTTGTGATCTTTGTACCCTTTGTAGCACTACAACATTTGAGGTTAAATTGTGATAGCAATTTGCAATGATGGTGTAATTTGTGATGTTTGGGCCCAAATGTAATAGTACTTGCTCTATGATTTTCTTCAAGGCGAGAAGAGGTACCTATGTAGATGTTCTTTTCTTTTTCTTATAAACATGTATCTCTTTATATTTCCCCCAACAAGTGATTAGAGAAGCTTCTCTTTATGTATATGTATGTTTATACATACATACGTACACACACACACATGTGTGTATGTATGTATTGTATGCACCCTAAAATGGTCACCCAAACTATGGGCCCCCATTATTCAATTTCCTAAATCAATGGTTTGCAATTTTTTATTAAATTAATTCAAATCAATTTCCTTGATCAAATTTGATTATTTCAATATTTTTTAAGGTTGATCATTTTATCCTAAGTCTTATTTAATTTTTAAAAAATCTCCCTTTTAATTAAATAAAATAAGTTCACATTTAATTAAAAGAAAACCTCTCTTTTAATTAAATAATTCATCCACATTTAATTAATTAAGAGAAAAACCATTCTTTTAATTAAATTAAATATTTCCTATTTAATTAAAAGAACTTGCTCTCTTTTAATTAAATAAATCCCCACTTAAAGAGAAATAAAATAAATAAAAATTAAAAATTTCTCTACACTTAAATGCACATATTTCTAAATGGGATTCCATTTAATTATTTTCCTATTTTCTCATTGGTGGATCTTTATTTCACATAGATCATTCTTTCTCCACCCTTGATTAAATCTTTTTGTCTCTTAATCTTGATTATCCAATTTTCTTTATAGGGGAGAGCCCTCTCCTCATTTTACATATACACACTTTATGCTATTGTTATGCTGCAGGGTTGGAGAGTGATTTTTGAAGGAGTTTGAATACTAAAGGTTTTTGTGGAGAACTTCTATCTTCTCGTCTTCTTCTCTCATGCATCTATGGCTTCCCTCATCATGATCCATCCTTGCATTTTCATATTAGCTTAGATCTTGCTTTCATAGATTAGATCTTGCATTATTTTGCATTGTTATTATATAGATTAGCTTTCATCTCCATTTGCATGCATATTGGATCTTTGAATCTCTCATTTTATGGTGTAGTTGCATGGGCACAAACTAGGTCAAAATTGAGGGCCTTCATTACAAACCCTTGCACTCCATGAATAGAGAGCTATGAGCCACCATTTGAGACCTCATTCTTGAGCAATCTTGAATATAATGACAAATAGAAGTGTGTTTATATTTTAAGCACACATGTATATATACACATATATACATATACATATGTATATATATGTATATACATACATACAAAGATACATATACAAAGATACATATACAAAGATCACAAAGGCACCACAACAAGTTGTATAGAAACATACATACATACATACATACATACATTTGCATATGCAATTTTATCACCTTGGAAAATTGTATTTGATCTTTACTCAATCACCAAAAGATAATATAATTTGTAAGTACAAATTTTTGCATACTTGGTTTGGTATGAATAGTTTTGATTGAATTCATCTGAGAGTGAGTCTACTCATGATGATAATGGCTCCATGTATTGGGTCTTTAGAGGAGAGAGACTTATAGAAGATAACATGTTGTTTATGGATATGGGATGATTCGTTTGTGTAAATGGTTGATCGGTCAAGTTATAGAAAATTAGGGTGTTAGTTGCAAGTTGTTTCATTAATTAGATAAGGGAATCAACTTTGAAAGTGTGATAGTCAAAATTGGCATGTCCATCCTTATGATATATGTCTCTATCTAACAATATAAATTTACCTCAAAGGACAAGTGAAAAATTATTAAATATATAGAAAATCAGAAGAACATTCACCTACAATATTTTTGAAGGATAAAAATATAATAAAAAAAAATTTGGTGGAAAAAACCATGAGCTATGTGGCTATTCCACTATCCAGTAGTGGAAAATATTCATGTTAAATATGAAGATCTTGAAATTAGAAAAGATAACTATTAGAGATCTATATTTGTGTTTTAGTGATAATAAATATATAGTATAATTTTAAGAAAAATAATAGTCTTAAATGTATATGATTAAATAAAATAAACTAGAGTACTAGCTGTAGCTGTATAATTCTAGTATTACTAATTATGTTAAACAAAATATTCAATAAAACAAGTATAAAGTAACTTAAATGGATCATCTGCTCAATCCTATTATGACTTAATGTGAATGCACCCAATCATCACCTGGATGATATTATGCCCAAGATCTTTGCTCAATCACTAAGAGATAATATAATCTATAAATGCAGATTTCTGTATACTTAGTTTGGTATGAATAAATTCAATTAAATGCAAGGATAATTGCTTGTGTGAATCTAAGAGTCAAGACATGAATTATTAATTTAATTTAGCACAAGTACTATGCAATTGTGTATGTATGCATGTAAATCAGTTCAAATAATGAATTGATTTACATACATATATGCACATATGTATACAATCATCATAATCAGTTATCCTTGAATTTGACTAAAGCTATTATATATGAACAAGAGATACATGTTTAGAAAGAAAAAAAAAAGAACATTTACATAGGTGCCTCTTCTCCCCTTGAAAAAAATTGTAGAGCAAGGGCATGGAGATCACAAGGGAACGAAAACAAAATCCTAGATCTCCATTGATCTCCACCAACATTTAGAGCTCTCCACCCTCGTTCAAATATTTCCACCCTCCTTCATGTGCAAATCTTCACAATCAATCAAAATAAATGGAGAATTATTAATGTCATGTTTTATTTTCATTTTTGTTTATAATCTATAATCTACAATCCACAAGATCTCTCTCTCTCTCTCTCTCTCTCTCTCTCTCTCTCTCTCTCTCTCTCTCTCTCTCTCTCTCGATATACATACATACATGAAAAAAATAATGCACTTTCTAAGAGCTTAAAATTGTTCAAAAAAATTAAGGTTTTACAAGAAAATGCATCTGAAGAACTATTTTCTCAGAAGCAAGAACATGGTGTTGAAAGAGTACAAAAAGTGCTTGACATGAGAGGTCCGCAAGTGAGGGTGTTGACCAATCTTGAAAACTTGAATGCTGAAATGAAAGCTATCGATGATCAAACACCTATGCCATAGTTACAACACACTATGAAGTTGATTTTAGATAAGGTGGAGGAAAATATTCAAAAGTTTGATAATCAAAATTTAAGGCACAAGAGAAAAGGAGGAGTGGCTTTAGAAAGAGAATGTGAAGGAGTGTCTTTATAAAGAGATTGCATGACAGAAACAATAACTGGACAACATAGAGGATATTATGGGGGCCACTGGATAGAATCTAGGAAAGCGTTGTGGTAGGTACTATGACATTGGAATCACATGCAAGTGTCTTTGACAATTTACAATCTAAACATCAAATGCTTATAAGAGTGTTTCAAGTATTGGCATAGTCTCCCTATGATGATCCCAAGTATCAAATTCTTATAAGAGTGTTTCAAGATTGGAAACCACTACAACATCCTTTCAATGTTTAGAGGCAATGTCATTGTGGTTGAGGCTTCTGCAGGGGAATGAGCCTCGTGATTATGGCTAGTTTATTTCTAAAAATATTTGCTACGATATGTTTTTGTCTTGTGAACTCTGCTCATTTTTCTTGCTTTGCATTATTTTTGTGGAGGATCTTGAGGTAAGTCACTTAGCATGGGTTGAGTGAGTTTTATTTTTTAATTATTTGGATTATGGAATATGTATGTAGCTGGATCAAATTTTCTATTGTGTAGCTAATATGTAATAAGCACCTTAAAAAAGATCTTTGGATATACATCTTCAAAAGGAGATATAATGAGATACCTGTTTAGAAGGAAAAGAAACCAATGTTCACATACCCTTGAAGAAAATTGCAAAGCTAGGGCATGACAACAAAATTGTAGAGAAAGGGCACAATATGAAAATGAAATTGTAGAGCAAGGGCATGACATGGCAACAAAATCATAGAGCATGGGCATGACACTGAAATCGTAGAGTAAGGGCATGCCAATGAAACACATAAATCACAAGGGCATGGCAACCAAATCATAGAGCAAGGGCACAATAATGAAATGCAAAGATATATCATAGGAAAGAAGTGTACCAAACACATATGCATAATCACAAGGCTCTTTCCATTGTGAATGCCATAACCTAGTTAAATATGCATATATATCAACCCAACTAATCAACAACTAGACCCATTCAGTTGGTTATGGCTTGTTTCTTTCTAAAAATATCTGCTATGATATGCTTTTGTAAAATTTCTTACAAACTTGGCCCATTTTTTGTGGTCTACATTGTTTTTATGTAGGATCTTGAGGTAAGTCGCTTAGCACGAGTTGAGTGAGTTTTATTATCTTATTATTTGGATTTTGGAATATGTATGCAACTAGATCACATATCTAATAAGCACCTTGAAAAAGATCTCTCTAAATATATAAAGAGATACATATTTAGAAGGAAATATAAAGACATACATGTTTACAAGGAAAATAAAAAATATTTACATATGTACCCCTTCTCGCCCTTGAAGAAAATCACAAAGTTAGGACACATAGATCACAAGGGTACGACATGAGAATGAAATTATAGAGCAAGGGCACAACATGATAATGAAATCACAAAGCAAGGGTATGACACGATAATGAAATCATAGAGCAAGGGTAGAATAAAAAAATGTAGAGATCATGAGGGCACAACAACCAAATGCACTGATCACAAGGGTGCCATAACAATATTCATACCTCTCCACCTCCTTCACATGCAGCTCTCTCCAAAATCAAAACAAATGGAAAATGATTGTCGTGTTTCTTAATTTTTTTTATGCTTGTGAGGGCATCACAATTACAATGCCAATATTAGTATTGCAACATCATCAGGGAAAATTGCAAAAAAAAAACATGAAAATAACCACAAAACAACACCATCATCACAAATTATCATCACAATTTGACTCCAAATGTTGTAGTGTGTCAAATCTATAATCAATCCACTCATAATATCTCATAGAAGTGAATCCATGTAGTATCAAGAACATCCAAAATAAATAAACCAATTACCTACAAGAACAAATCTCATAACAAGTATCCAACATCTCCCGAATTCTCCACAACCAACAAAGGAAAGAGATAAAATAATAACCATGTCATCTCTCACATGAAATACATGAACATAAACCAATGATCACAATCTCAAACCAATCCCAAATCTAATGTAAGTGAAACCAAACATCTAGGAAGATACCAAGACCAAATAGAAACCATGCAAATCATAACCTATATCATGTCCTTATACACACACTTCTAGATGTAAATTATGCCAAGTAAGATCTTCTCCATAAAATCCCAACTAAAAATCCACAACAACACCAAAACCATATCAGATAACTAATCATGGATGTAAGCCTCTCACAAGAAGATTAAACTCATAAACCATTCCTAAACCAAGGATAACCATTCCTAATGCAAGGAATATGTCAAATCAAAAACTATCTCCCAAACTCAATTGACATAAAAACATAGGCACATGGAGATAACCAATGCTAAACTAACTCTCAAATGAACTCTCTAGAACTAACTCATATACCATAGCTCAAGATCCATTTCTATGAAAGACAAGCATAAACATAATGCACCTAAGAGAAACAATTAGCTATACCTCTCAAGCTGTAAACCAAAAATGAGACTAAGAGTGGGGAATGCGAATGCTCACCAAAATATCCAAGTCTCCATCCAAGAAAATATAAGAATAATCTCCTCTCAGGTCTATATTAGGTGAATGCCCCTCATACTTCCTGCTAAAACTATCAACTGTCCTAACAAATACATCACTAGTCCAAGAGAAATCAACATTGCTACTCTCTCTGAGTATCCATTTGCACCTCTAAACAATAAATACATGCCAAATCTAAATTAAACATACCAATATCATGAAGTATCCAAGAAATTATCAATGCACTCAATATTAAGAAAATAAACCAAGATCATTGTCAAAGTTTCAACCATGGCCTTAGGAACATAAACATGACAATGTGATCTAAACCATCTCAATCAAAGCAACAACATGTTTCATATGAATATAATATAACATGTCAAAACTCTAAATGTATATCAAGAGTATGCTATGACATAATAATGAAACCTTCCTAACACCAAGGATAATATGTCAAATAAAAGAATAAACTACACCTCTTCCAAGAACCCCATGAGTCCTCAAGATGCAACCATCTCCACACACCATGACGATAACCACCACGAATAAGTGCATCATGCAAATGTCAAAGATGCTTCTATAGAAAAAGGATCTTCATGTAGTAGATAGATTTTATAAATAATTTTCAATCTAAAGAAATACTTCATCTCACCAATCATACTCATCTCAAACTCCTTATTCATCTCTTCAACAAATGGTTCACTTGCTTCATCATGTCCTTAAAAGATTATGTCATCCTCAAATGCCTAAATAATTAGTAAGCCATTGTCAATCTTTTTGAAATAAAAATTTATAGCATCATTAACTTCTATAAATCCCAAATTTATTAGATACCTCAATCTCGTATACTAGGCTCTAGGTGCTCATTTCAATCCATACAATTTTTTTTTCAATTTTTAAAACATACCCCCTTTCTATCAAAGGAAAACCATTAGACAACTCAATGTATACCTCTTCTTCTAGTTCACCATTTAAAAAATTTGATTTGACATCCATTTGATATACTTTGAAATTTTTGTTAGCTACATATGCCAAAATCATTCTCACCACCTCTATTCTAGAAATAGGTGTAAATGTTTCCTCAAAATAAATTCCTTCTTGTTGTGAATCATCTCTACATACTAGTCTTTCTTTTTTTCTCACAACCTCACCTTGCTCATTCATCTTGTTTCTAAATACCCACTTAGTCCCAATAACATTTTTATTCTTAGGTCTAGGAACCAATTCCCATGTAATGTTCTTGTCAATTATCTCTCATTATAATTTCATAGATTTAATCTAAAAATCATCTTTACTAGATTCATCAACATTGTTAGGTTCAACTTGATAAATCAAACATAATTCTTCTTATACCTTGTTTCTTTTCATAACTCCTCTATCTTTGCTACCAATAATCTAATTAGCAGGATGATTCTTTATCAAAAAAAATTAGCATGAATGCTAATGATATTCCTATGGGGGCATATCCTAGCATTGTTGGAGAATTTGGGAGGTTGTTAGTATGATTATATGTTGTATTCATGGAAGTGTTTGTTATTGATGTCAACATATCAGTTACTCTATGAAGACTAATAGAGCAACAAACATTGATTGAGATCATGATGTTCAAGGATTGAAGATAAGGACATGCACAGTTGAGGATGTATTCTGCAGAGTGTCATGATGACATGGCTAAGATTACATGAAGGAATATGATGACAATTGAAAACTATTCATTATTTATTAAATATAGAGTTTTGGCAAAGTTCTTGAGAAGAGGTTCTAGTAATTGGATTATATCTTCTAACATAAATAGAATTTGGTTAAACATAGTTGGACGTAGGTGGATGGCTGATTGCACTAATTTCAAAGTTGCACGTATGAATATTTTTGAATATTGTGAGCTGACAATGTTATGTAATTATGAAAAGATGTATTGTATTATCTTAATGTGGTCCTATTGTAATTTTAATTCGAGTAAGTCTTAAGGCCAGCTCAGTAATTAGTTTGAGGACTTGGTATAAAGGAAAGTTTTTTCCCTTGTGATTAAGAATGAATACGTGGAAAGTGATTTTGAATTATAAGTGAGGATTGTAAATGATAAGTGAGTGAGCAACCTAAGGGATTTTATGTGATACGAGTATGTGAACCTAATATTGATATCAAAAAAGTATTTGGTACAATAGAGGCATAATAAGAGAGAAAAGTGATTATATTTGGCAGAGAATGCTAGTGTATAGTTGATCATTTGGTATTATTCTAAAAGGAATACTATTAAGGCTAGTTGGATAGTGAGTTTAGTGCTCTTTCCCCTTAGGCTATTTGGATAGTGGATCTTTCTACCTTATAAAACTCTAAATAGGGTTGGCACAACCCCTAACATGGTTAGAATATCCTCATAGGGACTGATATATAATAAATGTGTTTCATTGACTCCTAATAGGGTCCATACTCTTTCAAGGAACTTATATATTAGTACATCATTTTGTGGGTATAATCCCCATTGAGGTTTTCCCTGTAATCAAGGGTTTCCCTATTTAATAGATATATTGTTGTTATGTATGGTTATCTTCTTGTGGTTATTAGACTTGTTGATTACATTTTTTAGATTTAATAAGTTTAATAAGAGTTATTTTAATTGGATAACTAGTTCATGCCCCACCCCCCTCAATTTTCTTGGTGGACTTTCCTTTCTAACAATTTGTATTAGAGCGTTAGGTCCTTGAAGGGAAAGCTTAATAGTGGTGAGCCATTTTAGAAAGGATAGGCCAAAGTTTGATGGAACCAACTACAAAAGTTGGAAAGAGAAGATGAAGACACATTTTTTGTGCATGGGTCAAAGATATTGGATGATTCCTAAGAACATGAAAACAATAATTGAAGAAGATAAAATTGAAGGAATTTCTAAATCAAAAAGAGATCTATTCATGTCTAATATTCTTGCAAGGGAAGCACTTTTGATAGCTCTTCATGAAAATGAGTACAATCAAGTAAAATCTTTAGTTTTGCCAAATGAAAATTGGAAAGCCTTGGAATCTACTTATGAAGGAGATAAGCATGCTAAGAAGGTTAGATTGTGGAATTTATATGTTTAATTAAAGAAGCTAAAATGATGGAAGATGAATCTATAAGAAGTTATTTTGGCAGAATATTAGAGATTGTTGTAGGAAATAAGGCTTGTGATGGGAAGAAGGATGAAGATGAAATTATATGGAAGATCTTGATACCTAGTTGAGACAAAGAGGAGACTTACCTAGTGGAGACAAAGTGGAGACTTACATAGAGTTGAAACTACATTCAACCATTGAGTGTTTGACCTAAATTATTAAGGAGTCCAAGTACTAGTGGAGATTATGTTAGTAGAATTAGAGGAAGATCAAAGGAAGATAGAAATATTGAAGAAGGAATTTACCTAATTGTGAGAAGAGAACCTTGTTAGCATACTTTCAACACCCATGTTTTGAACTTTGAAAATTGAGCCCCATGGATAAGATTTCCTAACTTATAATTTTTTTTGCTAATGATGGCTTTAAGAAGTTATGCTTGGGATATTATCAACTAGAGGTATTAAATTTGAACCTTGAACCACATTTTTCAAGTTCAAAGTTCAAATTTCAAAATGATAGTCTCATAAAAATAGTCATGTTGTGGGGGCAATATCTCAAAATTGGATAATTGGATTTCTCTAAATTTTAGATATGTTGTTGAGAGGAAAATTTCCTAGATTCTCACTAGAGCAATTGGAAAAAGTTTGTCAGAGGTAAAAGTTATTAATCTCTAACTACAAACCTATCAAAACAACATGACAACCTCAAGTTCATATTGAACATGAACTTCAAACCACACAGTTCAAGGTTCAAAGTTCAAAGTGTTGGTATAGATTCAAGTTTAGTATTACAAGCAACCCAATGGTTCAATTTCTAAGGAGAAACTAGTTCAAATGGATCAACAAGTTCAAGTGTTTAAATAGTTCATAATCACCAAGGTTCAAGGTTTAGGTTGACAAGTTGGCATATTGAACTTGAACCTTGAACCACCAAGTTCAAGTTCAAAGTATAAGTTCACTAGTTCAAAAGTGGAGATACAAGTTGGCATTCCAAATTTAAATGTGACTCAAGATACCCAAACCATGAATGTAGTTCAAACTCACCATAGTTCAAAATTTCATGTTCATCATTGTATTTTCTCCATTCTTTATGAAGAGAATCTTGAGACACCATTAATTTATCCATCCATGTCTTTGGATCACAAACAAAAGGAGGAAGCTCATCATACTGAAAATACAAAGCTCGGTACCTTTTTTTCATGCATGGGAGCAGAGAGAAAAGAGGAATCATGTTTTTTCTTCCCTAGGAAAGGAACTACCAATAAAACAAGAGGATCTTTACAATCTAGTGGGGTCCTTGAAAGGCTCAAATGATGATTTGCAACATAATACTAGAGCCCAACTTAACAATCTTCCAACATTAGAGTTAAACATGTTCATCCAAGTCAGCAATGAGTTCCAAAGGGGAGACCCTCTCACATGCCCAAGTAAAGGATGTACTCCCAAACCAATTGATACAACAACAAGTGAGATGGAGAAAAAATTTAAAGAATTGGAAGATAAGGTTACTTGGAGTGAGCCTAATATATTGTACCTACCAATGTGGTTTTGTGAAGATGTTACTATTAGAGACAACCCTCTATTCTAGATACATGTATCACCTATGATTGAGAAGGATTATTTATTTTCTCTTGGAATAGAAAATTTTGAGGAAAGTGTGAAATAGTGAGAGTATAGAGTTTTCAAAGTAATACAGTCTCAAGAACCATTAAAGGTTAGCAGACATATTGCCTCACAAGGAAGAAGTTATTCCCCAGTTCTTCCTAGCCTTTGAGGAGAGAATTACTCTTGTGAAGACTCTAGGTATCCTCCTTATTTATCTATTTTGGATAAAAGATTTTAAAACTTAATAACAACAAAGAATGATGAAGTTATCTTAGTCAAGGTTGACCCTATGCTTGAATAAGCTTGTTTTTGTTTTATGGTGCATATTTTATCTCTATTTGTTGGTCTAGTTTAGTTGGTCCTTTACTATTTTTTAGTTTTAGCTTGTTGGTTGTTTTGGTGTGTTGTCTTGCTCCTATCTCTACAACCAGTCTCTTGTTCTCTTCTTTATGCCAACTTTGTTTCCCCAATGACTAGACACTGGTCTTATACTAGAGATTTCTAGATAATCTATGTCCCTTGTGGTCCATGTCCCTAGTCAAATCCAATCATAAGCCTCATTTCAACACCCAAATTTTAAACTTTGAAAACTAAGCCCCAAAGAGAAGATTTCTTGTCTTATAAGTATTTTTTCTAATTATAGCTTTGTGAAGTCATTCTTGGGATATTATGAACTAAAGGTAATGAACTTGAACCTTGAAACACATAGTTCAAGTTCAAAAGCTCAAAGTTCAAATTTCAAAATTATAGGCTCATAAAAATAGTCATGTTGTGGGGAAATATCTCCAAACTTAACTATTGGATTTCTCTAAATTTTACATATGTTGTTGAGAGGCAAATTTCCTAGATTCTCACCAGAGAAATTAGAAAATGTTTATCAAATTGATAAAAGTTATTAATCTTTGAGTACAGACCTATCAAAATAGACTAATAGCCTCAAGTTTATATTGAACTTGAACTTCAAACCACATAGTTCAAGGTTAAAATCTCAAAGTGTTGGTACAAATTTAGGTTTAGAGTTGAAAGGAGCCCAATGGTTCAATTTCTGAGGAGCAACCAATTCAAATGGTTCAACAAGTTCAAGTGTTTAAATAGTTTAAAATCACCAAGGTTCAAGGTTCAAGTTGACAAGTTGGCATATTGAACTCAAGAACCTTGAACCACCAAGCTCAAGTTCACTAGTTCGAAAGTGGAGATTCAAAATCCAAATGTGACTCAAGATCCCCAAACCATGAATGAAATTACAAATCATCATAGTTAAAAAGTTCATGTTTGCAAGTTCAAGTTTGAAGGTTTAGATGTGCACGTTCAAGTTTGTAGGTTCAAACTATTCAGTGTTAATAGTAGTAACCTGTAACAACTGATTTTATGAAAACTAAAAAATGGTTCTTAATGTGGGGGCATATTTTTAGCTCCACCATTGGAGTTTTCTAATTTTTTGATATGTTGTCCAAAATCAAGTTTTGTAAATAATCAATGGTGTGATTTTCAAAATATGGTTGGATTTAATAGTTATAATGGACTGTATAAGGGTCTATCAAGTAGACCAACAAACTTGAATTTTCTGCAATAAAAAAAATAGTCATGTTGTGGGGGTCATATATTTTAATCTTACTATTAGATTGAGATAAATTTTGGATATATATGGGAAAATCTATTTCTTTAAATCCTCTTGAAGCCATTTCAGAATTTTTAGCATGAATCAAAATTTATGATTTTTACAGTGAAGCACTTTCTAAATTGTCAATGGCAGTCATAAGATGACAACACTTTGTCACTAACATATGCAACCAATCCAAGAATACATAAGGGATTAATTTTAGTATGGTAGACATATTTCCTATTGTCTATGTAGCTTTAATATAGATGAAATATTAAATTTTTATAAAGGGACAAGAGAAATATTATTTACAGGAATCAGTTCTACTTATTGAAAAATAACTATGGGAGGAGTTAAATATGTTAGAGAAAGATATATTGGGGGTTCTCCTTATGCTTTTTTGAGATTCATGTGGCGACATGAAGAGGGGAGATTTCTTTTCTTTGAGAAATGATTGTAACAGGGGGAATAAATAAGAGTTTTTTCTTTTTCTTTTTCTTTCTGCAACTTGACTATATTGGTAGGGATAGAATGGTCATGTGGTTGCTCTATTACATTTTTGAAATAAAGAGGAATATACTTGTGTAAAGATCTTATGGTCAATATGTTCATTTTCCTAGTTAGAACATATTTTTGTGGTCTTTTCTTTCCTATTTTAAATATGGTTCTGCATTATTATATGAAGTGGTTATGTAATTGTGGATCAATTGGATTAATAAGCTTGTAATTTGTAGAACAGGTTTTGTAACTCTTATTAATTTATTCTATAATGTGAAAGACTTGGTAGATAGTCATGGGGCTATTTTTGGTTTTTCTCTCATTTCTTAGCTTCTAAATTTGATAATCACATTCAATCCATGTTTATATATTAATTTTAGAAAACCTTTGTGTCTTCTGGTTAAAGACATAACCAACTTATTTGATTTATTGAATATCTTTCTAAGGGGGAGCTATACTTCTAAATTTAGAGGAAAAAATTGTTTACTAAAATACCTAAAGGTAAGAAAACCTTTACATGTTGGACTTGTAATGAATATGGTCATTATGATTCTAAGTGTCATAAGAGAGTAAAGAAGTATAAGAGGAATTTCAAGCCTGGGAATCCTAGAGAGTGTCTTTATGAAAATGATGAAGATCTGGAAGCTAGTGTGGAAAGATTCTTGAGTGAATGTGATAATGAGAGTGATGAAATAGGATCTGTTGCAATTTAGGAAGAAAGTCCTAAAAAAAAAGAAGTTAGAGAAGAAAAGGCATTAGTATCTCAAGTTGAAAAGAAGAAATCTAACTGGATCATAGAGAGTGGTTGTTCACATCGTATGATTGGTGATATGAATAAATTTGTTAATTTCAATAGTTGTGATGGAGGACTTGTCAAAGTTGGAAACAATGTAGCTTGTCATATAAAGGGAATAAGATCAATTACTATTGATGGTAAAACTTACATTGATGATATTTTTTTTTTATGGTCTAAAACATAATCTTCTTAGTGTTGGAAAGTTAGTTGATAAGGGATATAAGTTATATTTCACAGAGAGGACATGTATTATCAAGGATAAAATTGGTAAGATGATTGATATTGGCACAAGATCAAGAGGTAATGTTTTTTAGTTGAATCATATTGAGATGACATGCTTGGTTGCTAAAGTTGATAATAGATGGTTATGGTATAAGAAGTTTTGTTATATAAATTTTGATAATAATGTGAAAGTAAGCACTACCCTTGCTATTAGAGATTTGCCTATAATTGTAAAGCTTGCTAACATGCTATTCAAGGAATGTGTTATGACAAAGATGAAGAAAAGTTAATTTCCAAGAAAGAATTTTATGACATTAGAAAATTTGGAGATAGTAAACATAGACTTGAGTGGTCTTACAATGACAAGTGCATTCTATGGTGAAAGGTATTTTATCATTCTTGTTGATGATTTTAGTAGGATGATGTGGGTAGCATTTTTAGAGAGAAATCTAAAACATTTGAAAAAGTTTAAGGTGTTTAAGAATAGAGTTAAAAATGAATCTAGATTGAAGATTAAGTGTTTAAGATTTGATAGAGGTGGATATTTTACTTCAAATGAGTTTAATAGTTTTTGTGAATTAAATGACATTAAAAGACAATTGTCATCTCCTATGACACTTGAGTATAACGATATAGTAGAGAGGAAAAATAGGTTAGTAACATAGGCATCAAGAGCTCTAATGTTTGAGAAAAATGTGTCAAAGAAATTTTGGAGAGAAGCAGTTAACACAATAGTGTATACAAGGAATACAGTTCAAATCAGAAAAGGCACTAGTAAGACCCCTATGAGCTTTTGTTTGGATATGTACCCTCAATTAAGTATTTCAAAATCATTGGGGGTAAGTGTTACATTAAGAGAGAAGATGATATTAATAATTTTGATGCAAGAAGTGGTGAAGGCATGTTTCTTGGTTATTCATTAAAAAGTAAAGAATACAAATGTTTTAATCAAAGAACTAAGACTATTGTTAGGAGCACAAATGTTAGAGTTTATGAGAATTTGGAATTTAGGAAAGGATATTTTATTATGATTTTGATGAAGAAACTAATTCAAAGGCTAACCAAAATAATGTAAAGTTTTTTTATAAGATTGACACAAATTCGCAAAATGACATATATATTGTGGAACATAGAGAAGAACCTGGGAGTGATTCTAGAGCAAAATTTAGAGAGAAGAATCTAATAAAGAATCATCCTATTGATCAAATTATTGGTAGAAAAGACAAAAAAGTGATGACAAGGAAAAAGCTACAAAGAGAAGAGCTATGTTTGATTTATCAAGTAGAGCCTAAGAGTGTTGATGAAGCTAGTAAAGATGAATTTTGGATTCAAGTTATTTGGTTCCTAGAAATAAAGGCAAAAATATTATCCATAATACTAAACTGAGTACTTTAGATGCTAAACTAGTGTATACGTTGAGTTAGATGGAATAGACCTAGTTGTATAGTGAAGACCTAGTTCAAAGGCACATTATCGACTGAGATAACATGATTCCACCTACCAATGAACACAACATTAACAAAGACCCTAATTCAAGAAAAAGGGAGCATATATTGAAAATTTGAAGACATTCTTCACACCTTACATACAAATTTTGAGAGCACAGAGCAATTTGAGTGGTTTGCAAAATATATTTTAAGATAATTTATAAAAAAATTAGAGTAGAAGTTTGATCGAGTGAAGATTTAAGTAGTGCCAAGTTATTGAATGGAAAGAAGTTTGAAACCCTACCAAAAAAAAATGGCAGCTTCATCATCCACAGGAAAGAACAAAGGAGTAGAGGTAAGTAACATTCAATTGGTGATGAGTGACGCTTGTCCTCCACCTAAATTTTATGCTACTACTGAGATTACAATGAAAGGTGACTCAATGGGTGTGTTATCATTGATACCACCTAAAGTCATTATGATTCATGATTTAAAGAGTTGCTACATGTACAAAATTGGAGAGGTTTATGACTATGACATTTGAGAGGCATATGAAAAATTGTGTGACGAAGGAGTTTTTAAGGATGAATTCAAAATTATTGAGAGGAAGGGGTTAACTTGTGCCCTAGATTTTCTAATAAATTTCAAGGTTGAATGGATCAAGGTAATACTAATATTGAAGAGTTATGGCTAGAAAATGGAACTACTAAGATATCAAAGAAGACGATGCACAAGGTTACAATGTATCCCACTTTAGACAAGAAAAAGACTATACGATGTTTGAGCCGAGAAGAAATTGAGACAAACACCAAAGATGAGTGGAATGGACTGGGGATGTTCATCTCTACCATTCGAGATCCAATGATTGAGTTTATAGTGAGAATAATTTATGGAAAATTCTATCAATCAAGTAGATTAAACAATGTGCCATGTATGGCATTTGAATAGGCATGGAAAATCATTATGAAGGATCATGAATATGGCCTTACTGATTTGCAAAAAAATGAATTGGCATAAAACCTAATATCCATTAGGAAGGAAAAGAATTCTATGTAAGTTTGGATCTCTCATTATGTACATTTTCTTTTATGTTCATAATTATTTTCCTATTATTAGTAACATTGTTTGGGAGCTATTGAAAATAGAATTGATACAAGTATAAATATGTGTTTCAATCATTGTTTTTTCACTAATGTCAAACCTACTACTTGCTAGTAAGAAAATTTCTTAGATGATTTGACTACTATCATTTGTTTGATTGATGAAGAGGACTTTATCAAAAGAGGTAACAATAGAACCTAGAGGAAAGGTTGAGTTATGATATGGAAAAAGAGTACAAGGATCAATTAAGATAGTAATATTATAGTGCATTGATAATTTTCTTAAGGTTGCAAAGGATGGATACACTAATTAAGTTTAAAATAAGAAGCTAAACAAAGTATGTCTGCCAAGATTAACAATTTTCATAGTAGGTGCCTAGAAAAAATAGTGCAAGCCAAGTAGAAAATTAGGTGGAGCTAAGAAAAGTCGATTTCAATGTAAACCAAGTAGATTTTAGTGTTAACCTCATAATGGTTTTTGACACTTGAATGCCAACAGACTTAATCACATTCCACATTGGAGCTGAGTACACCATGCATGCCAAGCCACAATAAATGCTGATTTAGGAAAGACTTTAGGTGCCGAGTGATCTTTATGTGTCGAGTAGTTTTCAGATGTTGAGTGAAGATTAGATACCGAGTGAAGTGCAAGTGTCAAGAAACATAAGGTGCTGAGTGTTAACAAGTGCCGAGTAACATAAGGTGCCGAGTGTTAACAAGTGCCGAGCTACATAAGGTGCCGAGTGATACAGCTTTGTTTAGGTGCTGAGCTATCTAGGAAACAACATGTGCCGAGTATCAGCAATACTTTAGGAGCTGAGTAACTTAGAATATCAACATAAGAGTTTGTAATTGCACAAATTATGATGTAAACCATTTTTACAGCCAACATAAGGTAAATCTTGAAGGATTTAATGATGAGATCGAATCTTTTATTTTTCCTATGCAATCTTCATGTATCCAGTAAGAAAAATGATGAAGGCATGCAACTAATAGAAGAAGTGAAAATAATAAGTAGAAAATGAAGATTGAATATGGATCGTAGATCCATACCTAACCCTAAATCCTCAAATGTCTTTATAAGGAAGACAAAATTTCATTGTAAAAAAAAAGAGTGGACATACAAGGGTGCACAAGGAAATCTATTTTCAGAAGCGAGGGTTATCAGATCACAAAGGATCAAGATCAGAGAAAGCAAAAAAGGTGCCTGCATTCAACAATCAAGGATTGTAATCTATCAGGTTAATTATACCTAATAATTTCTAGCAATTGTATTAGAATGAAAATCCTATGGTGATAGGTTAGCTTAATAGCTATTTCATAGAACCTTTATTTAGGTGATTAAATCCTTTAACAGGGTGACACTTCATGTAAAGTGTTTGAAAAGCCTCTAACCAGGTCACTATTAATACAGCGTAAAGCATTTAACAGGGCAGACCATCAGAAGTGGTTGAACAATATTGCTGCAGTGATTTTTGTGGGTATCATCCCCACCCCAGTTTTACCTTCTTATTCCTGGAGGGTTTCTAGGTTACCAAATTCCAGTGTTATGAGTTGTTGATGCATGTGTTTAGTTTCATGTTTACTTGATGTATTTACATGCATGCAATTTACTTTCAGTTAAAAGTTTTATTGGCTAAAGTGTGATACTTATGATTCACCCCCCCCTCTCATAAGTACTCTTTCCATATTTGAATATTCCAACAATTGGTATCAGAGCTTATCCAGGTTCTCACAAGGAAAAGCCTAATAGCTTGGAGGAAAAGATCTAAAGATGGAAGCTTTTAAACTTGGAAAGATCATTGAAAATCAGGTGATAGATGTGCAACTTGCTCTGCATAGCTTGGAGGAATTTAGAAACAAGTTGAGAAACTCATTAAAAAAAAGGAAGGATCTAGCCATAGCTGAAAATGATATACACTACAAGGAGATTGATACCACCAACATATTTTCCAACAAAGATACTAAAGAGTTTGATGTAGCAATAGCAGAATTGATGGAGAAAAATAAAGTTCAAGCAGAGGAGATAAGATCTCTCAAGATGGAACATGTGTCACAGGCCATAATGATATGTGAAATCACTGAACACAAGAAAAGAGCAGTTGAAGATAAAGTGATGATGGAAAATGACAAAAGAAATCTTGCAAATAGACTTGAAGAAAAATGTACTAAATTGACAAGGATCTCAAACATGCAGATGGATACACTTGCCCAAATGATGAACCTTCATCATGAACTCAATGCAAAAGATATTGAGATCTCTACTTTGAAGATGCAGAATGAACAAATGCAAAATGAATTGAATAGAGAAAAAGAGGTAGCAAAGAATCTCAACAAGTCAAGTGAAGCCATCAAGTATTTTGAACAGTTGCTGAAATCCCCAAAATCTTCCCATGATACATCAGGACTAGGATACAATAGCACTGAAGTTGGGGAATCATCAAAGAATGTTGAACAAAGAAGTGACAAAGGTAAGAATTCAAAATCCACTTGTCATCACTGTAATAAGAAGGGGAATACAGCTAATGTGTGCAGGAGTAGAAGATTCAATCAATCAAACACACCCAAAAATAAGAGTTTTTGTCACAAATGCAACATGCAAGGACATATGACAAAAAATTGCAGATCCAATGTCACAAGGACTCAGAGATTTGATGGACATTGTTATAATTGCAAAAAGTATGGACATAGGGCATTTGAGTGCAAATCAAAACCTATGTGGACATCAAATCAACCAACAAAAATAGAAGGGAATGAAAGTCATTATCATTGGGATTAAAACACCAGGTACAACTATCATTATCATCAAGAATATGGACATATACCACAGAACTGCATAAGAACACATTTCAGAGGAAACTACAAAAGATGGTTGAATCAAACTACATGTTTCAGTTGTTTGAAAATTAGTCATATTAGCAGAAACTGTCCTACAAGATCAAAGGCACCCAAGACTGAAGAAAACAAAGGAAAACAAAAGATTGATGTCAAAAAGATAAGGGGGCAAATGAACAAGACTTGGAAAAAGAAAGATGAGTGCAACACATCAAGTGGAGGGATCACTTCACCCAATGGGTCAAGTGATCACACTTCATCAAACTAAGCATGAGAAGTACACAGGACTGATATACAAAGCTATATCACACATCAGTCCCAAGACAAAGAAGCTAAGCAAGGTATAAAACTACATGAAATAAGATGTCAAGACAAAAACTAAATGTTGTTGCCGAGCTGTCTTTGGATACCGAGTTAAACTCCAACAGATGCTGAGCTCCCAACAACGACCGAGCTGATAACTGATGCCGAGTTGGATAACTCCAATGGAAGCCAAGTAAAGTGGAAATATAGTGGAAGCTGAGTTAGGTTAAAATTTCTTCAGAAGACGAGTTGGCAGTTGAGCATTTAATGCAATGGAAATAGGGTATATTATCGCGATTTCAATCAGTTTTACTCATCGTGATCAAGAAGCAAAGAAGAAGAAAGAGAGCTGAGCGACTTCATAGCAAGAATTCAACGTATCAAGCAGATTGCAACCACATTCAACACATTTTTCATCAATCTTGAGGTATTTTCATTTGTGCCAAGCTATGTAGTTTTGTATCCTTTTGTTGTGAAAACCCTAATTTGCATAAATGGCGTCAAGTTCAAAGAAAACTGAGGAAAAAAAGTCTTTTGAAGTGTAGTTAGTTTCAAATGAGGTCAAGAAACTTGACTTTTGACCTATACCCGAAGTTGCCTACAAAAATGACCCAGTCGGAGCTCTCTCCCATATTCCCCCAAAAGTTGCAATCGTCCAAGACGTGAGAAAATGTTACAACTGTAAGATAGGTGCCCTAGGAGACATGGAAATAAGACAAGCCTATGAGAAACTGTGTGTAGATGGAGTCTTGAAAGAAGAATTCAAAATCACTGAAAGAAAGGGTTTGACCCAAGTTTTAAGCTTTCCCACCGTATTCAAAATAGAATGGGTTAGACTTGTACTGAGCAAAATTCATGGTGGAAATTTGTGGTTAGAAGATATTTCCATCAAATTGACCAAAGAAATCATACATAGAGTAACAGGGTACCCAACCCTAGATCAGTACAAAACCCTGAGAAGTGAATCAAAGGAGGTTATTGAAAAGAATACTGGTGCCCAGTGGAACAAAAGAGGAATGACAATTCACACCATACAAGATCCTCTAGTTGAGTTTGCTGTTAGAGTCATTGCCCATAAATTCTAGCAATCCAGTAGACTCAACAATGTACCATGTATTGCAATAGATGTAGGCTACAAATTGGTGAAAAAAGATCATACTTATGATCTTGCAGAACTGCAACTACAACAGATCAATGAAAACCTAGCTGCCATAAGAAGAACAAAGGGCAATCAATGCAAATTTGGAGCAATCCTAGTTTGCATATTCTTTTGTGTTCAGAATGAGTTTCCTTCTTTTGGCAAAGTGACATGGAGGAATGATAGAACCATCATTGCCCAAATTAATGAATACATAGAACAAATGGGAGAAAATTTTGATACCTTGATGACAAGCTATTTTGAGGATTTCAAGAAATCCATGAAGCAAAGATCAAGGATATTAGCTTCCTTAGTAGAAAAACATACTAATGATATATGTTTCTTAGTTGACATTGATTTTACCTATATTCAAGCAGTTATACCAAGGGTAAGATGGCTAAGGCCATTTGGATATGAAATTAATATTGATGAGGCATCTACAACAATAACTGCATTATTGGCAGAAGAAACAGATAAAAGTGCTCCACATTTTGGCACTTATGATGTGGTAAGATCAAAGATAAACATGGAATTAAAAACTGCTTCCACATTGAAGAAGAAAGACAAATTATTAAAGAAAATTAAGAAGAAATTTGGTAAAGAAATTGAGGCTGAAGCAGAAGAAGAAGAAGATGACAGTGATGATGAAGATGAGCAAGAACAAGGGCCAATAGACTTAACTCAAGGTCTTGGAGAAGACAAGGAGGAAGGTGTAGAGGAAGAAGAAGCCAAGGAAGCACCAATTGAAGCTGAGCCAAAGAAGAGAAAGGCAACAGAACGGCCTTCAACTAAGCCCAGATCAAAGAAAGCTGCCACGCCATCACCTCAAAAGCCAACAACACGAGTTACAACAAGGGCCTCCAGTCAAAAGGCCAAAGAGGAAGTTACAAAGAAGGAACAAATCAAGGAAACACAGGAAGAGCCGAGGAAAAGAAGAAGATATGTGGCTCAACCTGACACTAATGAAGAAGTCCAATCTGAAAAGGTAAGCAATTCTTCAGTTGATACCTTATGTAAAAAGATTGGAAATGGTGACTTAAGTAATTTAAATAAAGTTGATTTTAGTAAATTTACTAAAGAAGAATAGAATAAGATAGAAGAAATAGTTTATGGAATGATGGCACAGTTCAAGTACACTCCACTTGAATTAGATGGACAATTGCCAAAAGAACTGTCAAAAATTGTAGAAGACAGATGGCATTTCTGTTTGAAAATGGAGAAGGAGATGAGGGAATCAACCCTAGCAAGTGTATTGCCAGATTTGACTAAGGAACAAGTAAAGAATGTAGTCAAAAGACATAATAATAGGTTTACACCTAAATACAGGGCATTCTTCATACTCCAAAACAGGATGGAAGAAATTGTTCAAAGAACAATGAAATCATGGAAGAACTTGTACAAAAATATTGAAGATTTTCTTGAAGAAGAATACAAGGAAGAAGCTACTGTACCAATAGAGGAGAGGAGAAAAAAGGAAAGAAGATGAAGAAGAGAAAAGAGAAGAAGAAAGGAAAGAATAAGAACAAAAGAAAAGAGAAGAAGAGAAGAAGGAAGAAGAAAAGAAAGATGGAGAGGAGGAACATACACAAAAATAGGATATAATGGCAACAGCTGAGAAAGAGCAGCAACCAGATCAGAGTGTGCAAGACACACAATTGCCACCCCCTAGCCCTCCTCAAGCATCCATCTCACCTGCAAACACTATAACTATTACTGACGTTCCTGATACTTTTGGTCAAAATATCAATCCATTAACTGCAGAAGATCTCAAAAGAATTCTTGAGCAATCTACACAACAAGCAATATTATGTGCAGATCCAGTATTGGTCAGTATAGATGAATTGCAAAAACTAGTAGAAAGTATAGTCAAAGATAAGGTGAATCCACAAGAACCACCTTCTATCATCTCTACAACTACTAGTAGTCAATTTCAAATGCCAACAAGCATAGTTGGTGCTACAAGATAGAAGCCAAGTGCAGTTGTAGAAAAAGGAACAGAACAAACAGGATAGACTATTACATCTGATCCTATAGCACAAATACAAGGTGCACTTCCCAAGATTACAATAATTGATCATGGTAGACAGAAGGAGGAGGAAACAGTGAAAACCCCTAAAGAACAGGAGACAATACAAACATTAATAAATTTGCCTACCTTGAGAACTCCTTCACACCAGCCATTGCAAATATCTGTACCAATATCTACTACTACCAAAGTTTCAAGGATACTTCACTATGGAGACCCTGAATTAGATGAGGAGATAGTCATACCAAGCTATGACTCAAAATCAATAACCATTGATCAAATCAATGAGGTGCAAGAAGCACTGAATAGGAGGAAAAGACAGGAAATACTCAAGAAGGAGTATAAAAAAAAAGCAAACACTATATGAGATTAAGGACATCTTTATCGATGCCTTCAGTTTGCAATCACCAGATGAGTCAAAGCATATCACAGAGCAATTAACAGATATTGTTGACTAGGTGGCAAATGAAGACCAAGAAACAAATGCAAAACTTATGGAATGGTGAGAAAGAAAATTTCAAGGGAAAGTGAATGAGAAAATATCAAGTCAAATTGCACTTGCACAAGTTGAATTGGCAAAGCTTATTGACAAAGTGAAAAAGGTACTTGAGAATATATTCTCATTGCACAAAAAGCTGTGTGATTTTTCATACTTCACACAAGAAACAAGCCAAAAGATACTGAGCCTGGAAAGAAATTTAAACATTTCAAGCATGCAACTACCAAATGATCTAGCTTAAAGTGAGAAGCATTTTGCTCAATCGCTTCACACTCACAAATAAATAGCTATATTAACAGCAGATGAGGCTAATATCAAGGTCAAATTAATACAACTCCAATCCTCCATTACCCCACATTTAGAGATACTCCATAAAGAGCAAGTATATGCTAAAACTATTCTCAAGAAAGACCCAAATCTTTCTACATCAGATGGACTTATTCATCTTGCTGCCGAGACTGCCATTCAGCATAAGTCACTGGAAATTGCTTTGAACAATTGGGATGCAGCTCTTAGGATGATTATGGAGGTAAACAACACATTTTTGGCTAAATATGGTCTTAACCCTTAAACATTCTTTGACATAAGTGTCAAAAAGGGGGAGAAAAGAGACATAATAGGGGGAGATACATATATTATGAGATGAATTAATGGGGGAGAAAAGATACAAAGGAGGAGCTTGATATACAGATAAGGCACAATCAACTCAGGGGGAGTTATAAAATTTTTGAGGTATATATTCTAAGATTGTAAGTTACAAATTTTGATCAATTTTTCTTTAGACTCTGTATATACCAATCAGATTAGTAAATGTACTTATAAGGTTAGTTAAGTGTTTTTGTCACTCATGTCAAAGGGGGAGATTGTTAACCTCATAATGGTTTTTGACACTTGAGTGCCAACACACTTAATCACATTCCACATTGGAGCTGAGTACACCATGCATGCCGAGCCACAACAAATGCCGAGTTAGGAAAGACTTCAGGTGACAAGTGATCTTCATGTGCTGAGTAGTTTTTAGATGCCGAGTGAAGATCAGATACTGAGTAAAGTGCAAGTGCCGAGCAACATAAGGTGCTGATTGTTAACAAGTGTCGAGTAACATAAGGTGTCGAGTGTTAACAAGTGCCGAGCTACATAAGGTGCCAAGTGATACAATTTTGTTTAGGTGCCGAGCTATCCAGGAAACAACATGTGCTGAGTATCAACAATACTTTAGGAGCCGAGTAACTCAGAATATCAACATAAGAGTTTGTAATTGCACAAATTATGATGTAAACTATTTTTACAGCTGGCATAAGGTAAATCTCGAAGGATTTAATGATGAGATCGAATCTTTTATTTTTTTTATGCAATCTTCATGCAGCCAATAAGAAAAATGATGAAGGCATGCAACCAATATAAGAAGTGCAAATAATAAGCAAAAAATGAAGATTGAATATGGATCGTAGATCCATACCCAACCCTAAATCCTCAAATGTCTTTATAAGGAAGATGAAATTTCATTGTAAAAAAAATGAGTGGACATACAAGGGTGCACAAGGAAATCTATTTTTAGAAGCGAGGGTTATCAGATCACAAAGGATCAAGATCAAAGAAAGCGGAAAAGGTGCCTGCATTCAACAATCAAGGATTGTAATCTATCAGGTTCATTATACCTAATACTTTCTAGCAATTGCATTAGAATGAAAATCCTATGGTGATAGGTTAGCTTAACAGCTATTTCATAGATCCTTTATTTAGGTGATTAAATCCTTTAACAGGGTGACACTTCATTTAAAGTATTTGAAAAGCCTCTAACCAGGTCACTATTAATACAGTGTAAAGCCTTTAACAGGGCATACCATCAGAAGTGGTTGAACAATATTGCTGCAGTGATTTTTGTGGGTATCATCCCCACCCCAGTTTTACCTTCTTATTCCTAGAGAGTTTCTAGGTTACCAAATTCCAGTGTTATGAGTTGTTGATGCATGTGTTTAGTTTCATGTTTACTTGATGTATTTACATGCATGCAATTTACTTTCAGTTAAAATTTTTATTGGCTAAAGTGTGATACTTATGATTTACCCCCCCTCTCATAAGTACTCTTTCCATATTTGAATATTCCAACATTTAGTTGATGCCAAGCACCAATAAATTTAGTTCACGTTGAGTGTTTTGATAATGAATGTTGAGCAACGCACTATGTGCTGAGCATCATAAACATGTTAGTACTGAGTGTCAACAATATGAAAAAGATCATGAATTCAATGAATCTAAGCTGATAAGTTTGATTTCTTTGATTGTGTGAACTATGTAGAAGCTATGCTTGATGAGCTAGTGGCACAAAATTCAAGATGAATAATTTTTAGGAGAATTCAAAGAGGATTGAAGGAGAAGTTTCTAAAAGGGAATATAATAAAATGATGGGTAGATTCATTGAATTCTACCTAATCCAACCTAAACCTAAAGTGGATGAAGGAGAATAAATGACAAAAGATCTTAATTTTTTATTTATAGAGATAGTTGGTTAGAAGCAAAGGTTGTCATGTTTGAGAACCTAAGGACAAAAAGGAGTCTAGGGTATTTCTTCATTTAGTGACCTAAGAGAAGAGTTTGCATTGGCAAGAAAAGAAAGAAGGCTTAAGGGTATAGATGATTGAAGGGTGAATGAGTTGTCATAGTTGAAGTGTGTGAAAGCCAAGGAGAATGCAGGACTAAAATAAAGATCTATAATCTACAAGTGTGTTGTAAGTTGTTATCAGATCAAGCCTTGCTATTACTTTCTAATCATTGTACTAGTCAATGATAAATCTTTTGGATTAAGATTGACCTAATAGTCATTTGTAAATCCTTTAACCTAGTGACATTCCAAGTGAATGATCTAAAGTCCTCTAACAAGGCTCACTCCTAACAGGGTGATTGAAATCCTTTAACTAGGTCACATTTAATAGTGTGCATTGTAACCTTTAATAGTGTTGGCCTTTCACAAGGAATCACTTTAGAAGAGTAAGAATGAGTAGCATTTTACTAGTGGTTCTTCCCAAATTGGGTTTCCACATTAAATCATTGTGTCAATTATGTTGTTAAATCTATTATTTTCATGCTTACATTTTTGCAAAGTTGATCTGACAGTAACCTACAATTTTTGCATCAACGTTTTGGATCACACTTTGTGATCCATCATCAGGATGAGAGAGCTGAAAGAAAAAAGTGACTTTTTTCCTTCAGCTCTCTCATCTTGATGATGGATCATAGAGTGTGATCCAAAATGTTGATGCAAAAATTGTAACACAATCTACCCAAAAAACACAGCTAAGAATTCTAATGGATTGTGGAAAACTACTATCTACAGTAACCTACAAGTTTAAGTGATTATATGATCTAATGGATGCATGCATGATGAAAATGATTTATGGATATGGGTTCACTAAGTTGTGAAACATTTTAATTGTACATCTGGACCTTGGGTAATTGATTCACCCTCCTCTTAGTTATTATAAAGATTTCTAATAGGAGCAAGGAAATTCTATAATGAGATAAATCAATAAATACATAACTTAGCTAGGAGCAATTTTTGAGAATGTCATGGATATTTATTTTGAAGAGTTCAAATAGAGAATGGAAATGAGGATGAGAATAGTAGAAGAGTTAGTAATGAAATACTAAAATGATACATGCTTTCTAGTTGATATAGATTACATGTTTCTATAGGAAGTAAAGCCTAGGAAAGCATGGCTCAAGTCATTTGACTATGAAATTGATAGTGACATTGTGAGTGCAAATATTGTTGCACTACTTAAAGAAGAAATTGACATAGAAGAAGAACCTTTTGGGAAATATGAAGAACCTATTAGCATGAATTCTAATGATATTCCTTTGAAGGAGTATCCTAAGTATTTCTAGAGCATGTGGATATTGGTAGCATGATTGACATGTTGCATTAACGACTATGCTTGTCATTGATGATAGCATAATATGGTTTTTGTGAAGACTGGTAGAGTAGTAGATAGAGATCGAGGTCATATAGATAAATGATTTATGTTCATGTCAAGCATGGTTGAGGATGTGTTCTACATTGTGTCTTGATCACGATGTTAAGTGTGCATGAAGTAAGTCAAAGACATACAAAATATATTGCTAATTTATAGAGAGTAGTATGTAGATATAGTACTAGATGAGAAGTTTTTGATGGATGGATTTCATCTCTTAGAAGAGATAGAAGATTTATGTGTGAATTTGTATAGTCACAATAGACAGTCTAATGGTGATGTCACTAAGTGCACAAGGTCTAGAGTTGCACGTGTGAGAAGTTATAAAGACTATGAGCTGACAGTATTGGGTAATTGCAAAATAATTAATTATCTTAATGTGGTCCTATTATAATTAGTTGGGAAAGCCTCAAGGCCAACTCAAGGAATTTTTTTTAGGACATGGTATAAAGAAAAATATTTTTGCTTGATTGTAAGTATGCATTTGTGATCGAGAAAGGGAAAACAAGAATAGTGTATTTGTAAATGTGAGTAAGAAATCCAAGGGATTATTGAATGCAAAGTTTGTGATCTAGTATCAAGATCAGAAGAAGAAGAAAAAGTTTGGTTGATAAAACAAAGGAAGAGGAAGTACAAGTATATTTCATTTTTATTAGTCTACAAGGAATAATATGAAGATAATTTTGATAGAAGGTTCATTGATCTTTCCCTTGAAGTTGTTTGGATAGTGGGTCCATTTTTCTTCTACAACTCCTAATAGGGTTGGCACAACTCCTAATAGGGATTGATATATACTAGATGCTTTTATTGACTCCTAACAAGGTCCATACTCTAACAAGGAATATTTTTATTAGTACATCATCTTGTGGGTACCATCCCCATTGGGGTTTTCTCTCTGATCAAGGGTTTCTCTAGTTAGCATATTTGGTGTTATTGTGTATGAGTATCTTGTTATGGTTGTTGATTATATTGGTCATATAGTTAAAGATTAATAAGGTTGATAATTGATATAATAGTTGGATAAATGATTCACCCCCCTACTTAGTTATATTGGTGGACTTTAATTTCTAACAATTGGTACCAGAGCCTTAGGTCCTTAAAGAGAAAGCTTAACAACTTTGGGATATCAATATCGAGTCACTTCAAAAAAGAAAGTCCTAAGTTTAATGGAGTTTATTATGACATGTAGAAGGAAAAGATGAAGACCTATTTTCTATTTATGGGTCTGGGATACTAACTTTTGGCAAAGGATAATGAGAAGATTGTGGAAGAAAGAAAGCTCGAGGAATGTAGTGAAGCAACAATAGATCTATTTATGTGCAATATGAGAGCTAGACTAGCCTTACTGAAAAATCTTCATAAAAATGAATACATCTAGGTAAAATCACTAGAAATATCTCATAAGATTTGGAAAGCTTTAGAATCTACTTTCAAAGGAGATAAACATGCAAAGAGGGTAAGATTACAAAATTGGATTTGTTTGTTTCTAGATGCTAAAATGTTGGAAGATGGATCTGTGAGAAGCTATATTGGTAGGATATTTGAGATTGTTGCAAGAATCAAATTCTATAGTTGATTTGAAGAGGAAGATGAGAATGTGTGGAAGATTTTGATAACTTTGAAACCACCATTAAAGCAAGTAGCAAAAATGATTGAATTTTTGATACCCTACACTAAGAAGTTCACAATGGAGACTTTTCTTGGAAGATTGGAAGAAACATAATAAAGTTTGAGATAGTCTAGAGAATTGACTAGAGAGGAGACAACTTTTAGTTCTTTAAGTGTTTGTCCTTGCTTATCTAAAAGTGAAAGCACCCATGGAGATTATGCTAGTAGTAAAAGATCTAGATCTAAAGAGGATAAAAAGTTCAAAGAAGGTATAGACTTGCTTTTGAGAAGCAAACCAAATGGCAAGAAAATATTTAAATGTTGGACTTGTAATAAATTTGGTCATTATGCTTCTAAGTTTCCTAAAAGAGGGAAACAAGAGTTCAAAGTGAAAGTGATGATGAATTACAATATGTGGCTATAAAACAAGAAATTTATGAAATTGAAATTAGAGAATAAAAGGCTCTATTTTCTCAAGTTAAAAAGAAATTTGATTGGATTATAGAAAATGACTATTCACATCATATAAGTGGTGTTATGAACAAGTTTTTTAAATTTTGAAATCATGATGGATGTATTGTTAGAGTTGGAAACAATGCAACCTGTCACATCACGAGGATAGTATCTATTATTTTTGATGGAAAGAGTATCAATGATGATGTTTACTTAGTTGATGGTTTAAAGTATAACTTGTTGAGTGTTGGATAGTTGATAGATAAAGATTATCAGTTGCAGTTTACAGAGAAAACTTGTATTATCAAAGACAAGGACGGTAAGTTGATTAGAATAGGTACAAGATCAAGAGGTAATGTATTTCAATTGAATCCTACTTAAATGATTTGTTTGGTTGTAAATGTGAATAATAGTTGTTTATGGCATAGAAGGTTTTGTCATATAAACTTTGATAACATTGTGAAGGCCAATAGTACATTTGCAGTCAGAGATTTTCCTAGAAGCATGAAGCCTACTAATGTCATTTGCAAAGAATGTGTCATGGATAAACAAAAGAAGGTATCATTTTCTAGCAAGAAGTTTATTACTATAGAAAAGTTGGACATTATTCATACAGACTTGAATGACCTACCAAAATAAGAGGATTCTATGGAGAAAGGTACTTTCTAATTTTTGTTGATGATTTCATTAGAATGATGTGGGTAGCATTTCTGAAAGAAAAATCTAGAGTATTTAAGAAGTTTAAGATATTTAAGAATAGAGTTGAGAATGGATCTAGTGTAAAGATTAAATGTTTATGATCAGATAGAGGTGGATAATTTACTTCTAGATAGTTTAATGTGTTTTGTGAAGAAAATGGAATTAAGAGATAATTATCATCACCCAAGGTCCTTGAGCAGAATGGGATATCAGAAAGGAGAAATAGATCAGTATCAGAGGTAGCAAGAGCAATGATGTATCCAAGTCATTTTGTAGAGAGCAGTTAACACATTAGTATACACCATGAACATAGTATAGATTAGAAAAGGTACAAGCAAGACTCCTTATTAATAATGGTTTGGGCATACACCTTCAACAAAGTATTTTAGAATTTTTGAAAGTAAGTGTTACATAAAGAGAGATGATGATGTTGGTAAGTTTATCCAAGAGGCAACAGAGGTATGTTCTTTGGTTATTAATTGAAAAGAAAATCCTAATTTTTTTTAATCATAGAAATAAGACAATTATTGAGTGCACAAATTTGAAAGTTGATAAAAAATTTAGAGTTAAAGAGAGGATGACAGGTTATAATTCCAATGAGGAAGATAATCCTAGAATTGTTAGAGAAAATGTAGAAGTTTTCTCTTAGACTAACAATAACTTGCAAAATGATTTACAAATTGTTGATAAAAGAGGAGAAAAAAGAGCTAAACCAAGAGAAGAGATACGAATTGAGATAGAAAATCCTACACCTAACAAGAACTTGACAAAGAATTACCCTCCAAATTAGATTATTGGAAGCAAAGAACAAAGGAGTGATGACAAGAAACATAAGAAATGAGGAATAATGTTTGATTTCTTAGGTGGAATCTAAGAGTGTAGATGAGGAATGTAAAGATAATTGATGGATCCAAGTAATGAAGGAAAAACTAGATTAGATTGTGAAGAATGAGACATGAGAATTAGTTCCTAGACCTAAAGACAGGAATACTATAGGAACTAAATGGGTATTTAGAAACAACATGAACGAACAAAGGTAGACTAGTATGAAAAGGTTATCCAAAACAAGAGGAAATATATTATGAAGAGACATATGCCCTTGTACCCAAAATGGAAGAAGTGAGAATGCTTTTGGATTTTCTAGCAAGAAGTTCAAAGTATATCAGATGGATGTCAAGTCAACCTTTCTAAATGGAGAACTTGAAGAAGTCTACATTGTGTAGCCTAAAGGATTTCCTCTAACAGAAGAAAAATAAATGGTATTCAGACTAAAGAAAGAACTATATGGTCTAAAGCAAGCACATAGAACCTGGTATGCAAGATTGGATAATTATTTGAAAAAACTTGAATTTGCTTAAGGTACAACGTATAATAACTTGTATTTGAAATAAATTGAGAATGTTTTGTTGATCATTTTTATATTTGTTGATGACATAATCTTTAGAGGTAATGATGAAGAAAGTGATAAAATTTCCAAAGAGATGAAAAATGAATTTGAGATGAGCATGATTGGTGAGATGAAGTTTTTTCTAGGTTTACAAAATGTACAAAACAATGATGGCATTTTCATTTCACAAGCTAAGAATTTGAAAGACTTGTTAAAATATTTGGCTTGGAAAGTTGTAAGCCCATTGGTACACCAATGGTAAGTGGTCACAAGTTATCTAGCAAACATGAGATGTCTACACTTGAGCAGAAGAAGTATAGATCAATGATTGGAGATTTTTAATATTTGACTTACATTAGACTAGATATAGAAAATATAGTTGGGATTGGAGCTAGATTTCAAGTTGGTCATAAGGACTATCATTATGTAGTAGTAAAAATGATATTTAGATATTTGAAGGGTACACCTAATTATGGATTATGGTATGATAGATCGAGTGATTTCACTTTATGTTCTTACACTAATGCAGATTGGGCAAGTAGTATGGATGAAAGAAAAATCACTAGTGGTGGAGATTTTTTCCTTGGAGGAAGATTGGTTTCTTGGCTAAGCAAGAAAAACGATTGTATTTCATAGAGTATAGCAAAGCAGAGTATGTATAAACAAAAAATAATTTTAATAAGATACTGTGGATGAAAAAAATGTTGAAGGACATCAACATAGAATTTTTAGATCATGTTATCATACATCGTGATAACACAAGTATAGTGAGTATGTCTAAGAATCTTGTATTGCATTCTAAGACTAAGCATATATCTATTAAGTATCATGTTTTGGGAGAGATGTTAATCTTAGATTAGTTTTGACATATGAGTGACAATATACTTAAGTCATTTACTTAGTTCATGCCAAACATGTAATACATGTTGAGCATAAGTTGTCAAATAGTATATGTCAAGCAAAAGATATTTAGTGAGCCGAGTAACTAGTAAGTGTCGAGTCACTCAAGTGTCGAGAAGATAGCATGTGCTGAGCTATTCAAATATTGAGTTATTAGTGGATGCTGAATAATTTAGAGGCCAAGTTACAACATTGAAGTCGCAGTTGATGTCAAGCATCAGGGACTTCAAATGCCAAGTTACATAGTTTTGACATAGATGTTCGTAATGGAACAAACTTCTATGTCAACCATTTTTGGGCCAACTTAAGGATTGTTTTATGATCTTTGATGATAAGGATGAATATTAATTATGAATCTCTTTGCATTACATGCATCCAATCACAGATAGGAAAGGTTTAAGCAACAATATGGGCAAATCACTATCATTGATTCATACCTAACCCTAAGTCACTTAGGTCTTCTTAAGGAGAAAAAACCCTAAAATTTTAAAGAATGCTTAAGGACAATTGAAGAGAGTTTGCATGCATAAACAAAGAATTCATGGTGATTAAGGTGTTATGGTTTGAGTTACATTATAGAATCAGTTAAAGGAGAATAGAGGAAAGGAATCAGAGGACATCAAAGATACATCTAATTAGAAAAGATCAAGTACACATTAGTATAGAGGTGATCTAATGTCAAGCAATAGAGTACTAACCAAATGATCATTACTAAGACATTCTAATAGGTGAATTAGTTAAATCTCTTAACAAAGTATTCTTAATAGGCTATTGTAAATCCTTTAACTTGTGCTTACTTTATTGTAAGTTAAAGTCCTCTTACCAGACACACTTTTAGTAGGGTGTTTAAATCCTTTAACAGGGTAAGATCTAACAATCTTGTAAGTCTTTTAATAGGGTAGGCCTTTCATAGGGTAGATCATGTTTCATGATCAAATATTGTAACCTTCATTGGATACACTTTATTATTGCAGTAGTGAATATTTGTGGGTATCATCCCCACCTTAGTTTTACCTTCTCCTTGGAGGGTTTCTAGGTAACCAAATATCTTGTGTCATACATGTGTTGAATATTTTACTGTCATGCTATGGATGTATATGTCTAATTTGGTATTTCATTTTATATGCATAGATTGTAAGATGGATGTGTGGTGAATGATTTTAAGGTTGAAAGTTTTAAGTACTAATTCACACACCCTCCTCCTGCCACTCTCATAGTTTACTTCCTATTATATTTCCAATAAGAGAAAGTTGCAAAGAAAGAAATCAGACTGGAGTATGTTAGTAAAAAAGATTAGATTCTAGATATCTTTATAAAGCCCCTACCTAAAGATAAATTTGAGTACTTGAGAGGTATGCTTGGGGTTGTGCCCTTGCCTAATTCTGAGTAGATGATGCTTAGATTGCATTAGTCCAGTGGTACAAAGAACTATTGTTTGACTGGACTGGATGTTGATGCTTCCTATATGGGGAAGTGTTTGAGATGAGAATGGTCATCAAGGACTCTTGTTAGTTGATTTAGAATAGTGTCATTGGACACTCGAGCTATTTGAAGACTTGGAGCAGATGATTGACATAATGAAGCCTTCATCATGAATGTCAATGGGGGAGAGTATGGATGATAAACATCTCCTATAAATGAATGCGGGAGAGTGTGCATGTGCATGATAACCATCTCCTTTAAATGAATGGGGGAGAGAAGCATTTCATTATTACTATGAGTAAGAGATTGTATAGAGAAGTACCCTGTATGGGGAAGAGATTGATTAATTGAGAGATACATTGAATGGAGGAGAAATTGAGATTTGTTTTTTGTATGAATAACTGATGTGAGTTGATTTGAAATTTTAGATTTTAGATTTGATTGATGAAGAGGATTTGAAAGGATGAAAATAACAATAATTACAACAAAGTATTGTGTTGGTATTCTTGGACCTTAGATACTTTTCATGTATGTTGTTAGAATTCTTTAGAATAACTCGGGGGTGGGGTGTGAATCAGTTATCCAAGGTCTAAATACCCTAATAATACTTTTCCACCAATTATAGTGAGCCCATTAAACTATTCATCTATCCAAGCTTAAATCAACTATCTTAGCAAGTTACAACAAATCAACATGCAAGAATAAAACATGCAAGATCAACACATGACACAGTGATTTATGTGGAAACCCAATTTGGGAAAAACCACCAGTAACATGCTACTCAATTCTCACTCTTCTAAAGTGATTCCCTATTAAAGGCCTGCCCTATTAAAGGCTTACAACACACTGTTAAATGTGACCTTGTTAGAGGATTTCACCATATTGTTAGGAATGGGCCTAGTCAAAGGACTTTAGAACATTCAATTGGAATGTCACCCTATTAAAGGATTTACAACATGGCTATTAAATGAACCTAAGTCCATAGGATTTATACTAACTATTACAATTGCTAGAGAGTAACAATAATGGCTTTTGATCTGATACAACTTACAACATATCTTGCAGATTACAAATCACACTTCAGTTCAATCCTTTGCTTGGCTTTAATCACTGCAGCTCTGACAACTTGTCATCTCAAGCTTCATCACCTTGAGTTTTCTTTCTCATCATACCAATGCAATCATATCTATGGTCATCTATCAAAACATAGTATCTATGCTCTCTTTCACCTTAGCACCTTCTTCAACACTTCATACTTTCATGCTTGACCACTTGTTTGCTTCGTGACCTTATGAATCCTTAAATAGAAATCTAGAATACCTTTCCTGCTCGATTCTCCCTCTCCAACTTTAGGGTTTCAATAGATTAGGTAGGATATAGTGTATCTGTCCCTTATTTTTCTCTCATCTAGAAACTTTGTCTAGAATCTAGTTGTATTTGCCAAATTTTTTTTACATAGTGTTCTATGCCACCAACTCATCATTCTTATCTTCTATTTGATTCATAAAATTCTAGATAACTACCATGTCGGCTCAGATCTGGCGAGTCTTCGACTTTCAAAATAATGCAACAACTTAGCATTATTGGTTTTACTGATGCTCAACTTCTTCTATATTACTCGACACTTGTATCATGCTCAACACATGATCTTTACTCGGCACTTGATCTTCACTCGGCACCTGAAGATCACTTGGCACTTGAAGATCAATTAGCACTCACTAAAGTTAAACTTTTCTCAGCTTCAACTAAGAATTTGTTTGGCACTAACTAGCTTTCTTGGCTCTCTCTAATGAGCTTAGTTAGGCTTTACAAATGACTTAGCTAAACCTTACATCTTTGATGTGTTTTAGTGTGTCCATTCTCTATGTCTTAGAATATGTCATCAATAAACTATTTCATCAATGGCTTAGCTGATCCTTATACTTCATTATAACATCATAACTTCAACCTTTCTCTAGGTGCTCTAGTTACATCTTATTGATTGCCTCCTCCTTGTTAATCAACCAATTGATAGTTTTTGGATCACTAAAGCAATTGTCATTTCTACAAGTAGCAAGTTTGACATCAATGAAAAAACAATGATTGAAAAAATTCTTTACCAGTTTCATTACTTTTCATTCATGATCTTTTCAATCATTTCCAACAATCTCCCTCTTCGGCATTGATGGAAAATCAAACTGATCAATTGATCAACGTAGTTACCAAAATTATATACATTTTCTGCTACTTTCTGCTTCTCCTTCTTGACTGCTGCATCCTTACTACTAATCTGATATATCCTTATATCTCTACCTTTTAGTTTCTCATAAATCTCCCTCTTTCATATATATCTCCCTCTTACTTTGTATTGATCAATTTTCTACATATATCTCCCTCTTTGACATAAATGCCAAAGATGTAGCATCTTTAACATGCAAAATATAAGCTTTGCATCTCATGTTTTCTCCCTCTGTCACCATGCTTGTGACTAATTTGGAGTTTCTACTCCTATTGTCATACTCTGCATTAGTCTTCTAATATTTCAATGATTTGTTCTTGTTGATGCAGGGTAGCTTCTTTATTGCTTTAAACTACTTGAGTTAGGGGCATTACCCCCAACTTGCCTCTAAGATATTCATAAGCATCCTTAGGTAATGGTTTGGTGAAGATATCAACAATTTGTTCTTTTGTATTGATATATTCCATCTTCACTTGTTTGTCTTCTATCAATTCTCTGACATAGTGATACTTGATTGCAATATGCTTGGTTTTTGCATGCATTACTGGATTCTTTGATATGTTTATAACACTTGTATTATCACAATACAATATCACAGGTTTGGTTACCTCTTCTTTCATTCCTTTCAATAGATGTGTGAGCCACAAAATATTTGTGCAATTGACTGATGCTACCACATATTCTGATTCTGCAGTGGACTAAGATGTGCATGTTTGTTTCTTGCTAATCCAAGTAACTAGCCTTTTACCTAAGAATAATGCTCCTCCACTTGTGCTTTTCCTGTCATCAATGTCGCTTCCCCAATTTGTGTCTATGTATGCATTGAGCTCAAAATTCTCATTCTTTTTGTAATATAGGCCAAAATCATCAGTTCCTTCGAGATACCTCATTATTCTTTTTACTGCCATGAGATGATTTTCTTTTGGATTAACAAAGAATCTAGCTACTATTCCAACTGCTAATGCTATTTCTAGTCTACTATGTACAACATATTGTAGTTTTCCAATCATGAATATGTACATTGTTTGATTGACTTCAGCTGATTCATCATTTTTGGATAGCTTATGTCCTATTGCCATTGGTGTGCTGACTATTTTGGAGTCTTCCAATTTAAACATTTTAAGTATCTCTTTGATGTAATTTGATTGTGTCACAAATATACCATGTTTTAGTTGATGTAGTTACAATCCAACAAAACATTTGATCTCTCCAATCATAGACATCTCAAACTCATGTTTCATTTTGTCAGCAAAACTTTTGCAAAGCACTTCCTTTCCTTGAAAAACTATGTCATGCACAAAGATTTCAGATACAAGAATATCCTTACCTTCTTCTAATTTGATGTACATGTTGCTGTTATCATCAGTTCTTTCAAATCCTATTTGCACTAGATACTTGTGAAGTCTCTCATACCATGCTCTAGGTGCTTGTTTCAAACCATAGAGTGCTTTATGTAGTTTACAAACCATATCACTGTTGTTCTTATTAAAAAATCCCTTTGGTTTTTCAATATATACTTCCTCTTCCAATATACCATTTAGAAAAATAGACTTTACATCCTACTGATAGACTTTAAAACCTTTATATGCAGCATATGCAAGTAAAGTTCTTACTCCTTCCATTCTAGTAACAGGGGCAAATGTTTCTCCATAGTCTAATCCTTCTTCTTGAGCATAACCCTTACATACTAGTTTAGCTTTTTTTCTAGTAATCTCACCATTCTTGTCAACTGGTATGGGAACCAAACTCTAGGTTTTGTTATTCTTTATTTGATCAATCTCTTCTTCAATAGCTTTACACCAGTCACCATCTTTTAATGCATCATATACTGTCTTAGGTTCAAATTTTCTTAATAGAAATGATTCATTTCTTAGTCTATTCCTTGTCATTGGTCTTGCATCTTTGTCAGCAATTATATGTTTAGCAGGGTGATGTTTCTTCACATATTTGGATAACCTTGGTTCTGTCCTTGTTTCCATGTTTGTTCTTTCAGATTCAGGGTCATTATGCACTTCGTTGTCAGGTAGTTCTACATCTCTTTCATATGTACTGACTTTAGAACTAGAATGTGCATTTCCTTCATTCTACAACTCGGCTTCTGAATGCAACTTGACATTCACTGGTTGTGACTTGGATGAAATTGAAACTTGCTGTTGAATCCCAATTTGATTGATAGCATCCTCGTCAACAGGCATTCCTTCATAAGAATACACAAAGGTTATGTATTCATCCATTCTCTTTGGTTTTTCAATCGGGACATCTGTATGCTCATCAAAGTTTACATTTTCACTTTCCACAATTTTTTCAGTGTTAGTATTTAAACACTTATATGCTTTACTTCTAGTGGAGTAACCAAGGAATATGCCTTCATCACTTTTTGCATCAAATTTTCCATTTCTAGCATCTTTAAGGATAAAGCATTTGCAATCAAATACTTTGAAATGCTTTACATTGGGTGAGTGACCATACCATAATTCAAAAGGTGTTGCACTTGTACCTTTCTTGATGTGTACTCAGTTTAGTGTATGAATAGCCACACTTACAGATTCTCTCCAATATTTTAGAGCAATAGTCTTTTCCATCATTAATGTTTTGGCATGATTAATCACATATCTATTTCTTCTCTCAAGAATTCCATTCTGTGGGGGAGTTCTAGGAGTTGATGTTTGTCTCTTGATTCCTTTGTCATTGCAAAATGTCTCAAATTCATTTGATGTGAATTCACCACCTCTGTCTGATCTCAAGCATTTCAAATCCTTTCTTGTTTCCTTTTCAACTCTAGCGACATACCACTTAAACATTTGAAAAGCATCAAATTTTTTCGTTAAGAACATAACAGTCATCATCCTAGAATAGTCATAAAGAAAAAACATTATATATTTATCTCCTTTGTAGCTTTGTACTTCTATTGGACCACATAAGTTAGTATGGACTAACTCAAGTACTTCTTTAGATGTATAGTTTTTACTCTTGAAACTTGACTTAGTCATCTTTCCTAGCTGACATTGTTTGCACATGATGTTGTCAGGCTTCTTCAGTTTAGGTAAACCTCCGACTTTCTTCATTTTACTGATATTGACTAGATTATCAAAGTTGACATGACATAGCCTTCTATGCCATAACCATTCATCATCAAATTTTGCAAAAAAACAAGAAGCATTTTCCATATCAAGATAAAACATATTACTTCTTGTTTGATCTCGTTTTTCTATCAATTTATCATCAGTATCATAGATTTTTGCAGTTTTGTTTTCAAATTCTACTTTGCACCCTACATTGCCTAACTGTGAGACACTCAAAAAATTGTAGTTTAGTCCTTCAACATAGTATGCATTATCACATGAAATTTTCTCTATATGCTTAATGGAGCCTTTTCCTTTGATTTGACATGGAGCATTATTACCAAATCTAACACTATTTCCATCATACTGAGTAAAATCAATAAACTTACTTTTGTCTCTTGTCATGTGATGTGAGCATCCACTGTCTATGATCCATCTATAATTCTTGTTCATACATGTTAACAGTGCTATAGGCTCTTCTTCATTAGATTGGTCCTTCATGGCCACATAAACAACTTCATCATCATTATCATCGAAATCCTCTTCAGCAATATAACACTTCTTGCCTTTGTCTTTGTAATCTCTCTTATCATCTTCTCTTCTATATTTGTAATTGTTGCCTTCCTTGTAATCATTTTTCTGTGTACACCTTGTAGCAATGTGTCCTACTTCATTGCAATTGAAACAAATGATAGACAACTTACCCTTGAATTTTCCTTTGCCTCTGTGAAATCTTCTAGCTAGTGATGCTTTCAATTGTTCCACATCTTCCTCATCAGTGCTACTGTCACTGGATACATATTTCATCTTTCTTCCCTTCTTTGATTTCACCTATTCAGTATCTTTTAGTGATAGCTTGGTCTTGAAAGTAGATTCACATTCTCAGGTCCATAGTTGTCAAAGTTAGATAACTCAAATGTAGTGAGTCTACCCACTATACCTTCAAAACTTAGATTATTTCTTGGTACACATCTTAGCTCTTGTATAGCTGATACTCTAATAGCATAGATAGGGAGCAAGGTTCTTAAGAACTTACTATTAACAATATCATCATCTAATTGACCACTCAAACATCTTATTGCACTTACCACTTCCTTTATTCTAGAGGCATACTGAGCAACATTCTCACTTTCCTCCATTTTCATATCATCAAACTTTCCTCTGAGGCTCTCTCTTTTTGCTCTTTGGACATTCAGATCTCCTCCATAAATGTCTGATAGGGCTTTCCACATCTTGAATGTTGTATCACATCCTTTGATATCATCGAATTCAGCGTAGTTGAGTGCAGAAGCAATCTCCAGCATTATCTGATTGTGTTCCTGTCTATTTTTCAAATCTTCTGCAATAAGAGTACCAATTGGATCAACATGTTCAGTAACAATTGAATTTTGGGCATAATCTCCTATAGATCCAAGATGTAGCTTCATCAAAATTTTCTATGCAACAAAGTCATCTTTGTTGAGCTTGGGAACTTCTCTCTTAGGCATTTTGATCTTTTCTGCTTCTAGTCCCTTTAAACTAAATCAACAGCAAGGCTCTGATACCAATCGTTAAAATTCTTTAGAATAATTGAGGGGCGGGGGTTGAATCAGTTACACAAGGTTTAAATTCCCTAATAATACTTTTTCACCAATTATAGTGAGCCCATTAAACTATTCATCCATCCAAGCTTAAATCAACCATCTTAGCAAGTTAAAGCAAATCAACATGCAGGAATAAAACATGCAAGATCAACACATGACATAGTGATTTATGTGGAAACCCAATTTGGGAAAAACCACCAGTAACATGGCACTCAATTCTCACTCTTCTAAAGTGATGCCCTGTTAAAGGCTTACAACACACTGTTAAGTGTGACCTTGTTAGAGGATTTCACCATACTGTTAGGAATGGGCCTGGTCAAAGGACTTTAGAAAATTCACTTGGAATGTCACCCTGTTAAAGGATTTACAACATGGCTATTAAACCAACCTAAGTCCATAAGATTTATACTAACTGTTACAATTGCTAGAGAGTAACAATAATGGCTTTTGATCTGATACAACTTAGAACATATCTTGCAGATTACAGATTACACTTCAGTTTAATCCTTTGCTTGGCTTTAACCGCTGCAGCTCTGACAGCTTGTCATCTCAAGCTTTGTCACCTTGAGTCTTCTTTCTCATCATACCAATTCAATCATATCTATGGTCATCTATTGAAATAGAGTATCTATGCTCTCTTTCACCTTAGCACCTTCTTCAGTACTTCATACTTTCATGCTTGACCACCTCTTTGCTTCGTGACCTTATGACTCCTTAAATAGAAATCTGGAATACCTTTCCTACTTGATTCTCCCTCTCCAACTTTAGGGTTTCAATATATTAGGTAGGATACAATGTATCTATCCCTTATTTTTCTCTTATCTAGAAACTTTGTCTAGAATCTAGTTGTATTCGCCAAAAATGTTTTACATAGTGTTTTGTGCCACCAGCTCATCATTCTTATCTTCTATCTGATTCACAAAATTCTAGATAACTACCATGTCAGTTCAAATCTGGCGAGTCTTTGACTTTCAAAATAATGCAGCAACTCGACATTATTGGTTTTACTGATTCTCAGCTTCTTCTATGTTACTCGGTACTTATATCATGCTTGACACCTGATCTTTACTAGGCACTTGTATCATGCTCGACACCTGATCTTTACTCAACACTTGATCTTCACTCGACACCTGAAGGTTCTCAGCACTTGAAGATCACTCGACACTCACTAAAGTTAAACTTTTCTTGGCTTCAACTAAGATTCTATTTGGCACTAACTAGCTTACTCGGCTCTCTCTAATGAACTTAGTTAGGCTTTACAAATGACTTAGCTAAACCTTACATCTTTGATGTGTTTTAGTGTGTCCATTCTCTATGTCTTAGAATATGTTATCAATACACTATTTCATCAATGGCTTAGCTGATCCTTATACTTCATTATAACATCATAACTTCAACCTTTCTCTAGGTGCTCTAATTACATCTTATTGATTGCCTCCTCCTTATCAATCAACCAATTGATACTTTTTGGATCACTAAAGCAATTGTCATTTATGCAAGTAGCAAGTTTGACATCAATGAAAAAACAATGATTGAAAACATTCTTTACCAATTTCATTACTTTTCATTCATGATCTTTGCAATAATTTCCAACATATTTTTCCATGAATGCAAAAGGTGGAGATTGTTAGCATGAATTCTGGTGGTATTCTTTTGGGAAGTATCCTAAGAACTTCTAGAGCATGTAGACATTGGTAGCATGATTGACATGTTATATTCATGACTATGTTTGTCATTGATGATGACATAGTATGGTGTCTATGATGACTGGAAGAGTAACATATAGAGATCAAGGTCACACAGATAGACAATTAATGTTCACATCAAGAATGATTGAGGACATGTTCTACACTATATCCAGATCACTAGGTTAAGTGTGCATCAAGTAAGTCAAAGACACATAAGATATGCCTAATCTACAGAGAGAAGTATACAAATAGTTTTTGATGGATGGATTGTATCTCCTAGAAGAGATAGAATATCGATGTGTGAAGTTGTAAAGTGATAGTAGATAGTTTGATGGTGATGCTAGTAAGTACGTAAGGTCTGGTGTCATACGTGTGAGAAATTGTAAAGATTGGAAGCTGACAATATTGTGTATTTGTAAAATAATTAATTATTTTAATGTCATCCTATTATAATTAATTGGGAAAGCCTCAAGGTTGATTCAAGGAATTATTTTGAGGACATGGTATAAAGGAAAGTATTTTAATCCTTGGTTGTAAGTATGTATTTGTGATTGAGAAAGTGCAAACAAAAGAAGGGTATTTATAAATGAGACTAAGTGATCCAAGGGATTTTTGGATGCAAAGTTTGTGATCTATAATCAAGACTAGAAGTAGAAGTTTGGTTGATAGGATAGAGGAAGAGGAAGTACAAGTACAATTAATTTCTATTATTCTACAAGGAATAATATAGAGATAATTTGGACAATGGGTTCATTGGTCTTGCCCCTAAAGCTATTTGGAAAGTGGGTCTATCTGTCTTCTACAACTCCTAATAGGGATTCAAAGTTTCCTAATAGGGAGTGATATGTACTAAATGCTTGTATTGAATCCTAATAGGGTTCATCTTCTAACAAAGAATATTTATATTAGTACATAATCCTATGGGTACCATCCCTACCAAGGTTTTTCCTCTAATCAAGGGTTTCCCTAGTTAACATATCTAGTGTTATTGTGTATGAGTATCTTGTTATCATTGCTGATTATATTTGTCATATGGTTAAATATTAATAAGGTTGATAATTGTTATAATAGTTGGATAATTGATTTACCCACCACCCCCCATCCCACACTGCCCCATCCCCGCCTAGTTATATTGGTGGACTTTACTTTCTCATAGAAGTAAGGCAAGAATTACTATTAATATCAAAATAGCTTCTAAGGAGAAGAAAAAAAAGAAAATGATTGAAGACCTAGAGGAGAAACTAGGGACACAAGGAAAAGGAAAGGAACCCTTGCAACTCACACAAAGTCTTAGAGAATATGTAGATAAATATAGTGGCGATGAGGAAGAGGAAGAAGGAGAAAGAGATTAAGGTAAATCCCTAGTTGTAGTTACTCTAACTACAAAGAAGGCTAAATATATAAACCCTAAAGAAAAGGAAGGTGAAAATAAGTCATTAATGACACACCTCTCTCCTCTACGACTAATTAAACCAAGGACCAGGGCAGCTCTAGCGATTGTCGAGCCATCTGCAAAGAACAAATTAGTAATGACTACTAAATTGAGTGGGTCAAGTGTAGAAAAGAAGAGAAATCAAGCCCCTGTGAGCCAATCTAAGAGGAGAAGATTAGTAAAGAAGAAAGAAGGTGAAGAATATGATGCAAAGAGAACCAAACTAGGAGAACCAAGACAACACTGAGTCATAGTTTCAAAAGGACCAACAAATATTGATGAAGTATGTGCTGATATTAGGAGCTTTGCAGGCTTATCTAGCTTTACATTTGTAAAGTATGACATTGAATAGTGTTGATAAAACTAAACTGGAGGAGGCCATGATATATATGACGGCTAATAATAAATTGGCTCCTATTGATTTGGAGAAGAAGATTCCAATTGATTTGTACAATAGATTAGATAAAATATGGCAACAAACATCCACCATAGAGAAAGACATAAGAGAAGGCTCATTAGCCAAGATTATGCTTGATTTTTCAAAAGAACAAAAGGAAACATTTTTGGAGAATTAAAGGAACCAATTTTTTCCTAAATTCAGAATTTTTATGATTCTTCAAAATAAAATTGAAGCTTTAGTTCAACAGAATGAGTTACTATGGAAGAGTAGTTTTGGTCTTGTTTCTAAATAGGTAATACAGGAGAAAGAAGTTGAGACCATGACCATCCAGGATGATCAAAGTGATAAAGAGAGTTCAAGTGTGTTGAGTCTATAAGGAAACATTTCACGTATTCATGCTGCCACACCTAAAACTCAATTTGTTGAGCAATAGAAGCTCTCAAATGTAGAAAAGAGAAGAAAGAGGTAGAGGAATCCAATAAAGAAAAAAGCATAGACATTTCTACCAAAGAACAACGATTAAACATGTTAGAACCTCAAATTAAGGAAAATAAGGAGAACAATCAAGAAATTCCAAGTGCTACTATTGTTTTCTCAAGCACTGAATCCAAGCAAGACCAAGTGGTGATTCCCCTTCACTAACTCCTAAAGTAGTGAAGAAAATGAAAAGAGATAAAGGAAAACTATCCAATTATTATAGTTGGTCTAGACAAAGTAATCGAGATGTCAAAATGGGATTTGGGAAATCTCACTCTTGAACAAACAATTATTTTGCAAGAAATTTTGGAAAAGAAGAAGAAATAAGAAGAGATGGGAAGGGAGTAGCACCATAAAAAAGTATTGCATGATATTAAGGAGATATTTATTGATGAATTCAATGTAAGGATTATTGATGGGAAAGCCCCACTCATTTCCTAGCTTGTATAGATTGTTGAACAAATAAATGTTGAAGACATTGAAGCCAATGAAAAATTAATGGTGTTGTCAGCTGAAAAGTTTGAGAATAAGGTTTTAGAGAAAATATCAACAAACATTGTTGAGAAAAAGGTTGAATTGCAGGCACATGTATAAAATATTGAGGAGATTGTACACATGGTACAAAATTTATACAATTTTTTTTGTGATGTGCCAATATTCACAAGTGATCTATAGGCAAACATCCAAAGGATTCAAGCTGAAATATATCAAACAAGAAGATGTATTTCATAGTCAGTTGAATCCAACTCAAGATATTATAATAAGTTATTATTTTCCCAAGGTAAATTGGGTGAGCTATTGATAGTTGATAGTAGCATGTGATCTAGACTAATCTCTATCCAATCCATTTTGATACCTCATCTCAAGGTTATGTAACATGAATTGAAATTATCTAAATATCTAATCTAGACAGATAATAATATTTCAATTGCTGATAACTTAATTGATTTGGGAGCTAGATTGGAGTTGGAGAACCACATTTTGGAATCAACTAGAACTACTTGGGATCACTTTCTTTCCATGATTAACTAGGTTCACAAACCATTCATTGAGAACTATAGTTTGATTCCACACACTCCACCCCAACACCAACCATAAGTAACAAAAAAAGGGGGAATATAATGATGATCACATATTGAATGGGATAATGCTAGGATCGGAAACACAAAAGATTAAAAGTTTAGAATACATACATGGTATGGCACTAAATAAATCATACTACTTAGAGTCATGTACATATATGTATTGTTATAGTGTTACATTATTCATTGCCTATGCATTTGGATTTTTTTTGTAGTTCTATAAGAACTAAGTCATAGGCTTTGGGGGAGTACTCTTATTCTTTTATTGTAATGATGTAATCACAAAAAAGTGATTTTTCCATTAATGTCAAAGGGGGTGATCATTGGTATCTCTAAATCTTGTTGTCTATTAGTGTTAAACACTTAGTCATATTCTACAAAGAGTCATATAGTCATCATTGCAACTGAGTTACTCTATAAATGTTGAGTACTGTGAGAGACTTGTAAATAAACATGTATATTCCAAGCTCTATAGGAGCTAAGAAAGTCTTTTTTCATCAAGTATTTTTTAGTATAAGCCAAGCCTAATGATTTTTGAGCAATCCAAGTATATTGATGCCAACTTAAGCAAAAGGTGTTGAGTAAAATAGAGATTGAGAAACAACAATAAGAATAGTGAATGCCGAGTATCAGAGACAAGATGTGTCAAGCAATGTGAAATTGGCATTTAAGTCAAGAATGATAGAAACTTTGAGGCAAACTATTTCAAGCTGAGATGAACGTGATATTTAATATTTGTAGAGGTTGTTATAGAGGCTATTACACATTTTATGATGTGGATCATAGATCACTATGAGTGGTGATCAACCAATCAAATGAAGAGGTGAAAAAGGGAAGTATCTAGAAAAAATATTTAAGAAATATTTAAATAGAGTAGATCAAAACCTATTTTGATATGGTGAAAAGAAGAAAGAAATATATTTGTATGATCATAGAGAAAATCAAATGGAAAAAGTGTGAACATTACTAAGAAGGGAAAAGAGTTGAGTTTTGTTATTGCATAACAGAGGAAGCAACCTTGTCAAGAAGTGAAGAATAGAATATGGAAATACTAGATTGATGATCATATCAAAGTTGAAGAGAGGAGATCCATAATCAGTAATAGAGTGAAGACCAAAGGATCAGGTACTAAATCATAACTAAGTCAGGATTAATCTCTTAATAGAGTTTTTTTAATAGACCTTTTATAAATCTCTTAACCGAGCCTTTACTTTATTGTAAGTGTAAAAGCATCTCACAAGGTAAGACCTAATAGTCTTAAAATCCTTTAACAAGATAGATCCCTCATAGGGTAGATCATTAGAAGTAATCAACATTGTATCCCTAATAGGTTAACTTTATTACTGCAGTAGTTGAGATTTGTGGGTGTCATCCCCACCCCAATTTTACCTTCACCTTGGAGGGTTTCTAGGTAACCAAATCTTGTGTTATGTATTTCATTTCATGCATGTGATTAATAGTTAGATCTACATGATACAACATTTGATTTTGTAGTGCCTGCCCCTAGTTCGCATTTCTATATCATTGTCAAATTCTTTTAGGCTGATTTTATGCTTTGATTAGTTTTAGAGATACTGGATTTACAATATTATGATATTATTTCATGTCTTGAATTACAAATATATTGATTATAATTGTTTAGTTGATTTCATTTCACATGACATTAATGATGTTTTGATGATTCCTAGTTAGTAAATGTGGTTTCTTTCATAAAAATGTTAACATGATGTCTTTAATGATGATTATGTTGTATTGATAGAGATGCATTATTATATGTATGAATTTGATGTTAGACTTGTGATTTTTATGATACTTACCCCATACTTGCATGTGTATGGTGTGTGTGTTTATTTTATCTTTCTATCTGACGTGTTTGATGTGGCTAAGGGAGGGAGTCGTAGTCACCTGCTAGTTGGGATCTACACGATGAACCACTGCCCGCCATTGTTTGTTTAGTTTAGATATATTATATACATGTACATGCTCATCTTTTATGCAGGATGCAGGTACCAGGCATCGACTTCCCTGAATTGCCAGGATGAGCGTGCCCTATTACAAATACTCAAATGGTGAGAATGGGAAGATAATGATCAGGTCCAATCCTAGCCATAAGCCTATAATACTTGTCCTGCAAGGAGGACTCGTAACAGACTGTCTACCTTTTTAAAACCCGTGAGTATTTTATGCGTATGTTGTTTTGTGAGTCTTTGGTGAATTTTCTATTAATTAAGTCTAATTAAAGGATTAACTTAATGATTTAATTTAATGGAAATTATTATGACATTTTGAATATCTAATTATATTTAATTAATTGAGAAATTAATTAAATAAAAAGAATTGAATTCAAAGATAAAAGCTGTAAGGTTAAATTTAGAACGTGATAATATTTATTTAATTTAATAATAATATATTTAGAGTTCATTTTTAAATTAATGCTAAATATTATTGTTATTTAAATTAATAAATATTTATCAAATTAAACGTTCAAAAATATGTTAAAAGGAGAAAGATATTAAATTATGAATATGTTTTAAGTTTGCATGAATGAGTTTAAAATATAAGAAATTAATTTAAAGGATAAAATATGTGATCTTGATTAAGATATTTTATTATAGTGTGCATGAGATTTTAAAAGGTTATTAAATTAACTTAAAAGTGAAGACAAGTGGAAAGTTAAATAAAGTAATTTAATGATTCACTTAACGTGCATGAAAGGAATAATAAAAGAATATTTTAATTAAAAAAGAAATTAATTGTGCATGAAAGAATTAATTAAATAAAATAATTATAATTTTAGAAGTGGTGGTGACAAAAACCCTAAAAGTTAATTAGATTCTATATTAGAGGTTTTAGGGTCATTATTGCACACACAGGTTGATGGAGAGCAACTCGAAGGGTTTGGAAAGAAAAGAATTTTACGTGGCTTGAAAGGTTTTGCTTGCGGTAGGAATTTGCATCTGGTTGTTAGAGGTTAGCATCAGATCCAGGTAGGATCTTGTGGCTTGACTGTATAGTGGGTTTCACTCTTCAAGTTTCTGTTTGCTCCGTGTCTTTTGCATGTGTTGTTTTTTTCTGGTATGCAATATTGTTCTTGTTTGAGAAATATCTGTACATGGCTTAGATGAATACTTCATTGAGTTTATTTTAGAGGATCGTATTTGAATAAGAAATTAGTTAAATACGAGAATCCTTAGGACATTGAAATCAAGCTTGAGATTTAAAAGATAAACGTCCTCTCTAAATAGATTTTAAGAATGAAAATTAATTTGGGAAAAAGTTTGAAATAAAAAGAAAACTTTGCATTAGAAAATTGAATGGTTTAATTTGGTTTTCTTATCAAAGTAATAATGTACATGTTAAAATATATATATATATATATATATATATATATATATATATATATATATATATATATATATATATATATAATCGTAGAATGAAATGAGTATCATAAATTTTTAATAAAATAAAAATTGTAATATTATAAAACAATTCTTATGTTTCATATATAATAATTCTAAATTTGTTTTAATAAAATTCGTATTAAATTTTAAATGAAATTAAAAATAAAATAAAATTTAAATTAAATAAGCAACCTACCCCAACTTATCTCTTACATGGCGGTCTGTACGCTGTACTGCGTACTGCGATTTTGCAATACCTACTATTAGGTGGCATACTTAATACATCCGCATGGCTTGAAAAGCCTACGACAGCCTTTTTAAGGGTGACCGCACAGCTAAATAAAGCCAACAACTTTATTGTATAAAGTGCATGGTTTTATAATTTTGTTTTTTAAATGTTATTAAATTTTATTTATATTAAATTGTTAAAATATTGAATTTATATTATATTAAATTATAAATTATTAAATGTTAATTTTATTAATATACAATAATATTTTATTAACAAGTTTTATAATGTAAATTATATGATTATTTAGTAATTTGGTCTAATGAATGTATTATGAATTTATTAACATTTATTATTTTTATAAATGAGTAAGATTATTTTAATTTTATATTATTAATTAGTTTAATTAAATGAAATTTAATTAAAATTAATTAATATAAGAGAATACTTAGTGGAATTCAGAATTATTTTAATATTAATGATATTGGCTTTAATGAAATTGAAATAATTAATTTTATTGGAAGAACAATCATTATTATTTTAATAATTAATTGATATTATATAAACGGGGGTAATTTTATAGTTTATCCAAATTAATTAATGAGTTGAATTGTAGAATAAATTGAGAATCTTCTATACTTAAAACGTACATTAAAATGTAAAGTGAAACTTTACTTGTAATCAAATTGTGTATTCTCAAACCAAAACTCAGACTATGAAACTGTGTTGTTTTTCTTGTATGGCTTATACTTGTGGATTCTTGAGTTGTTTAGATGTTGACTAGTCTAGGACGTACACCAGAGGTTTTTGCGAGATTTCTTTGATACTATTTTATGTGACTAGATGTCATGATATATCTTGTAATTCATATTGGAGATTATAATTATGAGGTTTATTTTGTGGAGCATTTATGTGTACTTGGATGAGAGAACCATCTTATTATTAGGTTGCTTGTTAAGAAACCGAGTTTGATCATTATGGGTGTTGTGGTATGGGACACAACTGTGTTTTTATGTGCTTAGGAGAGGTTGTCTAGGTACGTGACTTGGGAGTGGCTTGCAATAGGGGTCTGGGACCCAAAGTGGTCAGTACCAGGGTAACCTAATGCAAGTTATGTAATAAGTGATAATCTAGTAATTAAAATTTATGGGGGGAAACACATTAAAAAGATAAGTTAGAGATTTTTGATCCACCCATGCCTTGAGTGCTTGTATAGACTAAGGATGGGAATGAGATGAGTGCCTCGTCTTCTTGAGAGGGCTTTCTAGTTTCCTTATGTGTGACGTTGAGGGTCCGAGGTTCAGAGTAACCAGTCCATGGTAACTCAATGCATGAGGGTCCAGGTTCTATTAAGAGATCAGTCCAGGGTAATTCAAGCAGCCATGTGATGACACTCCCTAGTATGTAGCCTGAGTCTCCTCTGTAGATTTTGTGTATCTCTGGTGGTGTACTTATTGTTGGTGGTGTATCTATTGTCAGATGTGTTTATTATGGTTATTTACTTTCATTGATGATGATTGGTGATTCATGGATGATGTACTTTTGACATGTGGCTTTTGACTTGAGGTGATTGTCTTTTGTTGACTTTATCTTATGACCTTGGTATTTGGTTTATACTTGGTTCGTTATGATGTTGGTTATGTGAAGTTGGTATTGGATTGAGTGTTCATACTTTTGGATTATTTTATCTTCTTGAGTAGCATGTGTTACCTTTGAGGTAGTTTTGGCTATTAGGGGTACCTTGCCTAGGAATGTTTTATGTTTGATTAGCCGTATGTGGATCGTTCATTATCTTCCCTGCACGGTGGGAGTGGAAGCCTGAATAGGTAACCACGCGGTCGGGAGGTAGTGCCTTCTTACCATTTGGGTTCCCCTCACATTGCTAGCTGTTGGATGTTCGTTGCAGAAAATGTACCTTTATCATTCTTATTTCTTATCTCAGAGACTTCTTTTCAGATGATGTATATATGTTATCATGTATTCTGATGTATTGAATCTATTCTCACATACCCTATGACATGTGCAGTGGATGTTATTAATTGGATGTACTTTCATTGTATTGTTTATACTTATGCATTTGCTTATGCGAATGTGTATCTGTTATTCCTTTATGATCTTGAGACATTGTACTTGGAACTTAAACTAATTAATTTAAAATTATTAAATGTGACTCAACGTAAAGGAATCCTTGAAGAATTGAAACTATATCTGTAATTGCAAATGTGTATGTTCTTATTGCTTCCTCATTAATGTTATCTTGATGTTGTTTAAACTTCAAAAAAAAAAAAAAAGTTCAGTAAACATTGTAACATGTTAGGTTTATTTCTCTTGGGTTCCCGAGCGGGGCGTTACACATTTTATAAGTTATGTTATGCATGCATTAGACACAAGATGGAAAATGTGGTGAATGCACTAAAGTTGTGCTAAAAGATAAAAGTAATACAGATCCTGATTTACCCTCCCTCTTAGTATCTTAGTTTCCTAATTAAGGCTTCCAACAAGTTCTACCTTGAAAATATTTTGCATGGGGATGACTTTGAAATTTTCTCCTAGAGTGAAGCTTAAAAATATTTTTTGTGCATAGAGGTAGATTAGGAAATTAGTCTGATGGAAAACACCATCTCCATGTGAATCCATACAAATGATTAGGCCTTAGGAAATCATTGTCTCTAAAGTGGTCAACATTGTCTCACTAGGGATCTAAAAAATGTGATAAATCCTAGGAAACCATTGTCTCCTTAGAGATTTAAAGAAAAAGTGATTAGTCCTAAGGAAAGAGTTGCCTCCTTAAGGATCACATGAAAAATATCATCACAATATACAAGGGAGGATACACACACACACACACACACATATACATACATATATATATATTATATGTATATATATATACACACACACACACATATATACATATATACATATATATATATATATACATATACATATGTACATACATATATATAGATATACATATGTATATACAGATCCTGATTTACCCTCCCTCTTAGTATCTTAGTATATATACATATGTATCTATATATACATATATGTATACATATACATATGTATATCTATATATATGTATGTACATATGTATATGTATATATATATGTATATATGTATATATATGTGTGTGTGTGTATATATATATACATATAATATATATATATGTATGTATATGTGTGTGTGTGTGTGTGTATATATGTGTGTGTGTGTATATATATATATATACATATAATATATATATGTATGTATATGTGTGTGTGTGTGTGTGTGTGTGTGTATCCTCCCTTGTATATTGTGATGATATTTTTCATGTGATCCTTAAGGAGGCAACTCTTTCCTTAGGACTAATCACTTTTTCTTTAAATCTCTAAGGAGACAATGGTTTCCTAGGATTTATCACATTTTTTAGATCCCTAGTGAGACAATGTTGACCACTTTAGAGACAATGATTTCCTAAGGCCTAATCATTTGTATGGATTCACATGGAGATGGTGTTTTCCATCAGACTAATTTCCTAATCTACCTCTATGCACAAAAAATATTTTTAAGCTTCACTCTAGGAGAAAATTTCAAAGTCATCCCCATGCAAAATATTTTCAAGGTAGAACTTGTTGGAAGCCTTAATTAGGAAACTAAGATACTAAGAGGGAGGGTAAATCAGGATCTGTATTACTTTTATCTTTTAGCACAACTTTAGTGCATGGGGATGAGGATACACACACACACACACACACACATATACATACATATATATATATTATATGTATATATATACACACACACACACATATATATACATATATACATATATATATATATACATATACATATGTACATACATATATATAGATACATATGTATACATATGTATATATGTATATATACACACACACACACACACATATATATATACATATACATATGTACGTATATACACACACACACACACATATATACATATATACATATATATATATATATACATATACATATGTACATACATATATATAGATATACATATGTATATGTATACATATATGTATATATAGATACATATGTATATATATACATATGTATACATATGTATATATTTACATATATACACATATGTATATACATATGTAGATATATACATATGTATATATGTGGATATATACATATGTATATATATATAAATACATACATATGTACATATGTATATATATATGTATATATATGTGTATATATGTATATATATATCTATATATACATATATACAAATATATATACATATATATCTATATATACATATATACAAATATATATACATATATATATATATATGTATATATGTATATATATCTATATATATACATATATACATGTATATATGTATATATATCTATATATACATGTGTATATATGTGTATATATGTATATATATATATATATATAAATATATATATATATATATATATATTTATATATATATATATATATGTATGTATGTATGTATGTATATATATGCTCCATCCTTCTAATGGAAGCATAGGTGGTATCATAAGGAAAAGAGAACAAGGATGCCTAATTATAATAAAAAAGAATATATCCTTTAAAATAACAACATATATCATAGGATTATAAAAGGGTAAAATCTCTTATTAGCTAAGAAAATAGATAATCATGTAAGGGTATTCATAAGTAGAAATATACCCTTGAAAGGAATATATCTTGGTTGCAAGATATATACATTCAAGAGAAGTTAGTAAAAAGCAACATCTTCAAGATAAACATGGGGAAGAGATAAAGAATGTACCATTTTAAACCCTTATCACTAGGTGAAAAATATACTCTTGATGAAGTGAATTTATTTATAACTAACATAACTTTTTAGATAAGGGAGAGGATATGAATTAGGACATGCACTCACTGTAGAAGAGAGAATATAAAGATTAAAAAAAATCCTTATAAGAAAATCATGTTGCATGATAAACAAATTCTTCTATACTAAGGAAAGTAGACCCTTAAAAAGAAAAATGAACATGAAACCTTTCAATGTAGGAGCATCTTTGATGTAATAGAAATCTTGCATCAGCCAAACATTTTTTTTTTTCCTCGAATAAGGGTTATCATAGTGTGGAGTTATTTTTTTTTAAGGCTTGCTACTTAGTAACTCATATGAGCTCAAAATGTCCTAATTTTAGAGGTGGACATTCATCTTAGATATATTAGCCTACCAGTTGAGGCTCAGTACCATATCATAAGTATTCATGGAGTTATTATTATTTTTGGTCTAAAATGTTGGTACAAAAACTTCAAGCCTAGCTTTGAAGAACTTAGAGGCCCTAGATGGGCTCCTAAATGGGTTTGACTAAAGCTTGCACAAGTCAAGCCCTGTATATTATAGGTTGAGGATTCTGAAAAGGGGTTCTAATAGTCAGTATGAGCAATAGTTTGAAAGTTATAGTCTTCTGAAGTTGGATCAACAATTTTTTTCAAAATAAGTATAAAAAATATATCAGGTTGACTCTATATGTAATTTTAGGGTTAATCGGTCTCAAGGTTTAGAGTTTAATGTCTAGAAACTTCCTAGGCAGTGTAAAAATGGCCATTTAAGGAATGCCCATACATTGTTTAGGAAAACTCTAGCTAATAGTTCAAATCTCTATGTTGTAAATCATTATAAGGAATATGCCCATGTGGATTTGCTTATTATATTTCAAAGCTTTGTAGTTCTACATTTGCAGTGATAATAAGATCCCATATTCTATCCTCACAAATTATTGTTATTTCTTTGTTTTTGTTATGTGTTTGTGGTATTAACGGATCACCCTTCATCAAGTGATATCAAAGAAGGAGTTCTTGAGTGTGCAAATATAGTTCCAACTGTAAGGTAGTTGTACCAAGACCATGGTTTGGGCTAAGCATATAGACATAACACCGATTGTGAGGAAGTTTGCACTAGGGTTTCAACAAAAGTATGAAAATACCTCCACAAAGAGAGCATCATGGAAGAGTCATAGACACCAAAACTAAGGGGTTTAGAGCCCTATAGAGATAGATGAAAGAATTGGAAGAAAAAGTGCATTGAGGAATAAATCTTAGTGTAAGAGATGAAAGTGAGGATGAGGGAGAAGAAGAAGTAAATGTTGAAGGAGAGGAATTTTAGGGCCATCTCAAGGATTGGAAAAAACCTAAGTTTGAGGTTCCCACATTTTTGGGAAATATTAAGCTAGATGAGCCAATCAATTAGATTAATGAATTAGAGGAATACTATGAGTATGAGGACAATGAGGACCTTGATAAGGTCAGATTTGTGAAGGCCAAACTAAGGGTCACACCAAGATCTGGTGACAGAAGATTCAATAAGAGTGAAATAGAAGAGGAAAAGATAAAATCACCAGATGGGATAAGATGATAGCTAAATTGAAGTGACAATTAATTCTCATGGATTATGAGCTTGATCTGCTAAAGAAAATGCAAGGCTTGAAGAAAGTGGGAAGATCTATTTAGGAGTATACCTAGGAGTTCTACCAAGTTATCATAAGAAGTAATCATGTGAAAGATGATAACGAGAAAGTTGCCCATTATATTAATAGGTTAAGCCCAAGAGTTTAGGAGCAGCTGAGTTTAGTTGGAATGAATAGTATTGAAGAGGCATACTAGTTTTCCCTAAGAGTTGAGGAAAAGATGAATAAGAAGTTTGATAACAAGAATAGTGAAAGAGGTCGCAATGGAGGATTTGGAAAACAATCTTATGGAGGCTTAAATGATGATTAAATGAATAGGATGAGGCCAATAGTAGAATTCATAACCATAGGGAAAATAATTCCAATAAATTCCATTATCATAACAATAGAGATAAAAGAGGAAGAGGCAGAGGGAAAGGATTTGGAGTAGGAGCTTTTTGTGGAAAATTTTTTAACTACGGAGAAGAAGGGAATAGAGAATTTTAATGTTCCCAACACAAAGGAAGGAAATATAGGAGAGCAAAAGGTTAGGCTAGATTTTTGCATGTTGATGAAGATACCAAATAATCACATTCTAAAAATGCTAAAACTAAAGAAGTCGTAGTTAATAGAAGAGTCCTTATGAGTGATGAGAATGAACCTAATCAAAGGAGGAGCTCATTTCACACAAGGTGAAAATGTAAAGATGAGTGTTGTGATGTGGTAATTGATGGTGGAAGTACTTGTTAGCCAAAATACCCTCCCCCAAAAAAATCAAATTCAAATGATAAACTACTCAGTGGTCCTCTAGGATTTCAAAATTTGAGTACTTTAAAACACTTCATAAAATATTTCTAGCATTGGTTATATATTTTTATCCTAAGTCTCACAGCCCTTGTTTTCATACTATGCCTTCACACTTTAAGTTACGATCATGTGATCCTCCATTGGTCACATAGTCACGGGGGTTAAGCGTTACCTAGTATTTGGATGGAAAAGTGGAAAATTATTTTGTTCATAGGTTCACTGATGGTTAGGCTTGAACCATGGTTAACATAGTGAAAAGGAAATTTCTTTGTGATCACTTCGTCACAAGGATTAGTGCTGGAGCCATGAGTTATGGATGTAGAAGTGCAATGAGTTGCCACATGGACATGCCAGAAATATGACATGACCCTAATTGGTCAAAGTGTTGATAGAGGTTATAGGGTGGACAACTTTTTTTGCATTGTAAGATCTTGCAACATTGAGGGTTGTCACTATTTTTCTTTGTGAAGATGCACATGTTTTATTTCATATTAGATAGTGATGAGCTGACATATTTCATATGGGACCTATTTCAGTGTGCCCACTAAGGTTAAAAAGAATTGTCAGATGATATTGAGATGAATGTTGAGTTGTCAGGTAGGTCAAGTTGTGATGGTACAATAAGGGAAAAATATTCAGTGCTTTTAAGATGCATTTTGCATCATTAGATCATTTAGATCTATGACCAACATGCCATCATGAGGAGTTAAGTTAGAACTATTGTTAGAGTTACAATCAAGTGATTCCCCTTGTTTCACTTGGTGGCAAGGTTAAGAGATGAACCTTGGGTTAGAGCAGTAATGGTACACGTGTAGTTAAGTTTTAGTCTTTGCAAGGTCATGATGGTTAGTGAAGAATGTCAAGGGCAAGCTATGAAGTGTTTATAATGGTTTATTCACACAATTGTAGGCATTTGATGTTAGTTGAAAAGAAAGCTGGCAAGGCCATAATGGTATAAGATGGTCAAAGCATGAAGACTTTGTAGGGTGTCAATACGTGATAATATGATTGTTCCATGTGGCTCTTTCGAGTTGATCGATTCAGTTGACCTACTAATGTATCTAATTTAGCAAGCTTGGAGTAAAAGAAGATTGGTTTTCTTTGCGCGATTTGATTTCTTTGATCAATCTCAACCACTCTTGAGTTATGATTGTACTAGACGGACATGAAAGACCTAATGCCACTAACTCATTATCCATATATAGGGTGTTTGGAATTAATGGCATCATTTCATGTTAGAATTAGGGTTTCTCTAGTCAACATTTGATGATTTGAATCCCTCTAAAGTGTACTAGATTTGATCTATCATCCAGATCTCACCCAATCGCCCTTTGAAAGTCTGAAATGCTTGAATGAATTGTGAATCAATCTTTAAGTTATGCTTGAGCTATAAAAGCACATTTTTGTAATCTTGTTAAAGGTTGATCTTTCTCTAATTCTTTATTATTGCTTCCCCATGCACACTGCTATATTTTCTTGTGCCTCTCAACCATTGTAATTCTTTTCTATGTCTCTTTCAAACATTAACACACTGTGCAAGACTTCTTTGCCTCTTGTTAATGTTCTTATCTATATTCTAAAACTATATGATTGTATCTATTTTGGAAAGCGTATGGTATTGAGTGAAGTTTCTTCCTATAGCATTCTTGTGTTGTCTAATCTACATGTGGTGGTTAGATTAAGTAAGATCTAAATATGTATCCTTTGAGATTATAACTAGTTAACTATACATTGATGGGAAGAGATAAGATCAAACACTCTACTTTCATGCATCACCTCCTTAGGTTAGAATAGGTAGCTTTTCTTGCTTGCATATTGTTCTCCCTTTTCCTCTCCAAGTGTAGTTAGGTTCATCCTAATAGCAAAGGAATCTGGCCTTCTCCAGAGACAACCTCATAGCTCATGTTCCATAGGTTGGAGGTTTTTTCCATGTTTCATAAGGTTGTCCTTATGTAAAAAATTTAGACAAGGGTGCAAACTTTTGTGACAAATTTTTTTGGCATGCTCGGTGGGACAATCATATTAGAAGATTACAAGTTCACTAGTGTTAAAGAAAGATTTCATGATCATGCTAAAGAGATAGTACTACCTTCAGTATTCAAGCCTTCAAGAGGCTCATTTTTCAAGTACTTGGTGACTCCAAACTTCAAATACATATATTTCTAGACCTAGTCGCTATGATTCATGCCCAAATCTCACACAAGGATATCTTCTAGAGGTGATTTTTGGTATTTATAGCTTTCATTTTCAAATCCTAGAAGAAAGAAGTCTAGATTTTCTCTATCATTAGTTAAGAGTATTGAGAAGATAGATACACTAGCTAGATCCATCTCTACCCCTCCTCCTAATAGATTCCAACCTAGAAATCCATGTACTCATGTTAATAGGTCATTATTTTATATGGCTATAGCTCACATTATTGCCATATTTAATGGTGGAAGTCCCCTCTTATTGGCCAAAAGACATGACATACTAGTATCAACATTAAAGAATATCCCTGATTTTATTAGTGAGATCTCCACCTCTCATGTTGAGCATATTTAGGAAGTCTAATGTTTTTAATATTCATGGAATCACTAAAGATGATGTAGTAGTTAGGTTCCTAACCTCATCCTTGAAAGGAAAATCATTGCAATAGTATAGAGATTTGCTTCATAACTCTATAATAGATTGGGATGGGTTAGAAGCATCACTATGCAAACACTTTGAGGATAAAAGTGACTATCTTTCACTCCTAGAATAGCTAACTACCATAAAGAGAGGCCCTCATGAATATATGATTTATTTCAATTTTAAATTCCAAAAAACATGGGACAAAATAACTACTATAGTGAAGCCTACCCTTGGTAATGCTTTCTTACATTACCATAGAGCCTCTAATAGTGTTATTGCCACTACAATTCAAACCATGGGCAGGGATACTCTACTAGATGCTTATGAAATAGCAATAAGGGCAGAAAATATTTTGATACAAGGAGGAAAGTTAGCTTCAAGGCCTCCTATGCCTTTCTTCTCTGATATCAAATGGAATGGATGAAATTAAGGAGATGATGTAGGCCTTGATATTGAGTAATTAGAGGTTGCAAGACTAGGGCTCTATGATAGACAAGAAGTTGTAGGATCAAGAAAGGAAGTTGGAAAATAGCTTCTCTATGATTCAAAAAGTGAGCAACGAGGTGGTGACTTTGACAAGGCAAAAAGCTCAAGGTAATAAGGCTCCTCAACTATAATATTAGACCATAAATAATGGTAGGCCTCGAAATCATAACCAAGGAAATGCTTCTTTCAATAAGAATAGGAAGAGTGGTCATGCTTCCACTTCAAATGCAAATCAAAGTCTAGCCTTGGTCCCTCAAAAAACTATGGCTCAAGTTGAAGATTTTTGCCCCTCCTAAAATTCCTCCTATGCCTATTGTATGTGTCAAAAGGCTTAATCATATTTAGCCTTGACCACTCAGGAGCCTGAAACAAGACACTCATTTGGTGTAAGCCAATCTAATGATGCCTCACACTCACAACAATAGGGTGATTGCTCCTTCATGAATAATAAATTGGAAGAAAATTGTCATGTTAACCAAGGTCACATTTCTCACAACACTAGGAGTAAGGGAAGAGCTACTAAAGATGCCATACCTTCCTCCTCTAATCATGCTTCAACACCAAATACAATACATTGTGTACAAGCGGCGGATGATCAATCTAATGTTCCTTAGTAGAAAAGGAAAAATAATAGCAAAAGAAATGTGAATCATTCTCATGGTATTCCATATCAACCACCTACAAATGGAGCTTCCAAGGCTTCTACCAAAGTGACTAATGATCCATTTAGTGTAGTAGATTAGGTAAAGAAGACAAATGTGAATATTTCCATGTGGGATACCGTGGCAACCATGCCTAGGCAAAAGAGGTTGCTAGAACAAGAATTAGAGAGTATCAAACCAAGGGATCAACCATCTAGCACAGAGAGTGCCACAAGTCTTGTACAACTAGAAAAGGAGGAAGAAATAAGTAAAAGGGTTATAACTCCTCCATTTTATGTTTCTCTAATTATAGGAGATAAACTAGTCCACAATTCCATGATTGATTCCTTGGCTAGTAGTTTAGTGATGCCTATAAGTGTTGTTGACATCCTAGGAATGAGATATGAAGCTATTGTTAGGGATGTATTGTAGTTGGATGGTAGTACTTTCAAGACTATAGGAATCCTTAGGAATATTGAAATGCCTCTACACATATGCCCCAATTGTACCATGGTCTAGTTGCTAAAGTTAAACTACATTTTTTCATTTGTCTCTCAAGAGATTTCACTACAAAAATAGGTGGATACATCTCCTCTGATTGGTCATACATGTTTTTTAGAACAAGTTATGGCACCAAAACTTCAATAAGAGTGAAGCCCTTAGCCCTCCATTATACTGAGCCCTATACCCCTAGTCCCATAAATATGAATTGCACCATAAATGAGGAAAAGGAGAGAGACATAACACATGATCTTGCTACTTCATTGGTAGAGATACCTGATTTTCTCTTAGATGAATGGCCTAATGCATATAATTTTGATCCTATAGTAGAAACCCATGAGATAGGCCTTGGTACATATTGTATATCAGAAAAGGGTGCTTCCATTCTTAGTCTCATGAAGAAGGAAGAGGATGGAGAGGGATTGTGCAGCGTGTACTTTGATATATCAAGGAGCAAGAATGGATCAGGGGTTGGTGTACTGCTAGTTTCTCCTACATTAGAAAAATACTACTTTTCCTTTAGGCTTCAATTCGATTGCACAAACAATATAGCAAAGTATGAGGCATTGATCCAAGGTCTTCTACTTTCTCAAAGAAGAGGAATCCAAGACTTAAAATGTCTATGGGGATAGTAAGTTGGTTGTTGATTAGGTGAGAAATCAAACCATTACTAAGAATGGTTTTCTCAAGTCTTATAAATCTAGAGTGTGGTATTTTCTTGAAGGTTTCAATGCATTTAATATTCAAAGCATCCCTGGGAAAGAAAATAGACATGCTAATAGACTTGCAACAATTGGTGCATCTTATGATGTACCAAGTAGTGTTGAAGATGAGAAGAAGCAACATATTAGAGTGGCAGTTAAGCCTGCTATCCCTAATAACAATGTCAATTGGAAAGTGTTTGAATTTGATGCCCAAATTGTGAGCTTCTTGCATAATGAAGCAGAGTTCTTAGAGAGAAAATAGTCAAGACTACATGACTAGTATGGGGATCAGATCATTAATCTCAATTCCAATAAGTTACCGAAGGGTCTAATTACCTTAGAAAGTGTCTTAAATCTTGATGATCAAGAAAGAGATAGAGGAATGAACCTTGCTACAAAAAAAGATGATCATATACTAGTTGTAGCTGCTAGTGGAAAGACCCTCAACATGGGAAAGGTATGTACCGAAGTAGAACAAGAAATTTTTATTCATCTATGTCAAGAATTTAATGATATATTTTCTTGGACATATGATGATCTAAAAGGTTTTGACCCAAGCCTATTTTAGCAACCATAGACTTAAAAGAAAATACCAAACCAATAAGACAAAAGCAAAAGCTAGTGAATTGTAAGATTGAACCATTAATGAGGAAGGAGCTATCCAAATTGATTGAAACCAATATTATTTTCCCAATCAAACATTCTCCATGGGTTCATATACCAGTTGTAGCTATTGATGGAATGACCCTCAACATGGGAAATGTATGTACCGAAGTAGAACAAGAAAATTTTATTCATCTATGTCAAGAATTTAATGATATATTTTCTTGGACATATGATGATCTAAAATGTTTTAACCCAAGCCTATTTTAACATACCATAGACTTAAAAGAAAATACCAAACCAGTAAGACAAAAGAAAAGGCCAGTGAATTGTAAGATTGAACCATTAATGAGGAAGGAGCTATCCAAATTGATTGAAGCCAATATTATTTTCCCAATCAAACATTCTTCATGGTTTCATATACTTGTTGTAGCTGCTGATGGAAAGGCCCTCAACATGGGAAAGGTATGTACCAAAGTAGAACAAGAAAATTTTATTCATCTATGTCAAGAATTTAATGATATATTTTCTTGGACATATGATGATCTAAAAGGTTTTGACCCAAGCCTATTTTAGCATACCATAGACTTAAAAGAAAATATCAAACTAGTAAGACAAAAGAAAAGGCTAGTGAATCGTAAGATTGAACCATTAATGAGGAAGGAGCTATCCAAATTGATTGAAGCCAATATTATTTTCCCAATCAAACATTCTTTGTGGGTTCATATACCAGTTGTAGCTATTGATGGAAAGACCCTCAACATGGGAAAGGTATGTACTGAAGTAGAACAAGAAAATTTTATTCATCTATGTCAAGAATTTAATGATATATTTTCTTGGACATATGATGATCTAAAAGGTTTTGAACCAAGCCTATTTTAGCATACCATAGACTTAAAAGAAAATACCAAACTAGTAAGACAAAGAAAAAGCCAGTGAATTGTACGGTTGAACCATTAATGAGGAAGGAGCTATCCAAATTGATTGAAGCCAATATTATTTTCCCAATAAAAAATTCTTCATGGGTAGCAAACCTTGTCCTTGTTAGGAAGAAAAGTAGAGAAATTAGATTGTGTGTAGACTTTAGGGATCTTAACCAAGCCTCCCTTAAGGATCATCATCCCCTTCCTTCCATGGAGTAGATCCTATCTAGGGTCACTGGTTTAGAAAGATTCTCCTTCCTAGATGGATTCTCGGGCTACAATCAAGTGCTGGTCAAAGAATCTGATAGATAGAAGACTACATTTACCACAAAATGGGTCACCTATGCTTACAATTAAATGACTTTTGGGTTAAAAAATATAGGTTCCACTTTCCAAAAGGCAATGGAGATGGGCTTTAAGAACATGATTGAAAAATTTGTATTGGTCTATCTTGATGATATTACTATGTATTCTAAGAATGTGACAGATCACTTTGGCCATCTCAGACAAGTCTTCCTAAGATGTAGAGAGTATGAAGTATCATTGAATCCAAGTAAATGTGTATTTCCACTAACCAAGGGAGATTATTAGGACACATTGTATCTAAGCATGGTCTAACTATTGATATTGAAAGAACTAAGGCCATTCTTTCTCTCTCCCTTCCTAGCCACAAGAAAGGGCTGTAAAGTTTTCTTGGTAGAATAAATTTTGTAAGAAGATTTATTCCTAATTTAGCTACCATGGTAAAGCCTCTTACATCTATGTTGAAAAATAAAATGATCTTTTCATGGACCATGGAAGGTAAAGAAAGTTTTGAAGAGATCAAAGAAACCATAGCCTCAGCCACTACTCTCATAATCCATATTTTGAGAAAGATTTCATCCTTTATACCTTAGGAGGGGAGTCAAGTATTTCTATTGTTTTTGACTCAAATGAATGATAAGGATGAAGAGCAACCAATTTCCTTCTTTATTTAAGGGATTAAAGGATATGAAGATAACTAAAGTTATGTGGAGAAGTAGGACTTTGCAGTCATAAGATCTTTGAAGAAGTTAAGAAATATTTTATCCCATAATAAGATCCATTTGCTGGTACCTCATGCAAGTGTCAAAGACTTCCTTTTGAGCAGAGACATCAATGAGAAGAGATTAGGATGGATTACCAAGGTGATGGAATATGATGTGGACATTTGAATCACCAAGTGGGTAAGAGTAAAAGGATTCTACAAGTAGATGGTTTCATCTCAAGAATTAGATGAAGAGGTTGCCTTAGTATTGATAGAACAACAAGAAGAAAGGGATGAGAATCCAAAGAGATGGATAGATAACATGAAGGCCTTTTTAGTAGGAAATAGATACCCTCAAGGATTAGACAAAGTCAAAAGGAGACAATACAAATTGTAGTCAATTCCTTATGCCATAGTTGATGGTATTCTTTTTAGAAGGTACTTCAATAGAGCATTGAGAAGATGTATAGATGCAAATCAAGTTGAGAGAATGATTAAGGAGCTTCATGATAGTCCTAATGGTGGTCACTTTTCAGCAAGAACCACTACTATGAAAATAATGAGGGATGGTTACTAACCTTATTCTATGATTTCCATAGGTATGATAGGAAGTGTGAGAGATGTGCCTTTTTCTTAGGTAAGAAAAGACTTGTGGCCCTTCCACTTCATCCTATTCAAGTGGATCAACCTTTTGCAAAATGGGGATTGGATTTCATAGGCCCCATCAATCCTCCTTCTACCTCTAGTCATAAGTGGATTCTAGTTGGTCAAAAGGTTAAGAGATGCACCTCAAGTTGGAGCGGTGATGTTGTGAGTGCAGTTAAGTTTCAATCTTCACAAGGTCATTGTTCTTAGTGAAGAAAGTCAAGGGCAAGCTGTGAAGTGGTGATAACGGTTTGTTCACACAATCACATGCATTTGATGTTAGTTGAAAAGAAAGGTGGAAAGGCTGCGATGTTATAAGATGGTTAAAACATGAAGACTTTGTAGGGTGGAAAAATATGATAATATGAATGGTCCATGTGGCTCTTTTGGGTTCATTGACTTGGAAAACTTGCTGACATATCTGATTTGGCAAGCCTGGAGTAAAAGAAGATTGGTTTTCTTTGCACAATCTAATTTCTATGATCAACCTTAACCATTCTTGATTTATGGTCATGCTAGAGGGATGTGAAAGACCTACTACCACTAAATGGTTATCCATCTACAAGGTCTTTTTCATTAATGACACCATTTCATGTCAGAATCATGGTTTCTCGGGTCAAGGTTTTATGATTTTGCATGCCTCTAAAGTGTAATAGATTTGATCTATCATCCAAATCTCACCCAATCACCATCTAATAGTTTTGAATGCTTGAATGAATTGTGAAGTAATCTCTAAGTTATTCTTGAGCTATAAAAGCACATTTTTGTAATCTGGTAAAGGTTGATCTTTCTCTAATTCTTTAGTATTGCTTCCTCATGCATAATACTATAATTTCTTGTGCCTTTGAGCAATTGTAATTCTCTTCTATGTCTCTTTCAACCATTAACATAGTATGTAAGAGTTCTTTGCCTTTAGTTAATGTTCTTGTCTATATTCTGCAACTATATGATTGTATCTATTTTGGCATTTGAATGATATTGAGAGAAGTTTCTTCCTATAGCATGCTTGTGTTGTTTGATTTACATGTGGTTGTTAGATTAAGTAAGGTCTAAATTTGTATCCTTTGAGATTATAACTAGTTAACTATGTATCTATAGGTAGAGATTAAAAAAAACACTCTATTTTGGTGCATCATCTCCTTAGGTTAGAATAGGTGGATTTTCTTTCTTGCATCTCCTTCCCACTTTTCCTCTCCAAGTGTAGTTAGGTGCATCTTGATAGAAAAGGAAGTTGACCTTCTTCGAAGACTCAACCTCACAGTTCAAGTTCCATAGCTTGGAGGTTGTTTCCATATTTTACAAGGTTGTCCTTAGGTAAAAACTTCATATAAGGGTGCAAACTTTTTTGACAAAAGTAATGATAATGTGGTATAAAAAAAGATGGCCATAACGTTAAAAATAAAGGGATAGAGACACCTACATCCATACATTATTGTTTGGGTGTAGGATGCCCACAAGGTCATGGTCAATGAGCAGTGAAACTTAAATTAAAGCTATTGAAGGATATAGATGAAAAGGTGTGTAATGTTGCTAGAATATATGTTGTTGAAGCAATGAAGTTTCTTGAGGGTTATGAGGCATGGGCATGTGTTTTTTCTCCCTAATTCCAAAAAATAGTAAAGAAGAAGTAGAGGAGGTACCTGTAGAAGTTGCAATTTTTTTGGAAAAGTTTCTAGATATTGTGCTAGATAATGAACGTGATGGATTACCACTAGTGTATAAGATCAACCACCAAATCAAATTAATTCTAGGAGCTAATTTTCCAAATAAGCTAGTGTATAGAATGACACTAGTAGAAAGTGAGGAGTTAAATATACAAGTACATGAGTTATTGTAGAAGGGGTTGATTCAAGAGAGTTTGACTCCATGTTCTATACCACTAGTATTGTCACCAAAGAAGCATAGAGAATGGAGGATATGTACAAATTCTTGAGCTATCAATAAGAGCACAATCAAGTACATATTTCCATTGCCATAGATGGATGATATTATGGATTATTTGAGCATAGCTGTGTATTTTAAAGATAGATTTGAATAGTGAGTAGCATCACATTTTCATTAGAAAAGGAGACAAGGGAAGGATTGTATGAGTCATTAGTCATTCCATTTCAGATAACTAATGCATTGAGCACTTTTATATGGCTTATGAATGAGGTGCTGAAGGAATTTCTGGGTAAGTTTGTCAATGTTTACCTATATGATATTTTGATCTTTAGTAAGACATTGGATGAGAATTTGGTGTATATTTGTAAGGTGTTTGATAATTTGAGGGAATTTTTTTTTCTAATAAATTTAATGAAGTGCAATTTTTTAAAGGAGTTGGTGTACCTAGAATTTGTAGTTTTAGTGGAAGGTCTAAAAATGGACCATAAGAAATTGAGGCTATCTTGAATGGCCTACTCTAAGGAGTGCAACTTAGATAAGATCTTTTCATGGATTGACTAGTCTTTAAAAAATGGTTTTGAGAGGTTTTAGCACTATCTGGTGGACCCTTGACTAAAATAATGAGAGGAGATGATAAATAATTTAAGTGGAATATAGGACCAGATAAGAGATTTAATCCATTGAAACAAAAAGTTACAAAGAATCTTATTTTAGCACTTCCATATTTTAATAATGTGTTTCAAGTAGACTATGATTCTAGTAGTACTACAATAGGAGCATTTTTGAGCCAAGAAGGTAGACTTGTTTCTTATTTCATTAAGAACTTGAATGATGCCAAAAGAAAGTATTATGTTAATAATCAAGAATTTTATGCTATAGTTCAAGCATTAAAGAAGTGGAGCTATCATCTTCTTCCTAAAGATTTTGTTTTGTATACTGATCATCAAGCTTTCCAATATTTGAATAGTCAAGAAAGTTAAACCAAATGCATTTGAAGTGGGTTGAGTTTTTGAATATTTATACATTTTTTTGAAACACAGAAGTGGGAAGTCTAGTAGAGTTATATTTGCTCTTAGTAGAAGACAATTATTTCTAACCTAGATGTAAATTCAGGTGGTTGGGTTCAAGGAATTGAAGAATCTATATATGGAGGATCCCAATTTTGGTGAAGCTTGGAAGGGTTGTCCAAAACCTATTACACTTGATAGGATAAAGTGGTTGGATCATATCATCCAAGATGGTATGTTGTTAAAGGGAATTTAGTTGTGCATTCCCAAAAGTTCCATGAGAGAGAATCTCATTAAAGAGAAGCATAGTGGAGAATTCACTAGACACTTTGGTAGAGATAAAACCTTTTCTTTGGTTGCTAAGAATTATTGCTAGCCACAATTGTAGAAACATGTGAAGAAGTTTGTATAAAGTTTCTAAGTATGTTAGGTGAAAAAATTAGTGAAGAAGAATATGGGTTTGTATCAACCATTACCTATACTAGAGAAACTATGGGAGCATGTCAGCATGGAAATTGTTATTGGTTTATCAAGGACCTAGTGAGGGCATGATTTGATATTTGTGGAAATTAATTATTTTTCAAAGATGAAACATTTCATTCCTTGTAAGGAGATTAGTGATGTTGTTCATGTGGAAAAGTTGTTTTTCAGAAAAGTGGTGAGACTACATGGTTTGCCAAAGAGCATAGTTTCAAACTAGGATACCAAGTTTTTTGGGTATTTATGGCATACATTATGGAAGAAAATGAAGATAGATTTGAAGTTAAGTTCATCACATCATCCAAAAACTAATGGACAAATAAAGGTGGTGAATAGGAGTTTGGGGAATTTGTTGAGATGCTTATTAGAGATAAGATATGATTTTACCACAACCAAAATTCATATATAATAATTTTTTCAATGAGAATATTGGTAAAATACAATCCAAAAAAATGATTATGAATTGAGATAGTTGGATAAAGGAGAGATAAGTAGTGCCGAAGCAGAAGACTTCACATAACACTTGAGGAACATTTATGAGGAGGTGAGGGAGAACATTAAAAAGATGTTCATATGTAGTACAAGGCTAAGGAAGATGTAAAAAGGAGGTGTAAGGAATTTTAGATTGGAGATGAAGTCATGGTTCACTTGAGAAAAATGTATTTTCTAGTTGGTACATATAATAAATTGAAAATGAAGTATTTTGGACTGTGCAAGATAATGAAAAAACATGATTCTCAAAATGCCTATGAAGTAGAGTTTCCCACTAAACTAAATATTTCACTAGTATTAAAATTTTAGATGACAAAGTATCATGATGGAGATGGAGTTGTAGAAGAGTAGTGTAGTATTCCAATAGCTAGTTTAGCTACAAAGGGGATTGAGGAAATATTGGATAGTTGTGTTGGATAAAGTGCAAGATACAAAACTTATGAAGAATATCTAGTCAAATGGAAAGGAAGGTTTAAGAAAATTCATCATGGCTAGCAAAGGGGGAGGTTAACTATGTTGGTTTTTCTTTGAATATGTGAGACATGATAGGATCACTTTTTAAATTACCCCAAGTATCTAATGTAAGAGCATTCTCGGTATAAGAGAAATCTTGCATCACCCAAAAATACTTCTTTTTTGTTTCTTGAATAAGGGTTATCTCAGTGTAGAGTTATTGTTTCTAGAGTCTTGTTACTTAGTAAGTTAGGCATACAAGATCAAAATTACCTAATTTTAGAGTTGGATATTTATTTTAGATATATCATCCTACTAGTTGAGGCTCAGTGCCATATCATAAGTATTCATGGAGTTATCATGAATTTTTGGTGTGCAATTTTGGTACAAAAGACTTGAGGCTTGATTTTGAAGGCCTTAGAGGCCTTGAATGGGCTCTAAAATAGGGTCAACCAGAGGTTATGGAAGTCAAGTCTTGTAGATCATAAGTTGAGGATTCTTAAAAAGGGTTATAATAGTCAATCAGAGTAACTACTTGAAATTTACGCTCTTCTTAAGTTGGGCCCACCACAATTTCCAAAACTAATGTCAAAGGTGTATGGGGCCAACTCTATATGTAATTTTAGGGTTAGTTGGTCTCAACAATTAGGGTTTTATGTTTAGAAACTTCCCAGACGATGTAAAAATGCCTATTTAAGGAATGCCCATTCATTGTCTAGGACAAATCTAGGTGATAGTTCGTAGCTCTATGTTTGATGGGGACACAAACACTTGATGGGGACACAACCCAAGAACAGAATGGACACAACAGAAAAGGGGAAATTATATTAATTGAGAAAATAAGCTAGTACAAACAATACATAGAAAATCAACTTCAAAACATGCCCTAAGGGTTTACAATAGCATAAATTTGGAGATAATTTCTCCTTTCAGTACCTCCTCTCAAACTCCACTCCGAACTACCTTTTACAATGCCAGAAATCTCCTTAAATAGACCCCAAAGGGTTAAGGACTAGGAGTACATTCTAGAAAGTGCTAGTAGGCATCCACCGACCAAATAGAAGGTTCCAAAAGCTGCGTTAGAAGTCGGCACAAATCTAGAAGAATCCAGAAATGGTAACCAAACTTTCGGGAGGCATAACTTTTGAACCGTAGCTCTGATTGACGAACCATTTACATTTTTGGAAAGTCTCAAAGCACTCTATAGCCCTATGGAAATCTTTTCTTGTCCCCCATTTTTTAGCCCTTTTTGAGGTCATTTAATGCCCCTAACCTGACTTTGAAGCATTCTTAGGAGGTCTCCAAAACTCGGAAAACTGCAATTACTTTCAAACCGTGGGGCCTTTTGACCTGATTCTTTTTTTGGAATGCTCTAAATCACAATTACATTCATTTGGCCAATTCACACCTTCTAGTTTACCAAAATGATGGCCCAATTACATGCTCCTATTTTTTTGAGATTTTCTAACACACTGATAGTGGAACTGTGAGAGTTGGAACCTTTATTTGACCCAAATGGGTATCCAAAAATGAAAACACATGAAACAAAAACTAAGTCTAAGTACATTTTTTGGGTGACATAGGATTGCCCTTATACTTTTGGATGCTCCTGCATCAGACACCCAGGGTAGATTGAAAAGTGACCCTGCCACTTTATGAATGGTAGAGTAAATCCCAAATGGAAAACCTCAGCTGCTGAAATCCAAGTTGAGTCCTTGATCGGTCGTCCTTTCCATTTGACCAAATACTCTTCATATTGCCTATTTCTGGTACTCCTACCCACACGATGATCTAGAATGTTTTCTATCTCCTCCTTCTTAGAAGCAGGAATTGGACATGGCTCTAACACCAGCTCCTCATCTACACCATCATCATGATACTTTGTTAAATCTGCAATGTTGAAAATGGGAGAAATGTGAATACCATCTGGCAGCTCCACCTCATATGCATTTCCTGAGTCATGTTTCTTCAAAATTTTGCAGGGGCCAAATTTCTTCATTTTCAGCTTGTTGTAAGTACCGGCTGGAAATATTTCTTTTCGTAAGTGCACCATGACTAAATCTCCTACTTGGAATTCTTTATGTCTTCTCCTTTGATCAGTCCTAGTTTTATACTCTTGATTCATCTTGGTAATGTGTGCTTGAACCTCCTCATGTAGATGCCTGATATGTTTAGCAAATTCCTCAGCTTTAGCACTTGTCCTCTCCCCTTGTTCTATCTTCCTCAGCTCTGGTGCAGTCCTTGGGCTACTCCCATATACAATTTGGAATGGTGATTTTCCAGTACTCCTATTTACAGAGTTATTATAAGCAAACTCTACCTGTGGTAGAATAAAATCCCATCCCTTGGGCTTATCCCCAACTAAACATCTCAGCGAATTTCCCAGACTTCTGTTTACCACTTCTGTTTGGCCATCAGTCTGCGGGTGATGCGCGAAACTGAATTTTAGGTCTGTTCTCAACTTCTTTCACAATGTCCTCCAGAAATACCCCACAAATTTAGTATCTCTATCAAAAAATATACTCCTTGGGAGACCATGTAGTCTCACCACCTCTTTGAAGAACAAGTCTGCAATATGGACAACATCATGAGTTTTGTTGCATGGAATGAAATGTGCCATTTTGCAGAACCTATCAACTACCACAAATACTGAGTCATTACCCCTTTGTGTCCTTGGCAATCCAAGAAAAAAATCCATACTTATGTCCTCCCATGGCTTTGATGGAATAGTCAATGGCTGATATAAGCCAGTATTGTGACTAAACCCCTTGGCAACTTGACAAACCTGGCAACTCTGTACAAACTTCTTCACATCCTGTGAAATTTGAGGCCAAAAATAATGTTCTCTAAGAATGGCAATGGTCTTATCTCGACCAAAATGTCCTGCCATCCCTCCACTGTGTTTCTCCTTAATCAGATTTTCCCTCATGGAAATTCTTGGAATGCACAATTGACTACCCTTGAACAACATGCCATCCTAAATCAAATAGTCTAACAACTTGGTTCTATCTACAGGAACAGGCTCTTTACAAGCTTTCCATGCTTCAACAAAATCAGGATCCTCGGGGTACAATTTCTTGAGTTCATCAAACCCAACTACTTCAACCTGCATTACTGTAAGCAACAACTATCTCCTACTTAGTGCATTTGCAACCCTATTAGATTTTCCACTTCTATGCTTCAACACAAATGTATAGCTCTGCAAGAACTCTACCCACTTCATATGCCTCTGATTCAATTTACCTTGGCTATTTAGGTACTGTAATGCCTGATGATTAGTATACAAAACAAATTCCTTTGGCAATAAATAATGCCTCCATTTCTTTAAGGCCTGAACTATTGCATAGAACTCTTGATCATAAACATAATACTTCTTTGCATCATTCAATTTTTCACTAAAATATGCAATAGGCTTACCTTCTTGGCCTAATACAACCCCAATAGCACTGCCACTAGCATCACAATCCACCTGGAATACTTTTCTAAAATCTGGAAGTGCCAACACAGGCTATTCTGTCACCTTCTTCTTTAGCAATTCAAAACTTCTCATAGCTGCTGCAGTCCATTTGAACTCTTTTCTATCCCCTCTTATTATATCAGTTAGGGGTGCACATATGCCATTGAAATTCTTAATAAACTTCTTGTAAAAACTAACTAGACCATGAAATGATCTTACCTCAGTAGCAAACCTTGGAGTAGGCCATTCTAAGATGGCTTTTACCTTCTCTGGATCCATTTTGAGACCTTCAGGTGATATAACAAACCCCAAATAGACTAACTCCCTTTTTGCAAAGATATACTTCTTCAGATTAATTAATAGTTTCTCTTCCCTTAGCCTTTCAAGGACACTACGAATATGCAATAAATGTCCTTCCAAAGTCTTGCTGAAAATTAAAATATCATCCAAATAAACAATAACAAATTTTCCCAAGAACTTCTTAAGTACCTCATTCATGAGCTGCATGAAGATGCTTGGGGTGTTCGTCAATCCAAAGGGCATGACTAACCACTCGTAAAGACCCTCCTTGGTCTTGAAGGCTATTTTCCACTCATCTCCTTCTCGAATCCGTATCTAGTGATAACCACTCTTCAGATCTATCTTTGTGAAGTACTGAGCTCCACTCAAGCAGTCCATAAGATCATCCATCCTTGGCAAAGGAAACCGGTACTTGATGGTTATCCTATTTATAGCTCGAGAATCTGTACACATCCTCCACTCTCCATCCTTCTTTGGTGCGAGTACTGTAGGTACTGCACATGGACTTAGGCTCTCCCGAATCAAGCCCTTCCTCAACAGCTCCTGAACTTGTCTATTTAGCTCCTCTGTTTCAGTAGGAGTCATCCTGTGAGCAGCCTTGTTAGACAAACTAGCTCCTGGGATTAAATCTATCTGATGAATGATTTGCCTTACTGGTGGCAATCCATCTGGAACATTATCAGAAATAATATCTCCAAACTCACCTAGTAAATTTGAAACTTCAAGTGGTATTTCACTACTACCTTCTTTATCTTTCCTAGGAATCAAAGCATAGCACATATGCTAATGTTTCATGCCATCTAAAAACTTCCTTTCATCCAACAAGACATATCCTAGCACTACTACATACCTTTTCACATTCCTTTTTCATGGGCTTCAATTTGTGGCAAACTCCATCCTTTGTCAGAGAGTATGTGTTTGCATGTCCATCATGTACTGCATGTCTATCAAACTGCCATGGTCTACCCAACAATAGATGGAAAACATCCATCGAAATAACATCACAGAGAACTTCATCATGGTAACTCCCAATTTTGAATTTCACTAAACATTGTCCACTTACCAGGACCTTATGATCATCTTTTACCCAAGCAATCCGATAGGGTTGGGGATGTTTCTCCCTCTTGAGCTTTAGCTTAGAGACCATCTCTTCTGATACCAAGTTATCAGTGCTACCACCATCAATGATCACATCACAACATTTATCCTCACACTTGCATCTGGTATGAAACAAAATCCTCTGTTGTCCTAGTTCAATCTCACCACTTAGTAGGACTCTTTCATTTACCAAGGTCTCTCCTCTTTCTACATCCTCTGAATGTGATGATTATGCATCCTCATCCACATGAGCAACCCTAGCTTGGCCCTCGGCTCTCCTATCTGTCTTTCCTTGTCGTTGAGGGCATTCAAAGGCACGATGACCTTCTTCATTGCAATGGAAATAGGTACCACAGAAGCCTCCTCTTCCTTGTCCATGTCCTCTACCTCTTCCTATTTTATTTCCAAAGTCTTGATCATGGGAGCGGTTGAAACCCTCATTCCTCTGGTTCCTACTAGTACATACATCTTCATTTTTCTTTTGGGTTTCATTGCAGCCTCTAGATGATCTACCGCTTCCCCTTCCTCCTTGACCATGCCCTCTTTTTCTTCCTTCAAACCTTTTATTCAACTTCTCTTCAACTCATAGGGCAAACTGGTATGCCTCTTCAACGCTGGTCATTCTTACCAGACTTAATTCCTCCTAGATGCTAGGTCGCAAACCACTGATATAACGAGCAACCTTCTCCTTATTTGCTTCTGCATGCCTCACTCTAATCAAGAGTCAATAAAATTCCTCTATATATTCTTGGACTAATCTTCTTGCTTGCTTTAACCCATGTGTCTTCTTAAACAAATCAAGCTCGTAGTCCATAGGAATGAACTGATTCTTCAATTTGTCCACCATGTGATCCCACCTTGTGATCTTCTCCTTTCCTGTTCTATTTCTTTCCAATTGAACCTCTTGCCACCAGATTTTGGCATGGCCTTTCAGTTTGGCCTTTGAAAAATTAACCCTATCTGGGTCCCTGATATCCTCATACTCAAAGTATTCTTTCAGTTCATTGATCCAATCGATCAACTCATCTGGTTTCAGATTTCCTGAAAATACACCCACTTCAATTGCGGGTCTTTTTCCAAACTTAGTAATGGCCCTAAAAAGCCTTTCCTCTACATGATTCAGAACTTCCCCATCAAATTCCCCTTCTGGTCCCATAACTTCTTCTTCATTGTCATCCTCACTATCATCACCAGCGACAACATTTGCTCCTCTACGGAGCTCCTCTTGCAATGCTTGTACCTACCTTTGGAGGGCTCTAACCTCCTCAGGATTAATAGATCTGGCCCTTCTACCATGCTCTCTTCATGGAGGCATCTTCTAACTTGAACCCACAACCACACAGTCCTGGTGCAAACTACCTCACAATCGGTGCTCTGTCTACACACTTAAGAAAACCAGCTTTGATACCACTTGATGGGGACACAAACACTTGATGGGGACACAACCCAAGAACAGAATGGACACAAAAAAAAAGAGGAAATTATATTAACTAAAAAAATAAGCTAGTACAAATAGTATAGTGAAAATCAACTTCAAAACATTCCCTAAGGGCTTACAATAGCATAAATCTGGAGATAATTTCTCCTTTCAGTACCTCCTCTCAAACTCCACTCCGAACTGCCTTTTACAATGCCAGAAATCTCCTTAAATAGACCCCAAAGGGTTAAGGACTAGGAGTACATTCTAGAAAGTGCTAGTAGGCATCCACCGATCAAATAGAAGGTTCCAAAAGCTGCGTTAGAAGTCGGCACTAATCTAGAAGAATCTAGAAATGGTAACCAAACTTTCGGGAGGCATAACTTTTGAACCGTAGCTCTGATTGACGAACCGTTTACATTTTTGGAAAGCTCTTGAAGCACTCTATAGCCTTATAGATATCTTCACTCATCCCCCATTTTTTGTCTCTTTTCAAGGTCATTTAATGCTCCTAACCTGACTCTGAAGCATTCTTAGGAGGTCTCCAAAACTCGAAAAATTGTAATAACTTTCAAACCGTGGGGCCTTTTGACTTGATTCTTTTTTAGAATTCTCTAAATCAAAATTACATTCATTTGGCCAATTTTCACCTTCTAGGTTACCAAAATGATGGCCCAATTACATGCTCCTATTTTTTTGAGATTTTCTAACACACTGATAGTGGAACTGTGAGAGTTGGATCCTTTATTTGACCCAAATGGGTATCCAAAAATGAAAACACATGAAATAGAAACTAAGTCTAAGTGCATTTTTTGGGTGACACAGGATTGCCCTTATACCTTTGGATGCTCCTACATCAATGTTGTAAATTATTGTAAGACACCCATGTGGGTTTGCATATTGTATTTCAAAATTATCCAATTCCACATTTTCAACAATATTAAGAAGACCATATTTTGTTCTCATAAATTATTGTTATTTCTTTATTTCTATTATGTGTTTGTGGTATCAAGGATAACACCCTTCATCAAGTGGTATCAAAGTAGGAGCTCTTGAGTGTGTAACTAGATTGTTGACTATGAGGTAATTGTACCAAGACTATGGTTTGGGCTGAGTGTGTAGACATATTGCCAATTGTGAGGTAGTTTATACTAGGATTTTAATGGAAGTGTGAAAATGCCTCCACAAAGAGAGCATAGTGGAAGAGTCGTAGGTGTTACACTTGCAAATTTTAGAGCCCTCTAGAGAAAAATCCAAGAATTAGAAGAAAAAATGCATTGAGGAATAAATCTTTTCATAAGAGATGAAAGTGAGGATGAAATAGAAGAAGAAGAAGATACTCAAGAAGAGGTAATTATGAACCCAAAAGTAGGAAGATTTTTTAGGGCCATCTTCAAGTTTGGAGAAAGGCCTAAGTTTGAGGTCCCCATATTCTTGGGAATCTTAACCTAGAAGAGCCTATCAATTGGATCCATGAATTGGAGGAATTCTTTGAGTATGAGGATATTGAGGATCATGACAGGGTCAAATTTATGAAGGCCAAAGTCAAGGGTCACATGAAGATCTAATGGGAGGAGCTTCAATTGGAGAAAAATAGAAGAGAAAAAGATAAAATTACCATATTGGATCAAATGATAGCTAAATTGAAGCAATAAATCATTCCCATGGATTATGAGCTTGATCTACTAAATAAAATGTAAGGGTTGAAGCAAGTAGGAAGATCTATTTAGGAGTATATTGAGGAGTTCTACCAAGTTCTCATCAGAACCAACCATGTGGAAGTTGATAAAGAGAAAGTCTCCCATTATCTTAATAGGTTGAGGTCAAACATTTAGGAGGAGATGAGTCTGGTATGAATGAATAGTCTTTAAGAAGTATACCCATTTTCGCTAGAAATTGAGAAAAAGTTGAACAAGAAGTTTGATAACAAGAATAGTGGAAGAGATCATGGTGGAAGATATGATAGATAGTCTTATGGAGGCAACAATGATGATCACAAGAATAAGGATGTGGCTGAAAATAGTAGTTAGAACCAAAAGGGAAACAATTCTAATATATTCCATGATTAGAACAATACAGTTCAAAGAGGAAGAGGTAGAGGGAAAGGATATGGAAGAGGAAGCTTCCATGGAAAATAATTTCATTGTGGAGAAGAAGTGAATAGATCATTTGAATGTTTTCATTGCCAAGGAAGGACAGATCATAGAATAAAAGGACATGCTAGAGTTGTACATGTTGATGAAGATGCCTAATCATCATAGTCTATGTTTATTGATAGAAGTACAATAGGAACATAGTAAAATGTAGTTTAAAAACCAAAACAAACTAAGAACTTATCCAAAATCCTACTAGTACAATCTATGACACATCCAATAGAAGTTCAAAAAGCCACACCACCTATAAAGAAGAATATACTGTAAAGCACCAAAAGGGTAATAGGTTAGAACCCTATTAAATGTTTTGTGATGTTTTAATATCATAACTAGAATAAAGTAGTACATGAGACCAAAATTAATAATGAATTTGAGTGGATATTTATAATTCACTTCCTCTTGTTTATCTTCCTTGAGAAGTTTTTGTTGTATTGAAGCAAATGGAGGTTGTTGAGTTGTGCATCACACAACTAATGAAATAAAAAAATTCTTCCAAGACTTCTTTCCACCTCACTCACTTAAAACAAAATCCCATCTACGTTACTCTATTATCTTTCCAAATACATTGTAGAAGCTATGCCAAGATAGATTAGGGTTCTCCTTAGCTAGTGACATGTTGATGCTACTATCCATAGGTTCATCCTTCACATTATCAAAAGTGTGGGTATAGATCAAGCTCTTAGAGGTTGATTTCATCAAGTTACCACTACCATTAGTCTCCAAATCATCATCCTTTATAATCCTATTTTTCATAGTCCCCTTATCATCAACTAGATTCTCCTATTCTATGTCTTCCTTAGAATCATAATTAACAAGTAGTTTTTTTTTTTGTGTTTGGTAAATTTACTTTCCAATATGTTGGACCTTTGTAGGGTGATATGATCCTCCTCCATCTCCTCATCAATATCAATGTTAAAATTTGGATTTTTTAGCATGGGTGAAAGGGTTTCTACATTTTGTTTTGGAGATAGAAAGAACATAATCTTTCCCTTTATGGTCATCTTTAGAGGCAATAGTGTCAAAGTTCAATTTTTTTTGGGTTCTCAAATGGGAGGACACCTTTCTAGCCAATAGGTTTTTAATACCTTTCTTTTTTTTCTAACTACACATGTACATTATGTGTGTGTGTGTTGGGGGGGGGGGAGGGGGGAGGACATTGTGACATACATGTTGCATAGAAAATTACCAGCTTAGGAGGGCATGGTGCATAGAAAACTTTATAAACCTTGAAATTAAGATAGTGGTGCTAGTAATTTTCTTTAAACCCCAACCAAAACTATACTTGTTATCAAATATAAAGATCTAAGAGAATTCAACAGGAAAAAATAAAATGTGATAATTTCATGATTCTTGTGTTGATTGAGAAGTGACATATGCTAGTAATAATAAATTTTAAAGTTCCCTTATAAAGTAAAGTATCGCATGAACATTAAAAAGACTTGGTCCCAAGGATGAGGCAAATCAACCCTATTGTAAATACTTTTCTTCTTTTCCAAATATTTTTCTACCCTTAAAGAACCTATTTAGATTGTCACTATTTACTAGTTGATTAGTCTTCTTCTATTTTCTACCCTACTTAGAAATCCCAATGGCATTGGTGAATAATTCTACATTAATCTTGAAAGAAACACCCCAAACCAAAAGCATTTTTTATTAGAGGAGCTAGTATATTGGGAAAAGAGTCCCTCATCAAACATGTTAATGGAAGTAATTAACTCAAAAAACTGACCCTCCTTTTAGGTGTGTCACACAATGGGGTCATTACCAAAGTTGTCTAGTTTCCCTAGCTTAATGTGATTGTGGTCACCCCGTGAATGTAACAAAATATAGAGGGTAGTTATCTTGAAATGAGATTTTTAAGTCTCAATACATCAAAGGAAAGTTTCCACTGATCCAATCAATTTAAAGGTAGGAAAATCATTTGTCTATCTAGTTGGATAAAAACATTTGATCATTCTCTTAAAATAATAGACTCATATGAGCTATAATTTCCCATAGTCAAATTGTTTACAATACTATGCATATGGGGTACCTTTAATTGGTAAGAGGTAATTTTAAATATAAATATTGTTAGTCATGTTAATCACATAATGTCATCTCATCATTTTGAGGTATACTTTGAGATTAATGTAATGAAATTGTTATGTAGAGGTATCCTAGGAATACAACTACACCATACATATTAATTAATGTCTCTTTGGGAAATGCTTCCCTAATAAGTATCACATGCCTTCCATATTCAAATTCAAAATATTTTGGCCCACCCATGAATCTTTCTTAGAGCATAAAAAGTAAGGGTAAAGGTGTTAGCATGAATGCTAATGACATTCCTTTGGGGGTGTATCTTAAGAATTAGATATTTGGTTAGCATGATTGACATGTTGCATTCATGACTATATTTATCATTGATGTCAACATAGTATTGTTTCTGTAAAGACTGACAGAGTAGATGACAGAGAATGAGGCTGTATAGACTATATATTGATGATAAGATCAAGTGTGGTTGATGATATGTTCTGCATTATGTCTGAATGAAGTAGAAAAATGTGCATATAGAGAGTCAAAGACATGTGAGAATTTTTCAACAATTACAAAGGACATTGTGTAAATAGAGCATTTGAGAAGTAGTTTTTGATGTTTGGATTGTATCTCTTAACAAGGATACAATCATGATGAGAAAAGTTAGAACATGTCTATAGATAGCCGGACAATGACATTGGCAAGTGCATAAGGTCAAAGGTTGCATGAGTGAAGAATTATATTTATTAGTGAGCCAACAATGTTTTGTATTTGAAAAAAGATGTAAAGACTTGTAATATCTTAATAAGGTCCTATTATAATTAATTGGGAAAGTGTCAAGGCTGACTCAAGGAATTATTTTAAGGATATGGTATAAAGGAAATTTATTTTCCTTGTGATGAAGTGTAATTAATTCAATTGTGTGTGAGAAGTGATATGTGAAATTGGAAAATTCATATAAGCGATCCAAGGGATTATTGGATGCAAAGTTGCTAGTCTGATATTGAGTGTTGGCATTAAGTTATTATTGCCATTAGTGACAACACTTATCTATATCAGTATAGCTATCAAGCTCATCACTTAGTCTACAATGTATATCGAGCATTCAATGGTTACCTTGTACATTCATCACTTAAGCAGTTTACACCAAACTTCACAGTTCACACCGAGCATTCTAGTGTTAACCGAGCTAAGTATAGCTATCGAGTGAATGTAAAATCTAGCAGTGTCTACCAAGTTTATAGTTTTCACCATGCTTCATAGTGTTTACCAAGTCATGGAAGCATAGTGTTTACCGAGTGATGGAAGCACAATGTTTACCGAGTGATGGAAGTGCAATGTTTACCGAGTGATGGAAGCACAATGTTTACCAAGTGATGGAAGTGCAGTGTTTACTGGGTGATGAAAACACAATATTTACTGAGTGAAAGCAAGGTAAATGAAGGATTTAGTTTTTACCGAGTGATACTATATCCACTGAGTCTCCAATGGTTACCGAATTTAGAACTATGTCAGGTGATTAGTATGGACCGAGCCTTCACTTCTACCGAGTGCATGATGATGCCAAGTAATGTAGTGGACGTCAAGTATCAGAAGGTCACCATGTCAATTTAGTGAACCTAAGTTATTTACTATTTGGCCAACTCAGTAATATTTTGTTCACTTGTGTTTTAGCCGACCTTGTAATTATAATTATTGGAATGGTATATATGTAATGTATCATATCATTTGCAAGATGTATGAAATATGGATGAGAGTATAAAAAGAGACATGTTATGTTTTGAGAAGTGTAAATACGAATCAACAGAAGAGCAAAATATTCAGCAAGGTCTACAAGGAGTAGTAATGATTCATTAGTCATAAGAGGTGATATATACTTCAAGGATCTAATTAGCAAATCAAGTTTGTAAGTAGATCCACTGTTCCATCCTAACAGGTGAATCAGTTTTGTAAATAATTTAACAGGTTAGACTTAACAGTCTTTTGTATAAATCTCCTAACAGAGTGCATACTTCAGTGTATGTTTGTAAATCCTCTAACAAGGGGGACCTAATAGTCCTTTATGCTCCTAATAGGGCAGATCACCATAAGTGGTCTATGTAAGCCTTAACAGGTCAACTTCATATTGCAGTAATGAAGTTTTGTGGGTATCATCCCCTTTGGAAGGTTTTTGGGTCACCAAATCACTATGTACATGTGTTATGAATGTTTGATCTCTCATTTATGTAGTAGATTAGATGAATGGTGACTAGCATATATGGTTAAATTGCTAAATTGTTTAAAAAGTTTTGATGTTACTGATTCACCCCTCCCCTCTTAGTAACCTATCTTATCTTGAATATTTCCAACAATTGGTATCAGAGCATCTTGGTGATTAGGACAAAGCTTGACAGCTTGAGAAAAGATCAAGGACAATGGAGATATTCAAACTTGACAAAGCTATTGAAAATAAAAAGCTAGATCTTGAAATGGCCATGGCTCAACTCAAAGAAGCTAAGGAGCATCTTTCTCAATCCCTAAAGAGAAGGGAGGAACTTGCAAGATAAATGAATGATCATTAGTATGTTGAAGAAAATATTGAAGAGCTTTTAACATCAAGCAGTTCAAATGAAGCTAATGAGTCAATCAAGGAACTCCTAGCAAAGAATGGTTCCCTATAGGAAGAAGTAAGAAAGCTTAAAAGAGAACAAGAAATCTGATCAATTAGGCTATGTGAGGTTTTGGAATAGAGAGACAAGGCAAATGAAGACTTAGAGACAAGAAATAATCAATTCCTTCAGCATGAAGATCTTGTAGATCAATTATCTAATGCAAATGAAGAAATTATGAATATGAGATTTGAAAATGAAAGCCTAAAAAATGACTTGATCACTGAAAGACAAATCAATGAAAGCTTAAAAAGTGACTTGAGATTTGAAAGACAAATCAATGAAAGTTTGGAAAATGACTTGATCACTGAAAGGAAAATCAATGAGAGGATGAATTCTCAAGCAGACATGACTCAATTAAATTAGCAAAGTGAGCAGAATCTTCATAAACAAAAAGGTAAAGTTGGGCTTGGTTATAAGGAAGAAGGTGAAACCTCCAAACAAGGTGCCAAAAGGAATAAAAAACCTACTTACAATCACTGTGGTAAGCTAGGTCACACATCAAAAAAGTGTTGGAGCAATGGAAAAGGTAAATTCAATGGTAAATGCTACAATTGTAGTTAGCGTGGTAATAAAGCTAATGAATGCAAGGAGAAATGAAACTTTGAAGGCAGTTGTCACAAATGCAAGAAGCATGATCATAAGGCATTCCAATGTAGATCCAAATCATTCAATCCAACTGAACAACTTGTTAAGATAATCTTTGGATGGGACTATAATACTTGGTGTAGATGTCATTATTGTGGAGAATATGGACACATTGGCAAAGACTGCTCAAGGCATCACTTGAGAAAAAGAGATACAATAGTAAGATGTTATACATGTACATATCTCGGTCATATAGCCAAAAAATGCATGAATCTAGGAAGAGTTGAAGATGAAAAGAAAGCTAAAGCTGAAAACATTCAGAAACAAATGAGGCAACAATGGATTCCAAAATCTACCGAGCAAGATAGTTCAAATGATGGAAATATCACTGAAGAAGTGAATGACTCCATCAATTCCAATTAGATTCATAAAGGAGGATATGGAACTGCATCTTCTAGTGATATCTCAAGTAGTTCCAAAATAAAAGAAATAAAAATGATCAAATCAGTATTCCAGATACACAAAGATCAAAGGAAGTGTATCTTTTCCCAAGTTGCATCTACCGAGGAAAGTCAGTTGAAGACCTTACCGAGCTAGGTCGAGAATAACTAAAATTTTTGTTTGATCATTGAGTTGCAAGCTTCTACCGAGAAAATGAATGACAGCCTATCAAACACTATGTCATCTTAGCTACCTTTGTACCAAGCATTTATGGCAAAATTTTCATCAAAAGGGTAGAATTTGATTTCATTCTTCATCGCGATTTCAGAGCTAAGAAATTTCAAGCAAATTCCTAGCAACTCCAAGCAATTCAAAGAGGTTTTTAAAGCGAAAAATCTGTTCAAAATTTTCTTACACTTATCGAGCAACAATGGCATCCGGGAGTAGTAGCGGCACCAAGGCAAAAAGAGGTTCATAAATGCCAATCAAAGGTGTGGAGTGGAAGGCGCCAAATTTCAAGCTAGCTCCAGCAATTGCAGAATCACTCGACTTGAATGGAGCTCAATTGTAAATTCTACCTAAGGTACTTCTTATTAATGATATTCATACTCATTTCAGATGTTCTGTTCAAGAAATTGGAAACCTAGAGATGGACAATTCACTAGGAGAAATGAGTAGATGGCTCTCTAAAACTTGAATACAAGCATCTTGAAACCAAAGGCTTGACTCATAGCTCACATATGCCAAGAAATTTCCAAACCAAGTGGATTAGGTATATTTTGAGTCAGGTGCACAATGGGCAACTATGGCTAGAGTAGCTAGTGTTAATTACAAAGAAGATGATTTACAAAATCACAGGTCTCCCTATGCTCAGCAAAGCAAAAACCACCAAAACCCTAGCGGAGTGGGATGGTAGAGGTTTAAAGGTCAGCACTGTATCAAATGTCGAACTAAGATTTGGCATTAATGTCATTGCCCACAAAATCTATAGCTCTAGTTGACTGAACAATGTACCTTGTGAGGCTGTGGATTTAGCCTTTAAAATTGTAAAGAAAAACCTTGAATTTGATTTGTCAAAATTATTATTGAGACAATTGAATAAAAATATGGATAGTATAAGGACTTCAAAGAATAATCCTTGTAAATTCAGCTCTCTATTGATCTATTTATTTTTCTATGTTCAAAAATTATTTCTATCAAAAGGAATAGTTGTATGGAGAAAAGACATTCCAATTTTGTATCAGATAAATGAGTTTTTAGCATAAATGGGTGAAAATTTTGATAGCATCATGGATAATTATTTTGAAGATTTCAAGGAAAGAATGAATAACAGTTTCCAAATTCCACCAAAATTAGTTGAAGACTACAAAGCTGATGTATGCTTTATGGTCGACTATGATAAGGTATACATTCAGGCAGTCAGACCCCGAGTTGCATGGGTGAAACCTCTTCCTTATGAGGTAAATATTGATGAGGCCAGGGACATTATTGAAGCATTGGTGAATGAGCCAATAGACCCAAGGCAACCAATTTTTAAAACATATGATGAGGCAAAGGCCAGAATTGAGCTTGAAATCAAGCTACCCTAGGCCATAAGCAAAGGTAAGAGGAAGATAGCCAAATTGAAAAATGCAACCGGTCCTCTTATTCTTACCAAGGGAAAAGATGAGGATGAAGAAGATGATGAAGAAGAAGAAGGAGAAGAAGAAAAAGAAGAAAAAGAATCTGAAGAGGAACAACCAAAGAAGAAAGGTAAGGTAATTATTATCAAACCTAAGAAAAAGCCTACTACAGTATTCTCCAAAACAACCAGAAAAGGCAAGCAGGAACCTACACTGGTCAAGCCTCCACCCACATTTGAGGAAAGACTTAAATAATTGGAAGAGGAAGCTGGCATCACAAATTTCAAGGCATTGCAATTTGAAACAAGAACTGATGCTGAGAAAATGTAGATTGAGGAACTAGTACTCAATAAGATGGGTGAATGGAAATACTCCTCAGACCAACTTGCCTCTCAAATCTCCAAAGAACCATTGGAGAAATTGCAACTGAGATGGGAGTCAACCACCCAAGCGGTCAAAGATATATATGAGCAATCTCTAAAGAATCTTCTACCAAGTCTCATTGGAGCATAAATAAAGGCAACAATAAAGAACTATGAAGGCAAAATGATGATTAGATTTCAAACATGTTTGATTTTAATTAAAGACATTGAGCATGTTGTAAATGATGCAACAAATATGTGGAAGAACATCTATCATCTGCAAAAGACTAGTGAAGATCTAGTTGTGATCAAGGATGATGATAGTAGTGACAGTGGTGATTTTGATAGCACTCCATCCATCACAGTTACTCTAGGACAGCTGCATGCACTTATGGAAGAAAAAGAGGAAGAAGACAAGGAGGAAGAAGCACATGAAGAAGAAGAAGATCTAGTTAAAATTGTAGCAGAAGTGATTGCATCCCTTCCTCACTCTCCACCAAAGACTGTTACATCCACTATGGAGACAACTTTTGCAAGTGAGATTGTGAGCACAATTGCCACATCAATTGCTCAATCTTCACTGGCCATCTCCCAGCTCTAGGTATCTGAAATAGATGTGCCAAGCACTTCATCTACTGAGCTGACTGTTACTTCTTCACCTACCGAGCCAGTCTCCTCAACTCCTTCATCAATAATAAGTGTAATAGTAAGTTCCACAATTTTGTCTCCATCAATTCCAGAAAGTTCTACAGTTTTATTTCCATTAGCATCATCTATATCCACTTCCACTACTATGGGTACTCTACCGAGTATGATACCATTTTTGGAAAGTGTTTCAATTTTTGATCCAGTTAGTACTCCTATTGGAATTAAGTCCTCAAGTCCTATCCCAGTTTTTACTGCTAGCCCTTCCATCTCCACTATTGTGTTTGTTCCTAAGGTCAAACCAGTCATCACAAAAGTCAAACAAAAGCATCCATTAAAACTTTTGATCACTGGAAAAGAAATTGATGAAGACTTTGACCTAGACACCAAGATAGTGATACCTAAGATTGACTATGACACTGCTGCCATTGAAGAGATGAGGTTAGCTAGTCAACTCATAGAGATGAAAGCTACACAGAAGCAGTTAAGGTCTGAAAGGGATAAGGAATACATAATAATTGAGAATGCCAAGAATATAATTACAGATGCTATAGGTGTTGAAGTAGATTCTACTCAACACATTTTGATTCAGTTAGAAGAGGCTATACAAAAATTTAATGAGGATTTTTCTGGACAAGAAAAACTTATTGAGAAAGCTGAAAAGAAATTTGATAATAAGGTGCTAGAGCATATTGCTCAAAAGATAGCAATAAAGCAAGTTGAATTGTCAACATTTTTGGGAAATTTTGGAAATTCTTTTAATAATGCAACATCACTCTTTGCTAAACTTTGTGATGTTTCTAGATTTACCAAAGAAATAAAGGATAAGTTAAATAAGATTGACATTGATATGCAATCAAGTGCCTCCAAGCTAAAGGTGGACTCCTCCTCCACAACCTCCCATCACACCAAGATCATATATTTAGCAGATGTACAGGCATAACTATTGAGAGAGGAAGAAAGGATCTGGTCTACACTCATAGACATCCAGAACATGATCCTGCCTATCATGGACATAATGCAAAAACATATTATTCACTACGAAAAATTGGTCCAAGATCAGAACTTCTCAGTGGTTGATCACTTGATCCAATTATCAGCAGAAGTTCAAATTGCCTTCTCCACCTATCAAATTTTGCAGCAGACTTGGGATAGTACTTTTGCTACCATCCTTAAGGTACATCAAGAATTTCTATCTCACTTTGGTGTAGCCATATAAATTGTATGTATGTAGCCTTTGGCATTATTGTCAAAAAGGGGGAGAGATTTAGAGATTTAAAATAATAAATAAGGAGAGGTATCACTATAAGTGATAGGGGAAGTTAGCACACAAATAAAGTTTGCATGTGTACATAAATATATTTGTATACACAATAGTTCTACAAAGATCAATTTTGAAAAAAAACCTAAATTCATTCAGTCAGGTTGTGTGCATATTTTGTCACTAATGCCAAAGGGGGAGATTGTTGGGATTAAGTTATTATTACCATTAGTGACAACACTTATCTATATCAGTATAGCTACTGAGCTCATCAGTCAGTCTACAATGTATACTGAGCATTCAGTGGTTACCTTATACATTCATCACTTAAGCAGTTTACACCGAGCTTCGCAGTTCACACTGAGCATTCTAGTGTTAACCAAGCTGAGTATAGCTACTGAGTGAATGTGCAATCCAGCAGTTTCTATCGAGTTTATAGTGTTCAATGTAAGCCTTAATAGGCCAACTTCATGCTATCAATCTCCTAACAGGGAAAATCACTAGAAGTGGTCAATGTAAGCCTTAATAGGCCAACTTCACACTGCAGTAATGAAGTTTTGTGGGTAATATCCCTAGCCCAATTTTACTTTCTATTTGGAAGGTTTTTGGGTCACCAAATCACTATGTACATGTGTTATGAATGTTTGATCTCTCATTTATGTAGTAGATTAGATGAATGAATGGTGAATAGTATATATGGTTAAAGTGCTGAATTGTTTTAAAAGTTTTGATGTTACTGATTCAACCCTCCCCTCTCAGTAACCTATCTTATCTTGAATATTTACAACAATTGAGATATAAATAGGTTTGATTAATCAAGAGGATAAAGGAGGAGTTAAATTTATTTCATTTCTATTATTCTTCAAGGAATAATACAGACATTAGTTAGACATTTTGTTTGATGGTCTTTCCCTAAAGCTATTTGGGTAGTAGGTCATTCTACCTTCTACAACTCCTAACATGGATTCAAAGTCTCATTATAGGGACTAATATTTATTGAATTCATTTTATTGGCTCCTAAAAAAGTCCATCCTCTTACAAGCATTTTTTTTATGAGTACATCATTTTGTGGGTACCATCCTAATTGAAGTTTTCCCTCTAATTAAGGGCTTCCCTAGTTAACATATCTAGTGTTATTGTGTTTATGTATCTTCTTATGGTTTCTAGTTATATTTCTCACATCTTTAAGGATTAATAAGGTTGATAAATGTTTTAATATTTGGATAACTAATTCATCCCCCTCTCATTTATCTTGGTCAATTTTTTTTTCTAAAAGTTGGTATCAGAGCATCAAGTCCTTGAAGGAAAATCTTAATTAACAACTTAAGGAGATCAATGGCAGGTCATTTAACAAAGAATAGTCCTAAATTTGATGGAGTTATATATGAAAGATAGATAGAAAAGATGAAGAATCATCTGTAATGTATGGGTCCAGGATATTGGATAATGACAAAGAATGGAACGAATATTCTGGAAGAAAGAAAACATGAGGAATGTAGTGAAGTTGACAGAGATCTATTTATGTGCAATATGCATGCCAAAGAAGCATTATTGTTAGCTCTTTGTGAAAAAAATTTCAATTAAGTAAAATCCTTAGAGACATCTCATGAAATTTGGAAAGCTTTAGAATCTACTTTAGAAGGTGATGTGCATGTTAAGAGAATCAAATTATAGAATTGGATATGTTTGTTTCAAGATGCTAAGATGATGGAAGATGAATCTATAAGAAGCTATATTGGTAGAATATCATAAATCATTGCAAGAATTAAGTCTTGCAATCAATCTAAATATGAAGATGAGATTACATGGAGAATCTTGAAAACCTTGATGCCACCATTTAGGAAGGCATCACAAATGATTGAACAAGCAATACTTTTCACTGAGAAGCTTACAAGAGAGATTATACTTGGAATATTGGAAGCAACAAAAGTGAGCTTGAAATAATCCAGAGAATTTCCAAAAGTGGAAACAAATTTTAGTGCATTAAGTGTTTAACCCTCCTTGTTAAGAAGTGAAATCACTACTGGAGACTATGCTAGCAGAAAAAGATCCATATCCAAGGAGGATAGAAGAAATGAAGAAGGAATCTCCTTGCTTATAAGGAGAGAACCATATGGTAAGAGAAACTTTAAATGTTGGACTTGCAATAAATTTGGTCATTATGATTCCAAGTGTCCTAAAAGAGAGAAAAAAGGTATAAGAATAATTTCAAGTCTAGAATACCTAGAGATTGTTTGTATGCAAATGAAGATGATGAATTTGATGAAAGAGTTTAGAGTGAAAGTGATGATGAGATAGGATTTGTAGCTATCAAAGAAGAACTCAAAGAAGAGAAATCCCTAGTTTTATAGGTTGAAAAGAATGATGAGTAGATCATAGATAGTGGTTGTTTGTGTCATATGACTGGTGACATAAAAGCATTTTTAAATTTTAGTAGTCATGATAGAGGAATTGTCAGAGTTGGTAACAATGTAACTTGTCATATCAAGGGAATATGATCTATTACTCTTGATGGAAAGACTAAAATTGATGATGTCTATTTTGTCGATGGAACAAAGCATGACCTATTGAGGGTTGGATAGTTGGTTGATAAAGGATATCAATTATAATTTATAGAGAAGACATGCATTATCAAGGATAAAGATGGTAAGTTGATTGGCACTGATACAAGATCTAGAGGCAATTTTTTTTAATCGAACCCTATAGAGATGACATGTTTGGTTGCAATGGTGGATAAAATTTGGTTTTTTAATAGAAAACTTTGTCCTATAAAAATTGATAATATTGTGAAGGCTAATAGTACACTTTCTATTGGAGATTTACCTAAAATTATGACGTTGACTAATGTTGTGTGCAAATAATGTGTAATGGCTAACCAGAAGAAAGTTTCCTTTCCTATCAAGAAGTTCTCTAATACAATGAAATTGGAGTTTTTTCATATAGATTGAATGGTCATACTTGTAATGCTAAAAATGTAGCATGCTACAAATATTAATAACAATTTTAACATTTACAATACTAAATAATAACAACACTTTTGATAAGATGAGGTGAACACCAAGAAGGAAGGTAGACAAAAAATGGAAAGCTCCTTAGATGTGACTTTTGATGACGTAGATGTGTCTAGATAGCTAGGGGACATGTGCTTGGTTGTGCTCAAGCTTCAAGTGGTGGGTGGTTATCAAGCATGGAGATGAGAGGAGGATTCAACAATGGATGTATAGATCATTTTGACATGGTAATGATGTAAAATAACTATACTATAGTGGCTAGTGGGGCATTATAAGTCTTCATTGATAGATGATGGATTGTGAGAGGGGAAGGGCTCAATTTATAGGCTAAGAGGTAGTTAGATGGAGGGCTAGGATTTGAGGATGGAGAGAAGGTGAGGAAGGGCTAAGATAAAATGAGAGGAGAACACATGGATTTTGCTTCTTCAAAGCTCTAGCCTTGTGACAAGTGTCACAAGGGGATTGGGTGGTCAATATGGAGGGTCAAGGAGAGAAATGAGGGAGGATGAGTATGTAAGAGGGATGTAAGAGGCATTAATGACATGTAAGAACCATTAATGATCTTGGATAGGGATGGAAGGGAACAAGGGAGACCACTGACTTTGGGTTGGGTTAGCAAGTCTTAACCCTTTCTTAGAGATATGCACATGTTTAGGAGGGGGATTAGGCTTAGGCTAGAAACAGGGTTAGAAAGTAAGTGGCTTTAGCTTTGATGGGATGGGTTAGTTAGGTGGCTAAGTGAGGTTAGTATGTGTGGATGGGTTGGATTAGGGGTAAAGATAGAGTTTTAGGGGTTTATGATGATTTATTTAATAAATAAGGGACGTGGAATTAAGTTAAATAGATTTGGACATTTATTGAATTTAATAAAGGAATAGTGATTTAATTGATAAGTTGATTTTGGGTTATCATTTGATTTTATCAATTGGACTATAGTTAATTAAATAAATAAATAAACTAGTGGATGATGACTAATTAAATAAATAATAAATATTTAACTAATAATGTCTTAGGAGATGACTAAATAAGATTACCTTATGGTGTAAATAGATTAAGGTGTCTGCATTTTGACCGTCTTTGACATACTATTGGGACAACACTATTTCAAAGAAGTTCAAATATAAATGATGTGGATAATTTTTTTAAAGCAACATGGTTGGCTTGGTTTTGAATAGAAGGAGATAGAATAGATTGCATGATGCCCCCTCAAGAAGGTGATGAGGAGAGAAAATGAAACTCAATGACTTATTAAAAAGTTACAAAAAAGTAATAGGAGTAGGGGGATGGAGAAGGGAAAAGGAGTGTTAAAAAGGATGATTAGATGGCAAAAATAACATGGCAGGAGGAAACATGGGTGTGAGAGGGGTCAGAGAGGGAAGAAGGGTGCCACAAGAGGTCTAGGAGTGGTAGAAAGGGTTAGTAGCTCTCATACTGATGTCAATATATTGTTGTTTGGAGGTCTGATTTGGATGACATAATGGCTACACAGGGATGACTAGAGTATGAAGTGGATGTGGTATGGAAAGTATGAGTTTGGCAAACACTAGACTGAGTGGTAGGGTCAAAATACTTTGTCTTGTGATTTATGCATTTCTTTTTGTAGTGTTCTCATAATTTAAAAAATGTGTTCTTGTAGGCATGGATCTAGCGAGATTACTTTAGGGATTGATATAATTGCAATCCCAAAAAATTAGCTATGGGGTAGGGCTAAAAATCGGTACCAAAAAATTGTTTTCATGAGATTGTGAATTTAGTAAGAAGTTCTTGGAAGAACATGAATCCTCTTACAACTTTTTATGGGATAGTGAGTTTGCTAGCAAAAATGTGTTCCTATTTGTGGAACATAGTCTTGCGGTCAAGGGTAGTGTTTAGGAAAAGGTCAATGTAGGAATGGGGAAAATTTTTACTAGGAGGGGTAATGGGTTGGATGCATTCCCACCATAAGTTGGGGCTATAGGAACATGGGTGTGCATCTAGAATAGTGAGAATGCTAGATAAGGTTGTAGGGGTAGGCAAACGTTAGGAGAGGAGAACTACAAATTTTGGTGGGAAAAAGAGGGATTTGGGGAGGGGGTTGTTTGTGTTTTTTAAATCATGGTTAAACTATGTAGAAAGTGAAAATTGACACGATGTTAGCTTGTATGTAGTGGTCATTAGATGCTTTGGTCTCACTAGAGTGATATGTGGTTGTACTACATGCCAAAGAATAGTTCATCCCAACAGACTGGGCAAGGATTGATGGTATCAGACTGGGGTATTTGGCTAGGTTATTGCATACATGAACATATATGCAATGGTGATAGCCTTATGTGAGTGATGACATAGTGAGACTAAGAAATTCCACTTGCCAATAGGGGAGATGATAGTGACTTTAGAGGATGTTTACAAGATTTTTTGATACCTGTGTGGGGGATGCCAATAATGGCTATTAGGGAGGTGACATTAGAGGTAGTGGTATAATGATTAGTGGGGCTCAAAGTTTAGTATCATATTTAGAGTGGCTAGTTTCCTTTAGATGAGCACTTACACTGAGTAGCAGTGGAGAGGAGGATTTATTTTTATGTATGTAGGCTAGTTTTAGGATATATTGCCCTAGATACTGGTGGTATATGAGTTATGTTGGCATTGATACTGATGATTTTTGGATTGTAGACATTGGGGTCCATATGAAATGGGGCTCATTGATGCTATCCAAGTTGTATCATGACCTCCATCAGATTGTATACTAGGGTTCAGTGCACTAGGGGAGGAGAGTGGGGTTTTTTACATTGTTATAGGTGTGGTCCTGGGAGCATATTATAGTGTTTTGGCTGATTGGGTGGAGGGATAGGTAGGTAGAGGAGTTGGTTGTGTATAGTTGGGGTGATCTGCTCACTTATCATCATATAGAGGAGGTGGACTATTAATGAGTCCAGCTAGATGAGATACAAATCCTTACATGGAAACCATATATGGGTATCGAGCCATGGGCAAAGGAGAGGCTACATTTTTCATACATCATTTTACCATGTTTTATTTTTGAGTGGTGGGAGTATAGAGTAGTCCTAGCCAGATATGGTCCTTCGATAGATGGGATGGCCACAGGTTGCCCCAGGGGAGCTAAACTAGTATTAGCATGTGACGCAAGAGCCATTCACTATTTTTGGGTCTACACTTTACAGGGAGGGTTACTACAGGAATAAAAAGACATAACACCATAGAAGTGGGAATGGTTTGGGGGTGTTGTAGATGCAGGCTCGAATCAAGTGTATCGAGATGGGTTTGAGTGCCTTGGGTCAGTAGGTTGGGATCAATTCACCAGAGTAGCAGTAGTAGTAAGAGAGATCACCTAAATGGTGAGGTAGGGGAGATATGCTACCAAGGGGTTATGAAAATAAGTAGAGGCAAATGTATAGGAGGAGACACCACTAAGGTGAAGGTAGAGGGTTGTGAAGGAGGAGAGACTAAATGAGGTGAGGCCACAACTAGAGAGGGGAGAGGATAAGTCAATGGAGGAGGGAAGACCATAGGAGGATGTTGGATAGGGGCCGCAAAGGCCAATAGGTAGAGGAGGAAGATCATCATTAGGGGAAGGAGATGATGGATTGGTAGGCAAGTATGCATCCCTATAGTAAGTACATGTGGCAACTAGCCAACTGCTATAGGATATGCAGTAGGAGAGGGATGAACTTAGGATATAGTGAGACAAATTTCATCATGACTAGGATGTGGCACAGGGATAGGTAGATAGACCAGGGATAGAGTTTGGGATGCTGTAGGTATAGTCTAGGTGATTTGAGGGGAGATTAGAGGTGATGGATTTGTAGAGACATATGTTGCAAGGGAGGATGGATACTATCTAGGAGGAGAGGGATAAATTGGTGGTGGAGGTAGTGATGTTGAGGGCCCAAGTGGTGGTAGGTGGAGGTTTGGAGGAGTTGAGGTAGTTAAGGGGGGGGTGGAGGATCTGAGGGAGAGAGTAGGGTTCTATCATAAGAGATATCATGCATTGGTGCTAGTAGATTAGATAGAGCACTATAGACGATTGACACAATTCAAAGACAATTGGGACCCATACAGGCATGCATGGAGTGGGAGAGTGGGTAAAGAAATAGGGACTTCTGGAGGACAAGTGGGTCTCAACACATAAGGAAGAGCCATAGGATAGGGTAAAGCAAGAGGTGGGATAGGGGGATAGGTGGGATACTCAAGGGGGCCAGATGAGGCCACCACCTCCACTAGCAACAAGGTCATATGTAGAGAGGGACACCCATGAGTCTCATGATGAGGAGGTTTTGCAGTTTTTAGAACTATTGAGCAACAGAGAGCCTCAATACCAAAATAATAATGCTTATACAATCTAGGGATTAGCCATTTCCTATTTTTAGTTACAGATGCAAACCATTTGGAGCCAACATTAACAAAACCAAGAATGGTTTTCTTCTCTTTAGGCCTTGCAAAAACAAGATGGGTATACCTAAGGGATGACTCAATCTAACTGTTGTTGTATGAAAACTATCTTAGTTTCATTCTAATTCCCATCCTCCATCCATAAACACACAACTAATTGTGACATTTTAAATAGAATACATCCCATATAATAGATTTGGTCATAAAGTCTTCTGTAGATTTGCAAGTATTCTTTGCAACAGTGGCTAACTAAGGCTAGAATATTTCATGCTAACTAAGGCCTCATTAGTACCCAAATGTATCTCTTCTAGCTCTTGAGGTTTGCAATCTTTAGCACTAGGATTTATCCTATCTTGGTTATCAAAAATATTCTCCAAAAAAACAAAACCTTTTGGTACTTTATTTGTTTTTAACTATATAACCTCTTGACCAAAAATTGTTCCCCTTCCATCTATGGTCTCAACCAAGTCACTACAATCTAATTCTTGTCCATGGTATTTATTCTCATTTAGCAAGAAATTCACAATGTCTTTGTCATCTTCAAAGGCTTGCTAATGCTCAATGTTGTCAGGTATTGATGGCCTATTTTGAACTTCAATTTGTGATATTCCTACAAATGATACTTCATGTGGCTTAATTTCTACATTTTCCAATAGGTCAGCCATCTTATTTTGAGTCCTATCCCTCCATGAGATACCAAATGCATCAAAGAATTCTATCTGATCCCAAAGAACATTTCTATACTGCTTTAATCTTCTATTTTTGGATGCATAGGTTTCTTTTATTTGGGAGATAATCAATTCAAAATCCCCTATTGCATGCAATTTCTTAATTCCATGGTGGATAGAAACTTTCAATCCTAACAATAAGGCTTCATACTCAGCTATATTATTAGTACATGAAAGATTCAAGGTAAAAGAATATTTGAAAGTGTTCTTCTCTAGAGAAACAAAAACTAGCCTTGCCCCTGCACCCTCTTTAGAACTAGCCCTATCAAAGAACATTGTCCATAATATTGGTGAGTCTGCACAACACTCAACTTCATGTTCAAAAATAGTAGGCAGATTCTCAACTTCTTGAATAATCAATTCAGCTCTGAATGCATTCACACTAGTATCTAAGAAGCAAGTGACATCTTTTTCAATTTCTTCCCCTAATATGCGATTGACCCTTGGCTCTCTGTTTACCTTGACAACTTTATCTCCAATGTGAAAAGTAGCATAGGTTAAGTCACATTGTAGACTACCTCCCATAGCAGCACTCCATTTTCTAGAAAGCAACATTCCATAGTGTGGAGGTATATCCATTACAAGGACTGTCATGGTCAACTCTACCTCAAGATATGTAGCTAATTTGAATGGTAAAGCATTTATGGTACCTATGACTAGGACTTCCCTAGCATCCATACCTCTGCATTTTCCCTACTTGGTGTTCACTTTCAACCCTAAGGCTTCCATTACTTTGAAAGGCATTATGGTGTTAGAGGCTCCTAAGTCTATCATGAAATTTTCTAGGGTCTTCCCTTTTATAATTAAACTGAGAAAGAATGGGTCAATATCTTCTATGTATGCTACTGATGAGTCATACAAGAACATTTGGAGAATTTGGGACATGATACCACTGTCCTCTATTACTAAAGGGGTCTACTAAATAACACTTTGTTCTACATTGTTATTGCTATTTCCTATCCCTCCCAACCATGACAAGGCTTTACTCTTATGTTCTTCAATTCTAAAGAGTTCAGACAAAGGTACCTTAACAGTGATTTGGGACAACATGGATATCATATCAATTGGCTTAGACATAGTGGGTTTAACAATCATCCCTAGAGTAGAAGCCTTCTGAGCAGCAGGGATTACTATTTTCTTGGAATTATTAGATCCCGATCCCTTCTCTTGCATAGTTGCTTTTGCTATCTCATGAGCTTGGAATTGCACTTTCTTCTTGGGTTCCCACTACTTAGTTTTAACATCTTTAGCCTTGATAGTCATTGTATTAGTCTTCTGGTCTTCATCTTTCATCTTGTGAGTGATATCTTTTATGAATATACCATAAGGCTTCCCAATTTCATTGTTAACTATTCTGTTTCTCAAATTATAATTGCTATGCACTTGGGAAATCATTTCTGTAGTGATCCCATCAATTTCTTCTTTGGAAAGCATTCTTAAACTTACACGACCCACTTTAGAAGATGTAACACATACCTTCTCTTCATCATAGACTTCGTTATCTAAAAAAAATTGTTGATGATGTAATTGACAAGCAATTTTATTGTTCTCCGAGTCACTTTATATTTCCTCTAAATCAGAATCAACACAGTCACTACACATGCTTACCATATTATAACTTACATCATCATGACTCTTCTCTTCTTCATCCTCCTTAGTTTGTAAACTATGATTAGAAACAAATGACTAAGCAACTGCACAATATTCTACTGAGTGGGGTGATTGACAAATAATACACCATGGTACATTATCATTCATATTTACTAAACTTCTTTGTAGAGGATTTGGTGTACCCTTATCTTTTACATTTTGGGTTTGGTTAGGGATTGGCTTACCATCCTTCCACTGAGTTGTATAGGGGTAATTTTGCATTCTAGGTTGTCTATTAAAATTGCTATTATTCACAAGGGTTTTCTCAGCAACATTTGGCTTATTGAAACTAGTGGGATTAATCTTCTTTAGCAATCCCAACACCTAGCCTATTGTAGGTTCTTCTGGCTTCTTTCCTATAGGAGTTTTATCACCCTCCCTTTTGTTATTATTCTTGGGATTAAAAAGCTTTGGATCATCTCTCCTACCTACTTTGCTAGATGCCTTCCTATTATTCTCTATATTTACTGCAACCTTATAGGCATCCCTTAAGGTTTTAGGATCCTTATCCCCCAATTGGTAAGCCATTTTTCTATCAAAAGCATTAAAATAAATTATGAGACAAACACCCTCATTCAACCTCATAACCTAAAACAATTTGTACATACCTTTCTGGAATCTCACATTGAAGTCAAATGTAGACTCATTAGGATTCTTCTTCATATTGTTGAATTCATTTAACATGAATCCAAAATTAGTGCTATCTCCATATTGTTCTTTGAATAAATTCTCTAAATCACTCCATGAACTAATACTGTCATCAGGTAGCCTTCTGAACCAATCCCTTGCATCCTCAGTTAGGGAATGAACAAACAACTTCATGACTACATCCTCATGTTCAACTTCATAATCATTTAACATGTCTATGAAAACTCTCAAATGTTCTTCACTAGTAACAACATTATTTCTAGAAAACTTAACCACTTTATCTCTTAAATCAAAAGATATGGGATGTGGAGCACTAGGAATACTTGAAAATGATATTTTTCTATACTTTTCCATGTATACAATTTTCTTTTGGAAACCAAGAATATTTGAGGTACTTGTTATGTTAGCCTGGTTTAGAGGAACACTTTGGAATTGTTGAGATTGGAGAACAGGGGCCTGAGTATAGGTCATGGATGATGAGATAGGAGCAGACTGAGATATTCCTTGAATTGAAACTATTGGTCCACAAGGAGGTACAAAAATTGAAGCTGGGTTGGATAAATTTGGCCATGAGGCTAAGGTAGAATTAGACTTAATAAACTGAATTTTTCTCCTAGTTTCTATAGCTTGAGCTTCATTCTCCACCTTCTCAAGCTCTTTTGCAAGATCTTCCTTCTCTTTTTTAGCCTTTTCTAGATCTAGATCTAACTTTGACATAGAAGGTTTTATGGGTTTTCTTGGTTGAGCTTGAGGCTCATTTATTGGACTCCTATAGCTTTACCCTTTCCTTTGTCTACAACTTTCACAATGGGTTCTATAGGATTTACTTGTATAGGTTTATAGTCTTGGACTTGATCAATAACTGGTTCTTGCTTTTGATTCAAGCATTGTTCTTGTTCTTGAACTTTAGTTCTCATAGTATCTACATCTCCAAAAACATTAGTATGGAGAGTCATAGTTTTCTCTTCTAACTTTTTATTCTATTCCTTCAAGGCAACCATCCTTCTCAGTAGAGCATCTCTTTCTATTATTGCATCCAAGGTGGCTTGCTCCTTCTCTTTTTCAAGATGAATGCACTTAGCTTCTTCCTCAGCAACCCATTTCTTTAGAAATCCTGTCTCTAATTGTAATTCTTTAGGATCTATAGTAGTAGCTTTGGAATCAGTAGGGTCATCTAGATCTATTAGGTTAGGTTCCATGTATAAGGCTGCCTTGGGGTTAAAAGGAACTCCAAATGAGTTCTTGAGTCCTAATTTTTGATTCATGTTAGCTATCAGACCTGGTCTAGGGGATATATTTCCTATTGGTGACATATCCTTATCTTGATATGTTCTTTCATTTGGTACTAGGGTATTGAAAATGCCTCCTAAGAGCCTTGTGGTTTTTGATTCATAATTGAGTGAAGAAGACTCTCTCCCTAATACTAGTTGATACTGGGAATTCATGGATACACTACCTCTAGGTTTCTAGGTGGGGTTTGGATCTATCCTTTTCGTATTTAGGTTCTTCCTACCACCTTTTGGTAAATCAGTATACATTGGTTCATCGGGATGGGTTATTGCGTAAGCTCTTATGTTTCTCCTTTTGTCAGCCATACTCACTATTTATAAGATTAGTACTAGCTCCAAAACCTTAACTGAGTTGCCACCCTATTTTAGGGAAATATGACAATTATAATTATTCCTGACTTCAAGGAAAAACACAAATAGAAACAAAAATATCTGACCTAGATGGACCAATCATTGATATTATAAGACTGCAACTCTTGCTTTGTAGATAAGACACTTCAAGAAGTTGGATACATCAGTGTATCATTGTGGTACTTTGACTTTTCTTTCTTTCTTTTTAAATTCTCAAGGTTTTTCACCAAAAAATCCCCTTATAACCATGGGAAAAACTTAGACAACCTGACACATACGTACGCAACAGGACAAAAGAAATTGTAGTACTTTTCATAGATGTCTTGGACAACTCCCCATAGAGTTTCCATTTTGTTGGAGTTTTTAAAACTACTAAGAAATAGAGAGCCTCAATACCAAAATAATAATGCTTATGCAACCTAAGGATTAGCCATTTCCTATTTTTAGTTACAGATGCAAACCATTTGGATCTAACATTAACAAAACCAAGAATGGTTTTCCTCTCTTTAGGCTCTGCAAAACCAAGGTGGGTATACCTAAGGGATGACTCAATCTAACTATTGTTGTATGAAAACTATCTTAGTCTCATTCTGATTCTTATCCTCCATCCATAAACACACAGCTAATTGTGACATTTTAAATAGAATACATCGCATATAAAAAATTTGGTCATAAAGTCTTCTGTAGATTTGCAAGTATTCTTTGCAACAGTGGCTAACTAAGGCTAGAATATTTCATGGAAACAAGTATTGACCAACTTTGAAGATCTTTAGGAAATAAAAGTAAAATTGATTGTAAATTTGCATTTGATACCCATCTATGATCTATTTCTCTTCAAACTAAATTAATTTGACCAGTGTCTAATCTATTGGGGTTCAGAGTCTATTGCAATTCCATGGATCTGATCTGTTGCCTTACAACAAATATCATCAGAAATTCTCACTGGACTTTATCATTCAAAACATCCTTCCTATTACTACAACAATATTATCAATTTCATCAAAGCTTTTACATAATTCATCAAACTAATAGCAGTGATGAAAAGATATATAGCCTAAGTGGATTGCATTCAATTGCATAAGCTTTTACTCACACAACATCAAGATGACTAAGTAATCAAGAGGAGACAAAATTCAAAAAAGAACTGATATGTGGATAGTTCATAATTTGTATTCATTTTCTTTAAAAATTGTATACATTTGCAATAAACCCTGAATGACCTTGGAAAGAAACACAAAGATCATTCTATATTCATGTATTCTTAGGAATTAATAGAGAAAATATATCATAAAACTTGTTCCAAACATTGGACTGAAAAAAACTAAGTATATCACCTAAAGCATTAGAAATAGGACCCTCACATTACCTTGAAAACTCATTTATATAGGCAAGAGTTGCAATAAGAAAAGGGCAAATGTGATTGACAGGTGTCCTTCAAAAGATTCTTACATACACCTATCACAAGAAGACAAAACTATGAATAACAAAAAGACTGGTACATTGAAAATCCTTTTGTGGGTCTGTTTCTATTATTCCCCTTGGAAAGCCATTTAACACTATGATTGGATTCTTTTATCATTCTGGTTCCTCGGGGTGTGAAAGTGATGAGTCATCTCCTGCTACCTAAGGATTCTCTTTGTATTTATCATCAATGGAAGGGGTGACTTCTGTTTTTGCACCTTTTTCTTCCTCATCATCCTCTACCTCATCATCTCCTACCATCTGCTCTATAGACATAAATTTTTCTTTCCACTCAGCGTAGTCAGTGTCATCTGGCCAATCAAAACTTAGGACCTCTCTTTGTGTAGTTATTAAGGAACTTGTAATTGCCTCCATATCCACATGATCTTTTCTAACATTATTGTAGAACAACTGAACCTTTACCAACTCTTCATTTTTCATTGCCCATAATAGATGGTCTAGTTCATTTATAACTTTATTCATTCTTTCACAAAATATTTCATCCAACTCCTTCTTCCATTCTTCCTTTTACTTCACTTTCTCAATTGTCTTTAAAGCACAAGGGAATAAATCAAATTTCTCTGTAAAATACTTGGAAAAACAAATAGTTAATCTTCTTTGAAAAAGGAATCTTGTTTATCATCAAAACTTTGTAATTTATTTAATACATCAAAAATCTTTTCTTTTTGATGACAAGTTAGTTGGATAATAGATATACAGATAGCAGTGATATCTTCATTTCTTTCTATCTATTTTTGTACTTTGGGTCAGAATACAACTTCATTTCCTCTTAACTCATCCTTGATAGCTACAATCCTTTCTATTAAGTCTAAAAATGATGGCCATTCAATTCTATCCATTAAATTCATGATACCCTACCTCAATTTTTCTTCATATTGATTATTAAGTTCTACATGCAATGCATATAACTTATTTTTCTCCTCTTCAAAATCCTTTGCAATATAGAATTGAGGCCTTTCTGGGGTATTTGGTATCTCAATAATTGGTGTTGATTCAAAAGGCTCAATAGGTGGCCATGGGGGGTATGCAATCCTGGGTTTACTGGACTCTCCTAATTTTCATTTCTCAAGAATCTTCTCCATTTGAGTCACTTTATTTTCTAATGATTCTATTTGCATACCCCTCTCCTCATATGCTTTTAGAACTTCTTTAAACCTAGCATTGAGTTGATAAAATCATCTTCTTCTTGGCTAGAGACCATGCTACCAAATTTTAGCATTTTTGATGCCATTCCCATTATTTTTTTACTACCTACTTTACCAGCCTTGAACATTGTCAATGCACTAGTATGCTCTGCAGTAGTAATCTCATGCATTCTGGTATTGTTCCTTTTTTCCATAGACAAAATAACAAGGGCTTGGTAGTCATCACAAAACTTGACTCCTCTATGAGACTGTAATATCTCTTCCTCAGCCCTTAATTGAACATTCTTTTGTTTTCTTATTGAGTCAAAAACAATGGGATTCACTATATCCCATTCTGGAAAAAGGAGGAGTCCTGATTGTTTAACTATCTACCTCCCAACTTCAGGTGTAAATTGAGCAAAGTCATTCAAAAAATTAGACTTTACCTCTTCCTTAATATCAGAGTCAGGTTTGTCTGGCTGTTCTATCTTTATCTTCTCACAAGTTTTCTCAAAATTTCCCATGATTAATCTCTACAAAAATTAAGCAAACGCCCTAGATTTTACAAAATTGTCATCATTAATAAATTTCTTTGAAGCCTGGGCAACTATGGGATCAATCTCTTTACCTTGATAATTAGCCATAGTGAGATCCAATGAAGGTGCAGGTGGTTCTTGAGGCTCTCCAATCTCCAAATCTATTTAAGTAGCAATTACATCTCCCTCTCCACCAATTTGTCTAAGCTACTCCCTTAGAGATGTTTCATCATCAATTCTAATTGGGGATTGGCTTGGGTAATATTGCTCCACTTGGGAAAAAGACCCTTGCTCTAATCTTTGTCTTGTTGGAGCACTGGGTATAGATGGGCTTCTTGGGTCTAGTCTCTATTGAAGAGGAACCTGTTGCACATTCTGGATCATCACGTATCTTGCCCTTTTCTGCAAGGTATATTGGCTAGGAGCCACTACATTTCTACTATTGATCCTCCTTTGCACCTCTGTAGCCTTGTCTGGATATGTCTCAACATACATGGCCTTCTTCTCATTCATAGTTTGGATAATCATAGAAAAATTATTCATTAATATGCTTGCATCTTGGCTCCCCAATATTTTTTTATCTTTCAATGGGTCATACTAGGGGTCAAAAGCACTAATAAATTATAGGGTCTTGCTGAATACTATCCATTTCTCCTTTCTCAGTTCTTGTTCTTGCAAAGTAAAAACATTTTTGATCACATCCTCTGGATACTAAACTTGTTGCACCATGCGAGAAGCTTTCACCCTCTCTCTTAAGAGGTCATAGAATCCTTCAGGATCAATAAATCTGGCATGAGATTCTACCATGTTATATCTATCTAGAAAAAAATTCAGGTGCTTTCACCCTTTTCTCACAAAGAAAAAATCATGTACCACAGTAACAATTGGAAAAAAGGTACCCTTCTTAGGGAACTCCCTCTCATCTATAGTGCCTATTTGACATAACAGCTTAGCTATTCCTACCTTCAAGGGCACATGAAATGGTAACACATGTGGCTTCCCCAAAAAACCATATACTCTTATTATAGTTGAAACATTATAAGGGATTATATCCCCCCAATTATGACTAACCAATAGTCCTTGTGCATGGTCCTTAGGTCTAACCAATTCTAACAGTGCTTGTGGAATTTTGGGGTTGTCCCCTTTATAAAGTAACCTAAGCTTCAATGCAAAGTATCTGTCAAATCTCACATAACTGGCATCTATAGCCTCTGAAGTCATATCCACATTCCATAACTGCACTAGGTTCCTTTCTCCATCCCTAGTTGTTTCTAGCTCCATACCCTTGGAGAAAAAGCTAAATCCCTTATACAAGCATACATGCATAAGAAATGAATACCAACATAATGGTTTGTCCACTTTTCCTTGTGCTATTCCCAAAAAACCATTGTGAATTTCTTTCACAAGAAAAGTAGCAAAATCTAGAATAGTGCTCATCCCAAATTGAAGAGTCTGAGCCATAACAAGGACAATTGAGCTTGGGATTTGATCAGCTTCATCCATCCCAAAAATTTTGCAAAGAGAAAAATATAATGCTTGATCCCTAAGGTTAAAATGCCTTCTTAGTAACAACTCTGGGGTATTGGCTGTAATCATAGGCAAAGTACTATTTTTAGCAGCATGCTCCTGGAGTGGCCTTGTTCTTAGGTAAATCCTTTATGCATCATACTTTGCTTGAAGGTCATCCATATCAATAGTTTCATGAAAACCTCACTAATTAATTCAAGGAAAAACCTAAAAAAGATTCACTCTAGCATGGTTCTTTACCCACCCTGTAATTGAATCATATTTCTTGGCCAAATCTATCAACAAATCACTATCAAAGAAAACTGTGAGGACTGCTAATTTACCAATGTCAAACTCCCATAAATTGCTCATAGGAGTGTCTAGTTTTTGCTCTGAAAACCATTTCTTAAACAATTCCAAACCCCACATGGAAACTTGGGCATCTCTTACCCAATTTTCTTTGTCATAAAAACTTTCTGCTACAGCTACCCTAGGGTGTTTTGGAATGACTTCCCTCCCCTTAGTTATTTCATGTACTGATGAAGGGAATTGTTCAAGAAAATCATCATGCACAAAATGTTTTAGATAATTCATTTGTCCAGTGAACTCTTTTCGAGGAGGCATTTTGAATAAACCCTACAAATTTTATAACAACAGATACTTGATTTTTTAAAGAATCACATAGTACTTACCCACTAAAATTTGCACTTCTACACTGTACAATTTCCTCTGCAACTTACTAGATCGCTAGATAAAATTTTTGTGCCCTGGTTCTAAAATTTATGTATGCTCTAATGTTCTTTCTGCACCTTGGTGATTCATCAATGGTGAGATTGTGAGTTCTTTTCATGCATTGAAATCATACAAATGAAATCTAAACTATATTTACTCTTAGTAACCGTTACCTCCAAATTGAAATCAGATTTGAATCCTATCCATAGATTTTCACCAGATCAGATGGCTTTGATTTAAAAAGAAACAAGCTTTATGGCTTTAAAAATAAGGCCCAATGTTGCAATACTGCTTACCCACATTCCTTAAATTTCTTGCATGTTAGAATTACGAGAAAGCACCATTCATTGATCAAGATAAGATCAATGGTCAAATAGATCTATAATTGAATAAAGTCTAGTCAGCTATGTTGACCAATAGGAAGCCTTTATATGAGTTTGTGCCTCCTAACAACTTCCACGCTAGCAAGTCCCATATCTTCTTTTGAGCAAGCAAGTGCTTGACATCATTCTTTCCATGTGTTAAGCTTGCACATTCTTGCTTTCCTTATTGAACAAGCAACTTCATAATGCGGGCTTGCACTAACCCTCAATCTTTGAAAGGTCTATGGTTGATAAGGCTTTGCTTCCATATGGTAGTACATATCAACGATCATTTTACAACATGGCACACTACAACACACACTAAAGATTCTTGACCACACTTTTCTATGTGTCAAAAAATTGCATGCCCACTTTATTTATCTCTTGTGCAACTTGAAAATGCGAGCATGCACTGGCCTTTGATCTTTGATAGATCAATGGTAATAGAATCATGTGTCTTAAATACCACATTGGCTGAATTGATGAATAAAATAATTCCATCCATTCCAACTCATCTGACACTTGCCACAGAAGACATCTCAACATCATCCTTGGGAACGCTAGGCCCATATTGTCAGACTGTGCCATGTGTCCTATTTATGCTTTCTTGCATTATTTAATTCTCAAGCATCTCCTTCTTGCAGGAAAGTGCTAGCCCTTGATTTAAATGAAATCAATGGTTGACAAATCTTGGTGATAAAGAAATACCTCTATTAGCAACTCAACCAATGATATTGTAAGAATTCCAAAATGTGCACGAAAAGTACTAACGAGTCTGCAGAAGGTTATGACAACGTATGACTCATCACAAACTTCATGGCTCACTAAGACTTAAAAAGGGCAAGGGCTACGTGTCATCAAAGAACATGCCCGCATTATTTAAAAACCTTGCATCTCAAAATTGTGAGAATATGATACCCATTGATTTGAACAAGATCAACGATCACAGGGGTATTTCTTAATAAAATGATCGAGAAATTTTTAGAAAAAGCATGGCCATGTAAGGTTTAAACAAGATTTTAATGAAGTCATGCTTGCGCAAGCCTCTCCTTAGGGTAGAAGTAATATACCTTAAGAGCATTTTTTTTTGAAATATTATTTTCAAGGGTTTTCACAGTTAGGGTTTTTCAACTGATTGCTCTGATGACAAATCTTGAGAATTTGATAAAATTCCAACAACATAGATACCAAAACATTAACTAGGGTCATCTAAGAATTTTGAGAAATAAAACGAGCAAACCCTAAAATGCATGGTATAATGACTACAGATGATTTTTTTATTGATTTTGTTAAAATTTTCTCTGTACTATCAAAAATTAGACCAACAAGAGGATTAGTGATATGTTATTTTTGTGTAGTATTATTGTATGCATTTTTGTGGGTGCAAACCCAATGTATTGATATGGGCATTTGTATGATATGGACACTAGATTTTTTCACTATGATGGACTTTCAATATTTTTTTAGGGATGGGTGGGTATTCATTATTCATTATTCTTTGTGGGTGTGATATACATATATGATCATTCTTTGGGGTGCGATATAGATATACAGAGTACTATGTCATGAGTTGTGTTTTATGTGAATATTTTGTATGAGATGTATATGGTTAGATGTAGAAGAGAGGTTGGCATGGTTATATGCAAGATGTGATGTTTATGGGGTGTATGATGTTACTAATGTGTTACGATGCTATGATGAGATTTGGGAAATAGTTTATGATGGCTAAAATAACTGGAAATGAATCTAAAATATGATGATGGATGTAATGTGTTTCAGCTTTATGATGAGAAATATAATTTGAATAGACTTTTTAAATGGTGATAATGAAACATGATAACATGACTATAAACTAGGATGATAAAATACAATCAAATAAAAGAAAACTATGATGGTGAAACATATTAAATGAACTAAAATTATGATGGTAAAACATGATAAAATTAACTCAAACTATGATGGTGAAACATGATAGAATGAACTAAAAAATTGTTATGGTGAAACATGATCAAATGACCTAAAAAATTATGATGGTGAAGTATGAACTTTAAAAATTACAATGGTGAAACATGGTGAAATGAACTCAAGCTATGATAGTGAAACATGAACTTAAAAATTATGATGGTAAAAACATGGTAAAATGAACTCAAACTATGATGGTAAAACATGATAAAATAAACTCAAACTATGATGGTGAGACATAATAAAATGAATTTAAACTATGATGGTGAAACATGATAAAATGAACCAAAAAAAATATGATGGTGAAGTATGATAAAATGAACTCAAACTATGATGGTGAAACATGACAAAATGAACTAAAAAATTATGATGGTGAAGCATGAGCCTAGGGTTAATGATTCTTAAATTTATGATAAGGAAGATGAACTTAATGTTCAGGATAGGGAAAGTGAATCAAGAGATTTTGATAATGGAGGGATTGAAAGCTATTCTATGATAATGAAAAGATGACCCAAGAATGAACCTTAAAGATCAGGATGAGGGAAAATGAAGAGCAACATAGGGTTTTAAGATGATGCAAATCATGACTTGAAAATAGGAAAAGGGATTAGGGGAATGTAGGGGGAGGTGAGAGAACATGATATGAAATGTAAGTAGAAGGATAGGGAAAGATATGTGGGTTGTAGGAAGGTGGAATAGCATACAATTGATTGACCATAACCTTGGTTTGATGGTGGAAACAATATACACAACTTTTTAAACATAACGGTTATAGGAGACTGAAAGGGATAGAAATGAGTAGGAGAATGGGATGAAAGGAAGAGGTGATAAATTGGTAGAATGGAGCTTGTGAAGGAATAAGTGAGTAGATAGGATAAATGTGTAGTGTAGGAGGAGAACGTATAGGATGTAGATAGTATAGATGCATAAAAAAGAGGTATGAACAAGTAATTTTCCATATGAGACAAAATAACACAGGTGATGGGGTATACTTGAAGCTTGTGGGTAGGGTACTTCATAAAGAATTTCCACCATGTATTGTGAGCACTTTATTTGATATAGGAATATTAGGGATATGCCAAGGTTACTAAGAACATCAAGGTATTTTCCCCAATATTAAATAGGACCGACTCGCACAAGCACGCAAAGATTGCCCCAACATCACACATGAGTCTTAGAGAAATCAACATGGAAAAGATGTTGGGTGATACACAAGAAAATAATATTTCCCAAATGCATCATGTGATCATTAATGAAAACATGTATGGAATATGTAAGAGTCATATCTGACTCACTCACAAGCGAAAAGAGACCTTGATCAAAACCTTTCTTTCAAATTGCCCTAGTTAGAGTGCACCATGATATAAGAGATCATGGTGACCATGAGCAAGCAACAACTAAATTATTTGGAAAAGATCCATTTGAAAAAACTACAAAAAATGCAACATCATAAGAAAGAATAAATCCATGAAAAAACAACCTTTTGCCAAAGAGATTAGTACAATTGGATATTGATGTCCTAATCTTAGGTATGAGGAAGGATGCATCTTATAAGAACCTAGCAGTAGTATTTGGGGACTGTGACATAATTAGCAACTATAACTTTTTATAGACAACCTTCTGGTGATGCAAGGTCTTGCTATAGGATTAAAAGATGTACAAGTGTGACTATACAACATGCAAGTGGTTTAGAAATTGTGGTAGAATATAGTAGCAAGTTTGCATATGATAGGGAAAAGCTCAATATGAGGAGGTAGCATGATACATATAATACTTACATTTTTCAAGGGTATGATACAAGGATATGGTACAAAAGGATAAAATATAATGGATATGATACATGTGGTAAGGTACAAGGGTAGGATAGATGTGTGAACCATGGTAATTTACACTATCCTGATGAGTTTTAAGGATAATGATAATATGTCATGAGTTATGGGAGTGTGGGGATGGAACTCTTGGAACACCTTTGGGAAATGGGAAGATGGGTGATGAGATGTGGAGGGGTGATGAGGGAGGTGTAGGTCATTGATATATAATGAATAGGATAAGTACACATGGTGCCTATTTGCTAGGTTTTCACTAGGGTACCTATCCAAGGCACTTGAATTGCCCAGTTTTCACCATTAGATGCTTATTTTTCTTTTCTATTTTTTTGCTTTGAGGTAGCAAGATACACTAAGGATCTTAGGCATTTAATTTCTTGAGGTGAATGATGTTGGTGGGATCATTCAATACTTTACCTTCAATTGTGGATAGTTAACAGGCCCCTGAGCCAAAAGATGTTATGACCACATAAGGGCCAAGCCATGTGGGTTTGAACTTGCCTTTATTTTCTCAATCAGTTTGGACCTTCATGTTTTATTTGAGGACTATATCTCCTTCCTAAAATTGATGCTAATGGACCTTCTTATTGAAGTTACACTTGAGGATATTTTGATAGACCATGAGATGGTCATAGGCCTATTGCCTTTTTTCATCAAGTAGATCTAGCTAGGTGAGTCTAGCGACTCTGTAATCCTCATCTGATATCTAGCCCCATAAAGAAATGTATAGGGATGGGAGTTTAACCTCAATAGGGAATACTACTTCAGCACCATAGACCAAGGAGCATGGGGTTTTCTCAATGGATGTATGAAATGAGGTACAATAGGCCCATAAGGTGGGGTTGATTTAAAAATGCCAATCATAGCTAGAATCATTGACAACTTTCTTTAGGATTTTGAGTAGGGTTTTATTAGTTGCCTTTGCCTAATGATTACCTTGTGGGAAGTATCGGCTAGAAAAATGGTGATGGATATGAAGGGAGGTGCACAAATCTTCCATATTAAGGTTTTCAAAGTTACCTCCATGGTTAGTGAAAATGGTAGCTAAGATGCCAAAGTGACATATTATATGATAGAGGATAGACTTGGAGACTTGAGCTCCTATGGTGGTGATAAGAGGGACTACCTCTACCCACTTGGTAAAGTAATTAGTTGTAATGATTATCCACTTGTGTCCTTCTAAAGAGAGAGGTGCTCTTACACCAACAAGGTCAAACCCTCTACATGCAAATGACCATGGTGGTGCAATAGGTTGAAGACCTTAAGCTAGGGCTCAGATTAGATTGGCATGTTGCTGATAGGGTATACACCTTTTGACAAAGTCATCACATACATCATGCTCTAGAGTAGGCCAAGAATATCTAGCCTAAAATATCTTCTTAGCTAGAACTATTTCACTCATGTGAGCACCACAAAGTTTGACATGTACCTCTTTGAAAGCCATTGTAGCCTAGTTTTGGTCTAAACACTGAGAGAGAGTTTCATGATAACCACAATGATATAGGGTGTTAGCTATGATGGCATAACAAGATGCTCTATGAATGAGGTTCTAGTGTTTGGTTCATATGAGATGGGGAGATATGATACCATTTAGTAGGTAAGTGTAAATTTCATGGTACCATGGGGATTGGGGACACCCCAAGATGCATACCCATGTTGATTCATCATTCTCATATGTAGGCTCGTGTAGCTATTCAACTAAGAAATCATATTGTGTAGCCTCCTAAGGGATCTCCAAAAGTGAGATAATAGTAGAGATGGCATCTTTAGCCTTGTTTTTTAATCTAGGTATTTGTGTGAATTAAATTTGAGTAAAGTTTTGTTTCAACTAATCTATCAATTCTTTGTAAAGTTGAAGCTTGTCATCTTTAGTTTGGTATTCATCTATAACTTTTTTGATAATAAGTTGTGAATCTTTGAAGACTTGTAGCTTTGTGATGTTTCATTCAACTATTATTTTGAGCCCCACAATAAGGGCCTCATGTTCTGAGATGTTTTTGGTAAACTAGAACTAGAGTTTAAAAGATTTAGGAACGTAATCACCTTGAGGGGTGACCAAGAATATGCTGGATCTAGAGCCATGGGACATGTAAGATCCATCAATGTATAACTTTTGGGATGGTTGTTCCTATATCAAGCAGAGGTGTGTGATCTGAAACCAAAGGTGCATCAGCCAAGTGATCTATATAGCTTGACCTTTGATAGCCTTTTTTGTTGATATAGTGGATGTCAAACTCACTAAGAATTATGACCCATTTAGCTACACGCCTTGTGAGTACTATGCATGAAAACATATATTTTAATGGATCAAGCTTGGATATTAGTTGCATAGCGTGGCTTAACATATAGTGATGAATCTTCTGAGTGGAAAAAATAATAGCTAAGTAGCTTTTTCCATTGGTGTGTAATTGAGCTTGTACCTAACTAGAGTATAATTGATGTAGTGAATAGCCCTCTCTTTCCCTTCATCATCAAGTTGTTCTAGAAGAGCACCTAGTGTTATTGGGGTAGCTATGTTGTATAATATGAGTGGGCATCCAACAAATAGAGGAACTAAGATAGGAGGATTAGTCAAATATTGCTTGATCAGTTCAAAGTTAAGTTGGAAAATAGGATACCACTTGAAATTTTGATCCTTTTTGAGTAAATGTGTTAATGGTTGACACTTATCAGTAAGCTTGGAGATGAATCTTCTAATTGAATGTAGTTTCCCTTGGAGAGAGAAAAGCTATCTGAGTGTCTTAGGGGGAGCCATATCCATGATGGCCTTGAATTTTTTAGGGTCATTCTCAATACCACACCATGATACAATGAACCCCATGAGCTTTCTAGATGTAACATCGAAGACACATTTCTTGGGGTTAAGCATGAGATGGTACTTAGCTAGTCAATTAAACACTTCCTAAAGGTGAGGTAAGTGATCAAGGGCATTAAGAGATTTGACTAGAATATCATCCATGTAATCTTCAAGAGTTTTGTAGATTAGGTCATGGAAGATGACCTCATGGTGCACTGATATGTTTCCTTGATGTTCTTTAATCTAAACAACATCATGTTATAACAAAATGTCCCCCAAGGGGTGGTAAATGTTGTCTTATTCTGATCTAGATTTGCTATCTAGATCTGATTGTATCCAAAAAAACCATCCATGAGTGATAAGATTTCATTTCCTCTAGTGAGATTGACAATCATGTATATGTTTTGTAATGGGAAATCATCCTTTGGGAAAGCTTTGATGAGATCTCTAAGTTTGTGCAAATCCTAATATCACCATAAGTGTTTGTAATAGGTACAATTTTGGATATCCATTTTGAATAATCAATCAAGCAAATGATCTTCACCTCTAGTAGTTTTTATAGCTCTACTTTAACCAATAAAGAAACTTTGAGATGCATCTTATGAAATTTTTGCTTGACAAGCTTAGCCTTTAGATCCATGACCTTACATGGGGTCCAATGATGACATGTCACATGATAGGACCATGCAAAAAGATTTACACAAAGGACTTCAACAAGTAGTTTTTCATATTTAGGTGGTAGAGATGCCACAATGTATGTGATCTTTGGTACCTCTGTTAGACTAATATTGACTAGTCTAGTTTCTTCTATCAAGACTGATGATATTGTAGTCCCATGATCCTATTGGGGAAGGATGAAATCTCCATCCTCAAGTGCCTCAAAAAGGTTTTCACCATTGGATGTGTCCTTTATTTTCTTTTGATTTTTTGAGTCATTTAATGGTGCTCCAGAAGAGTTTTCGCTAGAGGATGCCATTTCTTTTCTTTTTTTCTTTTTAGTTTGATTTTTCTATTCAATTTGATGACTGGAGATTTCCTCCTCCCTAAAATAACCTTTTGGATCCAACTTGTAGACATATGCTAATTGTGGTGGTGGCATTTTATGTGGTGTTTCTACTTCCATGAATCTAAGGAGTACATGCTCTATGGAGAATTCATCATCACGGGCAATACTTGGTTGGTCTCAATCAATGAGTTGAGGGTGTGCAAGTGGCAAGTCTAAGAGATTTAGGGATAAATGGAAGATCATAGAGGCTCCTAGGATAATTTTATCAAGGAAGATATCATCATAGGTTTCCTTTGCTACCTCCTTAGGAATTTCTTTGACCTCAACAGGACTATTTTGGATGTTTATGAAGGCATGGCCCTTTTTTGTGGTGCCCCCAGTTCCAGGGAGATCATAACTTAAACCTTTCTTTTTCTTTTCTTTGTATGCTTCCAAAGGTTGCTTAATGCCTAACACTTGATGGCCTAGACCACCTCCTTGATAATCCCATTGCTTGGTAGAAAGGCAATGTGACCATGGGTATTTTTGTTTGAAGTGATCAAGAAGTTCTTCACTTTTTGGAGGTGGCTCTTTGTATAGCCATGTACTAATGTTAGGAGTTTTTTCCTCTCCATTGAGGATACCTTTGGTAAAAAATGTGATAGGGTCAACTTTTCTAAGCTAAGGGGTCATATCTGGCTTTAGCCCCTAATATATCAAGTGCCCATGAGTATGTGGATCAAGTGGTAATGTGCCAACAAAAAAAGCATCTAAAAGATTGTATTCTCTACAACCTTGGTAGTTGATCTTAACCATGGAAAGCGTGTAGGCTAAAATGGTATCTAGATCATGGTAGGTGCCCTAGGAACTAGCCATGGTGTGGCCAATTGTGATTTTGGGATAATGGTTAGTGTATGAAGCTTCTACTGCATTGCAATAAGAAAAGGATTCAAGATCTACATAGATGATTATCTCAGTGATATTATGTTGAAAATTGATGCACTAATGATATGTGGATGGAATGGCCTTCATGGAATGAATCCATGTTCAACCAAGGAGAATGTTGTCTGGAAGGTTAAGATCAACTTTCTTTCAAACTATTTCTTGAGTGGCTAGGCCAACTTTGAGAGGTAGCAAGATGATTCCTTCAGTGGTGCAGTCTAAGTTATCATATGCTTCGATGGTGATGACCTCATTAAGGATATCTACCTTAGTGTATCCCATATATTTGATGAATTTTAAAGTACATAGATTCAAAGCCAATCTATTATCTATCATGACCCATTTGACTACAAAGTTAGAACCATGACAACTATGTGAAGTGGAAGTATATGTTGGGCTCGACTGTTGGAATGTCAAAAATTTTAAAGGATAGAGAACATGATGCAAATAAGTGACTGACCAAGTTGCAAAATTCAGTTCCATTAATGTCAGTAGGGATGTGTGACTCATGAAGATTATTGTCAAGGGTCTCTTGATAAAGTGAGCTTGTGCACAATAGATCTAAAATGGAAATTTGAGTTGGCATATTTCCAAGGTGTTCCAAGATGTTATATTGTGGTCCTAATGGGAGTGGTCCTAATGAAGGTGGTCTCAATGGTGTAGATATAAATGGGCCAACTATGTTGAGTTGAGGTCGTTGAGTGGTGGCCACACATTGGGCTTGTGGGCCTTTGATATTTATAACATTTATAGAAGGCTTGACTTGTGATATGAATCTTATGAGGTTTCCATAGTCCAAGTATACTTAGGTATAATTCTGAGACTTGTCTCAATTATCATGTTCTTTGAATTGAGCATTGTTAGGTTTTTTATTAATAGGAGTGTTTGTAGGTGCTTTTCCTATGTTTGTGTTGTGGGGAAGGAAAGAATTTTGGTATATCAGTAGCCCTAAATTTGGTGAGGCTTGTGCTCCCACTATGATCTCTTTTTGATCAATAAGGTCTTGGAAATAGTCCTTGAGTTGCATGCATTTGATAGTGGTATGGCCCTTGACATGATGGAATTTGAAAAAATCATTATCTTTATACCAACATGCCCTAGACTAATTATGTTATAAAGGTTGTGTCTGTGGATGTCAAATAAGGTTATCCTTGGCTAGTTTCTCAAAAATTGCATCAAGGGGTTCACCCAATGGGGTGCATACATGAGGTTTCCTCTGAATGCATGGTTTGGACCCAATCGAAAGTGTGATAGCATTAGTCTAGTTTTGATGGTTGGGTACTTCGACATTGTGCTGATTTTTTTGTACAAACACTTGTTGATAGATTGGTAGTTGTTTCTAATAAGGCTTTTGTTGAAAAAATGTGGTTGGTATGTTAGATGCTTCTCTAACAACATGAAAATATTGAGTTTTAGTGACTCTATTAGTAACTATATTCTTATTTTTGTTCTAGTATTGTGGTTTGTCATTGCTTGGACTACAATCTTGGGTGTTTTCCTTGTAAAGCTTGATGACACCATCTTTCATGAGACCTCATTCAAGTCCCATCCCTTTTTCATTAATGTCTTTGTACATTTGCAAGCAGTTCATAACCATGTGATTGACAAGACTATGATGCACATTGTTAATGAACATGTTGATAAGGTGATGTTCGGGGATGGTGCATGAGATCTGAGTTGTAAGAGTTTGCCATCATTATAAGTATTGTGCAAGGCTTTCTCCTCCCTTCTATTTGGCATGAACTATATCTACTACAAATAACCTGGTCTTGACCAAACAAGCATACTAAGCCACAAAGGCTTCAGAGAGATCAGCAAAAATTTTAATCGTGCCCTGGGCTATATGATAGAACCATTCAAGGGTAGGGCCTCCTAAGATTTTTGGAAAAAGCCATACGAGGAAAACATCATTATAGCTCACTTCTTGATAGTGCATATATAACTCTTTGACATGTGTAATTGGGTCACCTTTTGCACTAAATTTTTAAAATATTTGGGTTTCAAAGTGTTTAAGAAAAGGCATCATCATAATGGTCTTGTCAAATGAGTATGGACAATCATTTTTAAATTTAAAAGTTTTCATTTTTGTTCCATCTTTGAGGGATTTGAGAGCATTTTCTATCTCTTCCCATTTAGAGTTCATAGGTGGGATAACATGTGCCCCTGGTGTGAGCTATGTGGTGAATGGTGAAGGTTGATATGGAAAACCTTGACTACCATATGGTGATGGTTGAAATATGGGTTGCACAACTGTTGGGATGGGATGTTATTGGTTGTTGGAATGGGTTTTGGGAATACTGTTTCATCTTTTGGGTAGACTATTGATGGGGGAGTTGTGGTTGGGGGACATAGGTGTGGGGTTGATACCCAACTAGATAATTGCACGTAGGTTTTTGGACATACTGTTGGTGTAATGATTGCAGCTAAAAAGATGGTAGCATGAATAGTACATGGGCCATGCTTTGAGAAAGTAAAACTTGTCCAATATATATTTGTTGTGCTTTTGCTTGAGAAAGAAACTAAGTGTTAATGGGTGCTAGGTAATTGATGTGAGGAAGGGTGTTTACAACCGAGTGTTGCAACATAGGGATGACTTGGCTATTGCCTAAGGGTGGCATAGAAAAGTAGTTGGTAATGGGTGACAATGAGTAGACTTGAGGAAAAAGGGATGGATGTGACTAAGGTATAGGCATGGATGTAGTGCTAAAGAGAATACTAGTGGTAGATCCTCATGCCTAACCAAAACTCCAAGGTCCTAGTGGAAATGAGGTAGAGGTACTTTGGCTAGTGACAAATGGATTGATAGTGATGTTGGGTGGGATGAAGATGGAGGCATTCCTTTAGTGTACTGGAATGTGGATTGGACATTTGTGGCACTAGTGAATGGATATGATGTGTTTTGTGATGGAAGAGAAAATGTAGTATTGCCAAGTGAAAAAGGAGTATATTGTGAAATGGAGATAGGGGTGGTAGAAGTAGATGCAGATAGTATACTTGTGGTTGGTTGGGATGTGGTGTGGACTAAGGCTTGAGTGATGATGGGTTGATTATTTTGAGGAATAGAAATATTGACTTGGGTTGAAGGGATATTCAAGTCTATTGGTTCTATTTGTGTTGGTTGGTATCCGTTGCTTGGTAAAAAGAAGGGATCATGAGGGGTAGACAACCTTGTAGATGGTGTTTTCTATCTAAATAGATAATGCATAAGATTTATAATGTTGGTAGGTGGTAGTCTTCCAAAATCAAAGGCATTAACATTATCCCTTAAGAATTTTTCCATGATGGTCTCCTTCTTTCGATCTATGATGGAATTAATAATGGTTCCATGACCAAGCTACTTCATAAAAGCACCAATGTCTAGTGCATAACTTGATTCTTCTAGAATCTACATTGGTGGATTTGGTGGTTCTGTGGAGACTATGTGGTATGGCTATACTCAAGTTGTACTACTACTAAGACTAGAATCCATGTCCTTTTTCTATTCATTCTTACCAAGACGTGTAGTATGTGGCATGAAATAATGAGCTACCTAAGTATGGAGTGTGAAAAAGATGGAGGCAAGTATATGCGAGGAGGTGATTTCTCTAGATATGACTAGGGTGGAGGGACTTTCTAAGATGCAAAGGAGAATGTGTGGGAATGATCCAAATGATATCTAGGTAACCTAAATGATATGGTGCTAAGTAAAAGAGAGTATGTTTCCCTTATGTGTGAACTCAAATGAAATGGTGATATTAACCCTAGGGTATTCTTGTGACCTTTTGGAAGACAAATGATGATTCAAGTGTGTATCCCAACCTTTTGCTCAAGGTGATGAGGGATACAAATGAGAATGACAACTTATCCTAAATAATGATTAGTTCAAGGATACCTATGATAGTCTTATGGATGGAGGTTTCTAAGGTAAACAATTCTTAATGAGGTGATACCAAATGCTTAAGTGATGAGTAAATAATGGAGGATGCTTGGATCTATGATGTTTATTTTGGATACTTTTTGAAAACCTAAGATTGATGACAAAAGGGAGGGGACAAGTCTATAAAATGCTTAAATAGGATGATGAGATATATGAGAGACTAAGCCTATGAAGGGATAAGTGCATAAGTGTGTGTGGAGAAAGAAGGACCCAATCAAAGTAATACTAGAGTTGTTGATAAGGCTTTGGTTGACAACACATCTGAGAGTTAAGTTTTGAATTTTGTAATCCCACTCAGTTTGTAGTGTTATGTCAAGACTGTCTTTCTCAATCTGATTTAGTTTAGTGATCCCAGGGTCAGAGGTATGCCTATTGCATTCTGTTTCTATTTCTTTGTAAGTTGGTATTTGTGGAATTCTATCCTTTTTGAGCTTATTCTTGGGTAGGTCTAACATGAGATATCTTTATGAGGTTTATCACAAGTGGGGTTTTAAGGTAGTGACTATGCTAAGTATACCTTTTTACTTTAGTTTGGAAAACATAAATCAATTGGGTAGTAACTAGCTCTCAAGAAATGATGTTTTATATAAAAAGGAGAAATTGGTTTAGGTTTAAGATATAAGTAGCGAAGTGGGATAAACTAGGCCTATGACTGTTGCGAATAGACTTGCTAAAAATCCTTTAAAAATGGTAAGGACACACTTGGTTTGAAGATGGATGTTTGTTAAGTTCTCGCAAAGAAAGTTTTCAACAAGGAAAATAATTGAAGTAAAAGTGGCCAAAAATTGAAGTTGTTGCACATGGGTTTACTAACAATTATTTTTGAAATAACAAGGATAGTTTGAAAAAGGTAAAGTTGAACCAATGAGAATAAAGTTGTTGCAAATAGACTTGCTAAGAACTATTTTTTAGATAACAAGGATAGGATTCTTTCAAATGCAACAAATTATGAGAAAATTGTCTCTTAAAGGACAAAGAAACTTTGAGAGAGAGAAACAAGTGATCTCTTTAACAAAAGGATTTGATAGTAACCATAGAATATTTTTATGTTTTACAAATTTCTTTCATGGGTCTTTTGCACAAATAAGACAATTCAAGCACAATTTTTATCCCTAAGTTCAATGGTTGCAATATGTCATTCAACAACTCACAACTTGATGTCTCCTAATTCTAGTGCAACATGTCCCTCTAATCAAAGAGGTGAGTTGATACAAAAGTCTATCAAGAAATGACACACATTAAAGAATCTTCAAGGCGTGGAAAATAGAAGACCCCTTTAGTGGGAAAAATGATTCTTGAAGATGAAATCATAGTAGCCTTATGCCTCTACTAGGGGAGCGCAATGGTGAGTAATCTTGAGGGATGTTGTTTCCCTTTCACCATGAATTAACATACCAAGGATAAAATCATGATAACTAAATAGGATTGTAAATAGGTTTGTAGAGTTAGCTAATTAGTTGTTACATATGTGGTCCACTTAAGGATCTATTCCAAACATGATGAAATCATGGGAAAGTTTTCCCACCTTAGGCTACCCCTAGAAGCACACTACCCAAACTTGCTTGATAGAGTGGTAAAGTTTACCTTTCCCCTCATTTATACACCAACTAGATTTTTACTGATTTGAGCTTCTCACCAAAGGGGACGTGCTTCCCAGAGGTGGATAAACTCGCTAGAAGCACTCCTAGGCTATAGTGAATGATCTTACTAACAACTTTTGGTACATGTATCATGTAATTTAAGGTCTTAATTTGTAGAAAATAGAGGAGATGAAGATGTGCTAAAGGGTAAAATCTCAAGACACACAAGCCACTTAGTTTATTTCTATTTTGGACACTTAGAAGATCTTAATAGCTAATCTTGAAGATACACATGATTTTAACATACAATATTCATTTCCAACTTGCATTGATGGCCAAAAAAATAAATCATGTCAACAAAAAGAAATCACATGTGAAAGCTTTGAAAATGAGGGAATAAGGATGAGTTTATTTGTAGAGCAATTGAGATTGCATGAATTCTTTTTAAGCCCCAAAGCTCAAGTATTTTCATATAATGTTCATTCAAAACTTAAATTAAATGTTCATCACATTGGTTCATTTTTAAAGCTCAACACTCAAGATTCGGTTTTGTAATTTTCTAACCAAACATTCTAATAAAAAATGTTTTAATGCATAAAAATTCATTCCATCAAGAAAAATTATAAGGGTTCTTTTAAGCATTCAAGCGTGATTTTTGTGATGAACCTCCTTATAGCAATATCGTGAGAATGCTCGAAATAACAGAATACAAAGTGATAGCAGAACTCAGAATGAATCTACTGATCGCAGGCCACTTCGAGGGGGTAACCTCCTTTGAGCAAGCTCAATACAATAAATTCGTCCGTGCCCATCAAGGGCCTCAACCTATTCTTATATACTGGGTACGATCTAGAAAAGTAATACTACCTATGCATGTGGGATAATAAAATATACTCACGGGACGACTTACAAAGCATATGCGTCCAACAACACTACTCTAACAAAATAAACAGAAGGAACACACAGGTTCACTATTGAGAGTGATGCTTGCGGCAATGGATTGGGTGCTGTTCTCCTGCAAGATGACCATCCTATTGCGTTCACTAGAAAAGCCCTCTCTGGTAAGAATCTAGCCCTCTCTACTTATGTAAGTCGTCCCGTGAGTATATTTTATTATCCCACATGCATAGGTAGTATTACTTTTTTAGATCGTACCCAGTATATAAGAATAGGTTGAGGCCCTTGATGGGCACGGACGAATTTATTGTATTGAGCTTGCTCAAAGGAGGTTACCCCCTCGAAGTGGCCTGCGATCAGTAGATTCATTCTGAGTTCTGCTATCACTTTGTATTCTGTTATTTCGAGCATTCTCACGATATTGCTATAAGGAGGTTCATCACATCTGGTATCAGAGCACTCTCTTGGGCTCGCTGGGTGGAAATTACATCAAATTTTTTTTTCTGTTGTGGCCTTCAGGTTCCTCTCACTTCTAATATCTCTTGTTATTGCAATAACTCTTTTCAGTTGTTCTGTCTGTGAGTGAATTTTTCTAAGTCGACTGTTCAAAAAAAAAAAAAAAAAAAAAAAAAAGTCGTAGCTTCCTTGTTTGCTTTCTGTTTCTGCTCATACTTCCGCAGAACGTCTGCAATATCATTTCGTATACTTCCTTCCTTGGCGACCCAACCCCAAATTTTACATATCAAAGCCCTAAATCCCTCATTTATCTAATTTTAGAGTTTGCCCTATCTTTTTCACCTCTCATCCAATCGCCACCAAACTGAGCCACAAGATTCAATTCCTCATTTTGCTCCCTTATCCCTCTTGGACTGTTCGCCTCATTTCGCCTCCCTACCCTTGAAACCCTCATTTTTCTTTTTCCCAGATAGTCTCCCACCACCCATCGAACACCCATTTCCTATATGAGTTTTACCCAAATCCAAGTTTGCCGTAACTAAAAAAGTTTTTGTTTCTCATCTTCTACCCATTACAAAAAAAAAAAAAAAAAAAAAAAAAAAAAAAAAACCTTGTTTTATGGTTGTTACGCGTACAGGAGCAAAAATCATGGAAGAGGAAATTGCATCCCTCAAAACCAAACTTCAAGATCTGGATGACAAAATTCTGGGTCTTAACTTTCAGCAGTCAGCCATGAGCCGAAACCATTCAGGAGATACTAGGTCCTCTTCTGGCAATTTCCGTGGACCAAAGCTTGATTTTCCACGCTTCGATGGTTCTGATCCGACTGGATGGATCTATAGGGCAGAGCAGTATTTCAGCTTGCATAATACTTTGGATAACCACAAAGTCCCCCTTGCATCTTTTCATTTGGAACATGAAGCTCTTCAATGGTTCCGTTGGTACATCAAGGCTAATGTAGGCCCAACGTGGAGAGAATTGTGCACCCTCATTTTGGAGCGCTTTGGCCCTAGTTCCTTTGATGATTTCATAGGAGCACTCACTAAACTGCGTCAAACAGGCACTGTAAGAGAATACCAGACAGAGTTTGAAAAATTAGCTAATCACACAGAGGGCTTGTCTGATGAATTCTTCCGTAGTTGTTTTGTCAGTGGTCTGAAGGATGCACTTCGCTCAGAAGTCAAAATGTTTCGACCTACTACAATGATGGAAGCCCTTGGGTTGGCTAAGTTAGCGGAAGACAAGATTAGTGCTCTACAACGCTCCAGATCTAATTTTGTTCCATTCAAAAATACAGGTTCTCACAACCCTCCAGTCATACCAGCTCCCAGAACTACTCCGATCAAGCACTTGTCCGAAACAGAGATGCGAGTCAGGCGAGACAAAGGGCTTTGTTATAATTGTGATGAGAAATGGTCTCGGGGCCATAGATGTGTTCAGCAAAAGCTCTATCTCTTGGATGTGGATTCTCCACCGGAACTGGAAGAATATGTAGATGCTCAGGAAATAGTGGATGATGAGGTTGAGCCTCACCAGCCTGAACTTCCTTCACCAGAAGCTCCACCAGAGATATCTGTCCATGCTTTGGCAAGAGTCACTACTCCACAAACCATGCGGGTCCAGGGTTTCTTCAAGAAGATCCCTCTTACTATACTCATTGATTCTGGTAGCACTCATAACTTCATTGATCCACGAATAGCCAAACAGGCTGATTGCTTTATCCATCCCTGCTCTAGCTTTGAAGTCATGATTGCCAATGGGGGCACTTTACCTTGTAAAGGGAAATGTTGCAATGTGCGTCTCTCTATTGGAGATTATAACATGCGCTCTGACATGTTTGCCTTACCCTTAGGTGGCTGTGATGTGGTTTTGGGTGCCCAATGGTTACGCACTCTTGGCCCCATTCTCTGGGATTTTGCTGAACTTTGGATGCAGTTTTCAGCCGAGGGGCACCAACACACTTTGAAAGGCTTAGATCCAGGGTCTCTCAGCATCATCAGTTCACACCGTATGGAAAAACTTCTTAAGAAGAATTCACATGGTGTCATTGCTCAGCTCCATTCCATTCAGATGCAGCCATCAGCAGTCTCTAGCACTCCTGCCGATCTCCAACACATTTTGGACAAGTATTCTGGTATATTTGCTGAACCTGTGGGATTACCTCCTTCTCGTCCAGAGGACCACCGTATTCAGCTCCTTCCTGGCAGTGTTCCGCCCAACATCAGGCCCTACCGCTACCCATTTCATCAGAAGACCGAAATCGAGATACTTGTCCGTGACTTACTGAAGCAAGGTATTATTCGCCCTAGTACCAGTTCCTTTTCTTCTCCAGTTCTGCTTGTTCGCAAAAAAGATGGGTCATGGCGACTTTGCATTGATTTTCGAGCACTTAATCATCTCACTATAAAGGACAAGTTTCCCATTCCAATTGTTGATGAACTTCTTGATGAACTTCATGGGGCTCATTTTTTCTCCAAGTTAGATCTTCGTTCTGGGTATCATCAAATTCGGGTTAATGAGGAGGATATACCTAAAACTGCCTTCCGCACACATGATGGTCACTATGAATTTTTAGTCATGCCCTTTGGCCTCACGAATGCTCCTTCAACATTTCAGGCAGTGATGAATAACATATTTCGACCATACCTCCAGAAATTCATTCTGGTCTTCTTTGATGATATCCTCATATATAGCAAAACTTGGGCTGAGCATCTCCATCATCTGGAGCTTGTCTTGCAACTTCTCTCTGATCATCAACTCTGTGCAAAACTATCTAAATGTGTGTTTGGCCAGGAGGAAGTGGAGTATCTCGGGCATATTGTTGCACACCATGGAGTGCGGGTGGATCCTACAAAAATAGATGCCATGAAAACTTGGCCGCATCCTAAAACTCTCAAGAGCCTTCGGGGTTTTTTGGGGTTGACTGGCTACTACCGCAAGTTTGTCAAAGATTACGGGAAAATTGCAGCACCATTGACAGCTCTGTTAAAAAAGGATGCCTTCTCCTGGACCCCTGTTGCTGAGACTGCATTTGAACAACTGAAACAGGCTATGTGCAGTACACCTGTTCTCGCGATGCCAGATTTTTCCAAACCCTTCACTATTGAGAGTGATGCTTGCGGCAATGGATTGGGTGCTGTTCTCCTGCAAGATGACCATCCTATTGCGTTCACTAGCAAAGCCCTCTCTGGTAAGAATCTAGCCCTCTCTACTTATGAAAAAGAAATGATGGCTATTTTATTATCACAGCCACCTAAGGGTAAGGCAAACATGTCAGAGCGCATGTTATAATCTCCAATAGAGAGACGCACATTGCGACATTTCCCTTTACAAGGTAAAGTGCCCCCATTGGCAATCATGACTTCAAAGCTAGAGCAGGGATGGATAAAGCAATCAGCCTGTTTGGCTATTCGTGGATCAATGAAGTTATGAGTGCTACCAGAATCAATGAGTATAGTAAGAGGGATCTTCTTGAAGAAACCCTGGACCCGCATGGTTTGTGGAGTAGTGACTCCTGCCAAAGCATGGACAGATATCTCTGGTGGAGCTTCTGGTGAAGGAAGTTCAGGCTGGTGAGGCTCAACCTCATCATCCACTGTTTCCTGAGCATCTACATATTCTTCCAGTTCCGGTGGAGAATCCACATCCAAGAGATAGAGCTTTTGCTGAACACATCTATGGCCCCGAGACCATTTCTCATCACAATTATAACAAAGCCCTTTGTCTCGCCTGACTCGCATCTCTGTTTCGGACAAGTGCTTGATCGGAGTAGTTCTGGGAGCTGGTATGACTGGAGGGTTGTGAGAACCTGTATTTCTGAATGGAACAAAATTAGATCTGGAGCGTTGTAGAGCACTAATCTTGTCTTCCGCTAACTTAGCCAACCCAAGGGCTTCCATCATTGTAGTAGGTCGAAACATTTTGACTTCTGAGCGAAGTGCATCCTTCAGACCACTGACAAAACAACTACGGAAGAATTCATCAGACAAGCCCTCTGTGTGATTAGCTAATTTTTCAAACTCTGTTTGGTATTCTCTTACAGTGCCTGTTTGACGCAGTTTAGTGAGTGCTCCTATGAAATCATCAAAGGAACTAGGGCCAAAGCGCTCCAAAATGAGGGTGCACAATTCTCTCCACGTTGGGCCTACATTAGCCTTGATGTACCAACGGAACCATTGAAGAGCTTCATGTTCCAAATGAAAAGATGCAAGGGGGACTTTGTGGTTATCCAAAGTATTATGCAAGCTGAAATACTGCTCTGCCCTATAGATCCATCCAGTCGGATCAGAACCATCGAAGCGTGGAAAATCAAGCTTTGGTCCACGGAAATTGCCAGAAGAGGACCTAGTATCTCCTGAATGGTTTCGGCTCATGGCTGACTGCTGAAAGTTAAGACCCAGAATTTTGTCATCCAGATCTTGAAGTTTGGTTTTGAGGGATGCAATTTCCTCTTCCATGATTTTTGCTCCTGTACGCGTAACAACCATAAAACAAGGTTTTTTTTTTTTTTTTTTTTTTTTTTTGTAATGGGTAGAAGATGAGAAACAAAAACTTTTTTAGTTACGGCAAACTTGGATTTGGGTAAAACTCATATAGGAAATGGGTGTTCGACGGGTGGTGGGAGACTATCTGGGGACAAGGGAAAAAGAAAAATGAGGGTTTCAAGGGTAGGGAGGCGAAATGAGGCGAACAGTCCAAGAGGGATAAGGGAGCAAAATGAGGAATTGAATCTTGTGGCTCAGTTTGGTGGCGATTGGATGAGAGGTGAAAAAGATAGGGCAAACCCTAAAATTAGATAAATGAGGGATTTAGGGCTTTGATATGTAAAATTTGGGGTTGGGTCGCCAAGGAAGGAAGTATGCGAAATGATATTGCAGACGTTCTACGGAAGTATGAGCAGAAACAGAAAGCAAACAAGGAAGCTACGAATTTTTTTTTTTTTTTTTTTTTTTTTGAACAGTCGACTTAGAAAAATTCACTCATAGATAGAACAACTGAAAAGAGTTATTGCAATAACAAGAGATATTAGAAGTGAGAGGAACCTGAAGGCCACGACAGAAAAAAAAATTTGATGTAATTTCCACCCAGCGAGCCCAAGAGAGTGCTCTGATACCAGATGTGATGAACCTCCTTATAGCAATATCGTGAGAATGCTCGAAATAACAGAATACAAAGTGATAGCAGAACTCAGAATGAATCTACTGATCGCAGGCCACTTCGAGGGGGTAACCTCCTTTGAGCAAGCTCAATACAATAAATTCGTCCGTGCCCATCAAGGGCCTCAACCTATTCTTATATACTGGGTACGATCTAGAAAAGTAATACTACCTATGCATGTGGGATAATAAAATATACTCACGGGACAACTTACAAAGCATATGCGTCCAACAACACTACTCTAACAAAATAAACAGAAGGAACACACAGGTTCCTAACAATTTTCTAATGAGTATACTAAGAAAACCCACAAAAGTAAATGTTAGGATTCTAGTGAGATGTCCCTACAACAAAAAACAATCGAAGGTCAGAGCTAGTTGGTCAAACTAGTGAACCCGTGTGTGTTAACCAATGATATTGCAACATTGGGAACTAGTTTAAAATAATGTGGGATTGTAGTACATAAAACTATCAAACTTTAGGAAAAGTGGGCCATGAGATGAGAAATAATAGAACAATCTTGCAACAACACAATCCCGTGTGTTTTTGGAGTGATGTTCTCACTGATAGGTGTATCTGTGAGTTCAAGGATGGGAGCATAAGTTGGATTTTAGGGTTTAGTTCTTTTGGAGTTTCCTTGCAAGTTTTTATAGTGATCCCATTGAAAAAAACTTGCATTCCCATAGGATGATTGGTCAATGAGAATGTTGAGGGGTGTTTTTAATGCCATGTGGTGAAGGGGGTTTAGGGTTAACAGAATCCCTCCTACATGGATTCACACTCCCACTAGTATATGTCCATGAATTTTCAACCATGAGTTTGAGAATAAAGGGTGTTTAAAAGGTGCTTGAACATGGATTTGATTGGATGGTTAGAAGTGCACTTTTTGGTTGGGGATTTTGGTACCTACAAACAATGTTAAGAAACCAACTACCAACACAAACAAGCATGAAATGTCAAGTTGGTTAGTTAAAAAAAAAAGTAAAAGGACATGATTAGAGTGATTATGAGGTCCCATTGGGCATGCCAAAAGGTAATGCTAAGAACCTAGCATGCTAAAAATATTAATAACAATTTTAACATTTACAATACTAAATAATAAAAACACTTGTGATAAGACAAGGTGAACACTAAGAAGGAAGGCAAACCAAAAATGGTAAGCTACTTGGGTGTGACTTGTGATGACATAGATGTGTCCAGATAGCTAGGGGATTTGTGCTTGGTTGTGCTCAAGCTTCAAGTGGTTGGTGGTTATCAAGTATGGAGATGAGGGGAGAATTCAAAAATCGATGTAGAGATGAATTTTGACATGGTAATGGTATAAAATAGCTATATTGTAGTGGCTAGTGGGGCACTATAAGTTTACATTGATAGATGATGGATTGTGAGAGGGAAAGTGCTCAATTTATAGGCTAAGGGGTAGTGAGGTGGAGGGCTAGGATCTGAGGATGAAGAGAAGGTGAGGAAGGGCTAGGATGCAATGAGAGGAGAGCACATAGATTGTGTTTCTTCAAAGCTCTAGCCTTGTGAAAAGTGTCACAAGGGGATTGGGTGGTCAAAATAAAGGGTCAAGGGGAGTAATAAGGGAGGATGAATGTGTAAGAGGGATGTAAGAGGACAAGGGAGACCATTGGCTTTGGCTTGGGTTAGCAAGTCTTAACCCTTTCTTAAAATTGTGCACATATTTAGGAAGGGGATTTGGCTTAGCTTAGAAAGGGGGTTAGGGGGTAAGTGGCTTTAACTTTGGTGGGATGGGTTAGTTAGGTGGCTAAGTGAGGTTAGTATGGGTGGATGGGTTGGATTAGGGGTAAATATAGGGTTTTAGGGACGTTTTAGGGGTTTATGATGATTTATTAAATGATGTATTTAATAAATAAGGGATGTGGGATTAAATTAAATAGATTTGGAAATTTATTTAATTTAATAGAGGAATAGAGATTTAATTGATAAGTTGATTTTGGGTTATCATTTGATTTTATCAATTGGACTATAGTTAATTAAATTAATTAATTAACTAAGCGATGATGATTAATTAATTAAATAATAAATATTTAATCAATAATGTCTTAGGAGATGACTGAATAAGATTACCTATGGTGTAATCAAATTTAGGTGTCTACACTACTAGATTGAGAGGATTCTATGGTGAAAGGTACTTCATGATTTTTGTTGATACTTTTACTAGGATGATGTGGGTAGCATTCCTTAAAGAAAAATCTAATTAATTTGAAAATTTTAGTTGTTTAAGAATAGAGTTGAGAATGAATGTCGAGTGAAGATGAAATATTTAAGACTGGACAAAGGTGGAAAGTTTACCTTGAATTATTTTAACACCTTTTGTCAAGTGAATGGAATTATGAGAATGTTATCAACACCTAAGACATTGGAGAAAAATGAGATTGTTGAAAGAAGAAATAGGTCTATAATAGAGAGCCATGATGTTTGAGAATAATGTATCAAAGAAATTTTGGAGAGAAGAAATCAATACAACATACACAATGGAAAAATTGTAGATAAAAAAAGGTACAAACAAGAATTCCTATGAATTATGCTTTGGATATGCACCCTCAATGAAGTATTTCAGAATTTTGGAAAGTAAGTATTACATAAAGAGAGATGATGATATTGGTAAGTGTTATACAAGGAGCAATGAAGGTATGTTCCTTGGTTATTCATTGAAAAGAAAAGTTATAGATATTTTAATCAAAGAACCAACACTATTGTTGAGTGCACAAATGTAATAGTGGATGAAAAGTTTGGATTCAAGGGAAGAATGTTGGATTATAATTCTGATGAAGAAGAAGCTAATCCTAAACCTATTACAAAAAATGTTAAAGCTCTCATTGAGATTGAAAATTATTTGTAGAATGATGTTCAAATTGTTAAATAGATAGAAGAACCAAGATATGAACCTAGAGAAAATGTAAGAGTTGAGATCGCAATGCCTACACCTAACAAGAACTTGACAAAGAATCACTGTGCTAATTAGATTATTAGAAGCATATAAAAAAAAGTTATGACAACAAACATAGTACATGATGATTTTTTTTGATTTGTTAGGTTCAACAAAAGAGCGTAGATAAGGCATGTAAGAATGATCATTGGATTTAAGCAATGAAGGAAGAACTTGATTAGATTGTGAAGAACAAGACGTGGAAATTGGTTCCTAGAGCTAAAGATAAGAATTTTATAGGAACTAAATGGGTTTTCAAAAACAAGATGAATGAAAAAATTGAGGTTGTAAGAAATAAAGAAAGATTCATATGCAAAGGATATAAACAACAAGAAGGTATAGACTATGAAGAGACATTTTCCCCTATTGCCAAAATTAAAGAAATAAGAATGTTCTTGGACTATGTAGAAAGTAAGAATTTCAAAGTGTATTAGATAGATGTAAAGTCAATATTTATGAATGGAGAACTTGAAGAAGAAGTCTATATTGAGCATCTTGAGGATTTCCTTTTACAGAAGAAAAGAATATGGTATGCAGATTAAAGAAATCATTGTATGGTCTAAAGAATGCACCTAGAATGATGCAAGAGCATCCTAGGGTAGTTGGCTATCCTACATGATTAAGGGATTTAGTAGGATTGAGTGGACCTATTTGGGTATTGGTTAATTAATTTTCATGTATTTAATAAATATTGCAAGCCTTTAAAGGTATTTGGCATTTAATTTCTGTTGGAGGCTAACTTGTAGCTCTTTAAGTATTTAATGTTAAGTTTATTTAGTTTTTAGCATTATGGGAAAACTTGTGGCTTAGATTGGTATAAGTAGGGTTTGTGTTGAAGTCTTTAGTCACTATTCATCCATCTTGGAGAAGAGGAGGTGGTAGAGGAGAGAATTTTGAAGAGAGCTAGTTGCTCAGGCTTGGGAAACAAGGATATTGCTTAGTGGGCTTGTGAGTACCAGTTGGATCTTCCTTGGAAGTTTCTATCAGACTGTGTATTTGGACTAGCTAGGGTTTGGATTGGATCTTGAGGGGTCTTGTGGAAGTATTTATTGCTTTGTATTTGGTCGTAACTAGGAAGGCCTTACAACCTGATATATTGCATGTAATCAATTATATCTATGAATAAGCTATTGTGACTTGGCTTCAAATCTTGCATTGTTCTTTATCTTCCATTGTGTGGTTATTTTTTAGGGGCTAGGACATATTATTTAGAGATTCTCCTACCTTGCACTGCACCAAGTGGTATTAGAGTGAAGGTTGTTCTTGAGTGTGTAGACCAAGCACCAAAGTTGAGGTAGTTTGCACTACGACTTGTGAAGGGGATTTATTAGGGTTTGTGAAATCTTGAAAGATGCCTTTAAGAAGATTGGACCCTAGGATGATTGATGATCTTAGTGATGCTATGGAAGAAAGGATCCTAGAGAAGGTTAAAGCATATTTTAGATATGAAATAGAGGAGATTAAAGTTGGTTTTAGATCTAAGATGGCATTGATGAAGAGTAACATGATTGCTGAAATTGTGAGTGCTTTAAGTGGTGTACCTTGATATGTGGGTATTGGAAGCTATGAGAAGCTATTGAAGACTTTGCAGTTGCTAGATTGAGTGGTGACGCTAGAGTTGATCATGTGGAGAGACCTATGGGAAATAGGTTTGGCCAATTTGCTAGACCTAGATCTTAGTTGAAGTTGAAGCATAAGATGAAGGTTTCTAATTTCTCAGGTACTTTAAATCCTAAAGATATGAATGATTGGATTCGTGAATTAGAAGATAACTTTGAGCTTGAGGATATTAAGGATCCACTTAGAGTAAGGTTAGCACAAACTAAGTTGAAGGGACATGCTGCTCATTGGTGGAAGGAATTGCAAAGGGATAGAGAAGAGGAAGGTGAAATGAAGATCACTAGATGGAGATTGATGGTGATTAAGTTGAAGGCTAAGTTTATTCTTGTTGACTATGAACTTGAGTTCTTTAAGAGGTTACAAAATCTAAAGCAAAAGGATATGATTGTGAAAGATTACACCAAGGAATTCTACAAGTTGACTATTCAGTTTGGGCATAGAGAATTGTCAAAGGAGAAGGTAGCATGGTACATTAATGGTTTGAGATTCAATATTTAGGATGAGATTGGTATGCTGAATATTTCTTCAATCAAGGATGCTTATCAGTATGCTTTAGGAGTAGAGGAGAAGCTAAAGAGGAAGAATCAACGTAGTTCCTAAGAAAAGGAGAAGCAAGACTACTTGGAAAAGGCTAAACCAAGTGCAGAAGATGAATTAAAACCTATTGATCAGAAGAGAAGGACAGGTAGAGGTGAGTTTAAGGGTACTTGTTTTAGAACTCATGAAGAAGGACATATATCTTACTAATGTCCATAGAAGGATGATGATAGAAGAGTTGATGTTGTGAATGAGGTTGAAGACCATGAACTTGAGAAGGGAGAGAGTTTATTAGCTCGATGAGTATTGGTTGGTCAGAGGGAATCTTGTCAAAGGAGTAATTTGTTCAGGACTTGTTGTAAGTCTAGTGGTGAAGTCTGCAATGTCAATGTGGATGGTTGTAGTACTGATAACCTTGTTACTAAAGAGATGGTTTAGAAACCTAGTTTGAAGAGAGAAAGACATCCTTATCCTTATAGGATTGACTAGTTGTGAGGTGAACATACTTTGGAAGTGAGGGAGTAATGCCTTTTTGAATTCTAGATTCAATAGTATAAGGATCAAGTGTTGTGTGATATTGTTGACATGAAAAATTATCATGTGTTGCTTGGTTGATCTTGGTAGTATAATTGCAAGGTTGCACATGATTGTGTCAAGAATGTATTTACAATTGAGAAATGAAGTAGGAAGCATTCCTCAATTCCTTTGTAGAATGAAGTGGTTGGTAGAAGGAACATGAGTATTGGTAGATGAGTTGAGTTGATAGATTCTGAAAGGTTTAGCAATCAGTGTGGACAAAAAAATTGTGGAACACTGAGAATGGAGGTAAAGAAGAAGAAGAAGAGCAAGGGAAAGAGTATACAAGTTGAAGACTTTGAGGACATGTATGTGAAGAACCAGTTTAAGATTTATGTGTTGAATCCTAGAAGATGTTCTTCTAGCTACTAAGAACATCTTTTCACACCTGGGGAGTTTGATGTAGGAGTATCTCGTGATAGTTGGCTATCATACATGATTAAGGGATTTAGTAGGATTGAGTGGACCTATTTGGGTCTTGGGTAATTAATTTTGATGTATTTAATAAATACTATAAGCCTTTGAAGATATTTGATATTTAATTTTTGTTGGAAGCTAACTTGTGGCTCTTCAAGTAGTTAATGTTAGGTTTATTTAGTTTTTAGCATTATAGGCCAACTTGTGGCTTAGATTGGTATAAGTAGGGGTTGTGGTGAAGTCTTTATTCATTATTCATCCATCTTGGAGAATAGGAGGTGCTAGAGGAGAGAATGTTGAAGAGAGCTAGTAGTTGAGGTTTGGGAAACAAAGAGATTGCTTGTTGGGCTTACGAGTACTAGTTGGATCTTCCTTGGAGGTTTATACCAGAGTGTAGATTTGGACTAGCTAGGGTTTGGATTGGATCTTGAGGGATCTTGTGAAACTATTACTTGTTTTATGTTTGGCCATAACTAGGAAGGCCTTATAGCTTGACACATTGCATGTAATCAATTATATCTATGAATAAACTATTGTGACTTGGCTTCAAATATTTCATTGTTTTTTATCTTTCATTGTATGGTTATTTTTTGGGAGCAAGGACATCTCCTTTGGGGATTCTCCTACCTTGCACTCTACCATAGAACCTAATATGTGAGACTAGACACATATTTGAAAATGTTGGGATTTTCTAAAGGTACAAAATTTAGTAATTTGTATTTCAAAGAAATTGAGAATTGATTGTTATTATTGTGATATTTGTATATGACATAATCTTTGGAGGTAATGATGAAGCAAGCGAAAAATTTGTTGATGAAATGAAGAATGAATATGAGATGAGTACGATTAATGAGATAAAATATTTCTTAGATCTACAAATTGTGTAGAACAATGATGGTATCTTCCTATCATAGACTAAGTATTTTAAAGACAAGTTGAAAATATTTGTCTTAGAAAGTTTTAAGCCTATTTGTACACCTATGACAACTGGTCACAAATTGATTAGCAATGAAAAAACCCTATAGTTGAGAAGAAAAAGTACATATCCATGATTGGATGTTCACAACATCTGACTCACACCAAACTAGATATAGAAAATCTAGTTGGTATAGTAGCAAAATTTCAAGTAGGTCCTCGAGAAACACATTATGCAATAATAAATAGAATATTCATATATTTGAAGGGTACATCTAATTTTGTATTGTGGTATGATAGATCAGTGACTTTACTTTGTGTGCATATGCTGATGCAAATTGGGTAGGTAGTATGTATGAAAAAAAGAGTACAAGTGGTGGAGCATTTTTCCTTAGAGGAAGATTAGTTTCATGGCTAAGCAAGAAAAAAGACTGTATCTTACAGAGTACATTAGACGAAGAATATGTAGTAAGAACAAACAATTGTAATTAGATCATGTGGATAAAGTAGATACTAAAGGACATAGGGATAGAGTTTTTAGAACCTACTATCATACGCTATGATAACACAAGTACAACAAGTATGTCTACAAATCTTGTGTTGCATTCTAAGACTAAGTATATATCCATTATGTATTATGGTGTGCCAAAAAGTGGCAATCTAAAAAATATGTAGTTCTAAAATTTCTTAAAGCATTTCAAAATCTATTCCAAGCTTTTCCCCACCCATCTTGATACCAAATTAAAAAATTAATATAATTATAATGCCTAGTATATCTTTGGATACCAACCCTACATGGTCAACTTTAAAAATGTCTCAAAAATGTGTTTTTGGTTTGTTCTTGTGTATTTTTAAAAAAAAAACTTCAAACATGTATCTAATGAATTTTTCTTCATCCAAATTTTATGAAATGAAAAGGGTTTCTTAAGAATGTTATTAAAATTCAAATTTTTTAACAATGAATTTTTTTAAAAAAAAATAAGGTCTTGTATTTTAGAAACTAAATACAATTTTCTAGAGAATATTTTCTCTTACCTTTTTGATAGAAAATTTATAACAAGTTGAAAATTTCATGTCAGGTCGACATAACCCTAGTTTGCTAATTTTTCATTGCCACTTAAGGGCATAGTTTGGTTGACCATGATCTTGCACATACTCTCATGTTTTGAGAAAGAAAGTTATAGAAAAAGAAATTAGACTAGAGTATGTGAATATAAAAGAGCATATTTCAGATATCTTTACAAATCCTTTTTCTAAGGATACATTTGAGCACTTGCGAGGTATGCTTGGTGTTATACCCTTGCCTACTTTTGAGTAGATGTTGTAGATGTTAGTGTAAATAATTATTATTTACACTTTACTTAAGTTTACTTAGGATAAGTGCATTATTTTATTATTTATTAGTTAGACACCTAGGAGTATGTGTACTCATATGAGTTGTCATGTTGACAACACAAGAGTTAGCAACTCTATTTTAGCACATGGTGTCTACAACACTAGAGTTTTCATAATCAATTGACTTGTCATGTAGACAACACAATTGTTTGCACTCTAATTAAGCACATGGTTTCTACAACATAATTTTACATGACACACTTATGTAGGCTTGTCCTCTCATCATCACACTAATTCTTGTGCTTAATGGAGGATAACCCACTCTTGGTGGACATGTGCTTAGTTACTCCTAATCATTCTAGAGGCCTTTATATAAAGGCACTTCTAGTGTACTTGTACATCAATTCAATTTCATATTTTTAGTTTGATCATACTTTATTGGTTCATATTGTGCTAGTGCTCGAGCTTCTTGATCTTGGGTGATTTTTCCCTAAGAAAAATTCTTACATGGTATTAGAGCCATAGGAGCATCATTTCATAGCCTTTGGAGACAATTTTTGCTTCACCTCTCGGAAGGCCACCAATTCATAGTTGAAAAATTTGTAGTCACTAAGAGCATCTAGAGCCAAAGCAGACCTCATCATTGTGTCCAGAGCATCAATTTGGTGAATTTTGACTATAATTTTGCATACCCTAGGCTATACTCAAATTTGAGGAAAATTTCTTTTGTAAATTGGCACCCGAATGCCAATTTGCAAAATTTGGTATGATCTATTAGATCTACAAATTTATTTTTTTATATTTACAATTTTAATTTCTCTATAATTATTGTATTTTTCATATTTTTTTAAAAAAAAAATCGGCCTAGTAGGCCTGTAGAGAATTTTTTTTTGCAGGAATTAGGTGGTCAAATCCTACCCCCCATGGAGGAATATTCCTTAAGATCTAACATATTCCTTTAATAAACAACAAATATTCCATACCAGCCAAGCCAACACACAAGTTTCTAAACACCTGATAATGTTCATTTAACAAATCAAGTGAGATAACCTGGCGGCACAACTTAACTCACAACATATCTCAATTTCCAGGAGCTCTAAGCTACTTTGCCCTTCTGTGCATAGTGGTTTATAAAATCTTCATACACCATGAATGAGGTGCATGTGGGAAAATTCCCACAACACCTAGTAGCAATTGTGACACACCTATGTAGGCTTGTCTTCTCATCATGACACTAACTCTTGTGCTTAAAGGAGGATAATCCACTCTTGTTGGACATGTGCTTAGTTGTGAGCCTTATCATTTTGCTAACTCCTAGTCATTCTAGAGGCCTTTATATACAGACACTTCTAGTGTACTTGTACATCAATTCAATTTCATATTTTTATTCTATCATACTTTATTAGTCCATATTGTGCTAGTTCTTGAGCTTCTTGATCTTGGGTGATTTTTCCCTAAGGAAAATTCTTACAGTAGAGAGTGCATCCCTCTAGTCGTATACAACACTATTTTTTATATCTAGATTGAATCTTGATGCTTCTTGTATGGGGGACTATCTATGATAAGAAGATTCATCAAGGACTCTTGGTAGTTGGTATAGAACAATATCTTTGGACACTTGAGCTAGTTGAAGACTTTGAATAGTTGATTGACATAATAGTGCCTTTGTCGTTGATGTCAATGGGGGAGATGATCACATGAAAAATATCTTTTGGTAATATGTTGAGGAAGAATTATTCATGAAAGATTGAGTTATATCAATGGGGGAGAAGTATGAACAACTAATTCCCATCCATTTAAGAATGAGGAAGCGTAGATGGAAACTTATTTTAGCAAGTTTTAGATTTGATTGATGAAGCACATTTGAAAAGAAGAAAGAAACAACATTGGTTTAGTTTGATTTGGTATTCTTGAAACTTAGATGTTTCTCACCTATATTTTCATCAATATCAAAGAGGAAGATTGTTAGCATGAATGCTAATGAAATTTCTTTGGGGGAGTATCCTAAGCATTGGAGAGTTGGTTAGCATGATTGACATGTTGCATTCATGACTATGTTTGTCATTGATGTCAACATAGTATTATTTTATAAAGACTATCAGAGTAGTAGATAGAGCACGAGGTCATATAGACTATGTATTGATGATAAGGTCAAGCATAGTTGATGATGCATTTTACATTGTGTCCTGATAAAGTGGACAAGTGCATGTATAGAGACTCGAATACATGCGAAAGTTACATGCTAGTCTTTAGATAATTTGAGAAGTAGTTTTTGATGTTTGGATTGTATCTTGTAACATTGATAGAATCATGATGAGCGAAGTTAGATAGTGATAATATATAGCCTGATGATAACATTAGTGAGTGCACAAAATTAGAGGTCCCACAAGTGAATAATTGTATTTAGTGTGAACTGACAATGTTTTGTAATTGCAAAAACATGTAAAGAATTGTAATATGTTAATGAGGTCCTATTATAGCCTCAAGGCCAACTCAAGGAGTTAATTTGAGGATATGGTATAAAAGGAAAGTTATTTTCCTTGTGATGTAGTGTAATTCAATTGTATATAAGCAGTGATATGCAAAGTTGGTAAATGCATGTAAGCAATCCAAGGGATTATTGGATGTGAAGTTGGTGATATGGTATTGAGATCTAAAGAGGTTTTTTCTAATCAAGAGGAGAAGGAGTTCAAGTTATTTCATTTCAATTATTCTACAAGGAATAATACAGAGATTAGTTAGCTAGTGCGTTTGGTGGTCTTTACCTGAAGTTGTTTAGATAGTGGGTCCTTATGCTTCTATAACTCCTAACATGGTTGGAATCTCCTAATAAGGATTCAAACTCTCCTCACAGGGACACATATGTTAGAAATAATAGTCCACCAATATAACTGAGAGGGGGTAAATCAATTATATGACAATTTAAAAATTTAACCTCTTAAATAATCTTGACCATTCAAAGTAAAGAAGAACCATAAAGAGATACTCATACACAATCACACTAGATATGTTGACTAGGGAAACCCTTGATTAGAGGGAAAAACCCAGTGGGAATGATGCGCAAAAAATGATGTACTAATATGAATATTCCTTGTTAGAGGATGGACCTTTTTAGGAGTCTATTACAATATTTAGTACAAGAGTCCCTGTTAGGAGACTTTCAATCCCTGTTAGGAGATTCTAACCCTATTAGGAGTTGTGGAAGGCAACTTAAACCACTGTCCAAATAACTTCAGGATCAGATCAACAAACCCATTGTCAAATTGACCTTGATGTACTATTCCTTTCTGAATAATAGATGTGTAACAAGCTTTTACTTCTTCCTCTATCCAGTATGTCAGACTCAAATCTGCTGCTTAGTAATTTGCAAGTCTTCTTTCTTCACTTCTTGTGTAAAACACAAGAAACATCTTTCCTTTATACCATGCTCAATAATAAATACTTGAGTTGGATTCACACTTTAATATCATACATTAATTAAATGAAATACACATTTAATTCAATGTTGTCAGCTCACAGTTATACACAAAATTTCACACATTTGACTTTCATACATTTGCATTCTCTGTCATCATCAATGGTTAGTAAACTATCTCCAGTTTAGTACGCAACCATTCACTACAATTGTAATGAATCGTAGAAATCTTGAAATAGGAATTGCTTTTTTCATACTCTATTTCTATACAGTTATCTGTAAATCAATCATATCTTCTGAACACTGTCAATTCAAGTTCTAAACACTTGCCTATGTAACAAAAACACAATGTAGTATGCACTAGTAATTATGCATGATCAGATAAGTAATATAATGTTCTCAAAATAAAATCACAGTTTTTTTCTCTATTAGTCTTTTACAAACTTATTAGTATGTTGTCATCAATGAAAAACACAATTATAAATACATCATAACAAAATTCTACAATGCTCCCCCATAGCATCAACATTCATGCTAAAAATCTCCCCCTTTCACATTGATGGCAACATAGATGAAAAACGTTTAGTTCCAAGAATACCAACAAGTCAAATCCTCTTCATCAATCAAATCTTGCTTCATGCAAATCCTTTATTGCAATACTTCTCCCCCATAGTATAATATTTTTCATGCCATCCTTCTCCCCCATTGACATCAATGTCAAAGATAGTACACAAATGGTTCAATTTTCCCGAACATCCAATAATTTATTAGCATGACCACAAGTTGGTTTGTTGCTTTACAACTTTGTATATAAATCCATAAACAACTCAAGTGTCTAAAGACATTGTTGTATACCAATTATCAAGAGTCCTTTGCTAACTCTGTACATCACAGATACTCCCCCATACAAGAAGCATCAACATCAAGTCTAGTCTATCAATAGTGCTCTATTCCTTGGACTGATGCACTTTTGCATCTTTTGTTCTAAAATAGGCAGGGGCATAACCCCAAGCATAATTCTTAGGTACTCAAATGTATACTTTGGTAAGGCCTTTGTGAAAATGTCTATAATCTATTCCTTAGTGTTAATGTACTCTAGTCTGGTTTCTTTTTCTACAACTTTCTCTTTCAACACATGATACTTTATAGAGATGTGCTTAGTCTTAGAATGCAAAAGAATATTCTTAGACATGTTAACTATACTTGTTTTATCGTAGTAAATGATAGCAGATTCTTTTAATGTAAATCCAATATCCTTCATCATCTGCTTCATCCATATAACTTGATTACAACTATTCATTACTGCAACATATTCTACCTGTACAATGCTTTGTGAGGTGCAATCTTGCTTCTTCCTGAGCCAAGAAACAAATCTTCCACAAGTAATAATGCTCCTCCACTGGTGTCTTTTCTATCATCTATATCTCCAACCCAATCAACATTAATATAAGTGCAAAGAGAAAAATCATTAATTTTGTCATACCAAATGCCATAATCAGATGTCCCTTTCAGATATGTTAATATCCTTTTTATTGCTGCATAGTGATATTCCTTAGGATCAACCTAAAATCTTGCCACAATTCCAACCACATTTTCTATATTAGGTCTACTATGAGTCAGATACTATAATCCTCCAATCATAGATCTATACTTTTGTTCAATAGTAGGTATCTCATCCTTGCTTGATAACTTGTGACTAGTTACCGTAGGAGTTCCAACAAGTTTATAGTTTTCTAGACCAAATCTTTTCAGCAAATCTTTCAAATACTTTGTCTAAGAAATAAAGATTCCCTCTTCATTTTGAACAATTTGCAATCCTAAGAAATATTTCATTTCTCCTATCATGCTCATCTCAAACTCATTCTTCATATCTTCTGAGAATTTGTTACTGGCTTCATCATTTCCTCCAAAAATGATATCATCAACAAATATAATGATTATCAACAAACCATCTTCTATTTCTTTCAAGTACAAGTTACTATCTATTGTTCCTTTAGCAAATCCAAGCTTTGCTAAGTATTTATCTAACCTTGCATACCAGGTTCTAGGTGCTTGTTTTAATCCATGCAAGGATTTCTTTAATTTGTAAACCATATCCTTCTCTTTTGCCAAAGGAAAACCTTCTAGTTGCTCAATGTAAACTTCTTCTTCAAGTTCTCCATTCAAGAATGTTGATTTAACATCCATCTGATATACCTTGAAATTTTTATTTGTTGTATATGCCAAGAACATTCTGACTACTTCCATTCTTGCTACAAGTGCATATATTTTCTCATATTCAATTCCTTCTTACTAAGAGTAGCCTTTGTATACTAGTCTTGCTCTATTTCTTATTACCTCTCCTTGTTCATTCATTTTATTTCTGAATACCCATTTTTTACCAATCACATTTTTGTTCTTGGGTCTAGGAACCAATTCCCATGTGTCATTTTTTATTATTTGTTGAAGTTCTTCTTCCATTGCTTTCATCCAGTGATCATTCTTGATTGCTTCATCTACATTTTTTGGTTCTACTTTAGATATTAGGCATAGTTCTTCATTGATTCTGCTTCTTGTCATTACCCCTTTTTCTTTATTTCCTATTATTTGATCAGTAGGATGATTTCTTATCATATTCTTATTTGGGGTAGGAGTTGCTACTTCAACTCTTGTTTTAGGTATTGTGTTCTATTCTTCTCTTACTTCTTTAGTTTGTACATTATTCTACAAGTCATTATTAATCTTGAGAAATAATTCATGACATCTATTGGTCATCCCAGAATAATCATCTCCATCAGAGTTATAATCCATCATCTTTTCTTTAGTGCCAAAATTTTAATCTATTCTTCCATTTGCACCACTCTACTCTAGATTTTGTTCTATAGTTGAAACATTTGTAAGCTTTACTTTTTAATGAATAGACAAGAAACATACCTTCATCGCTCCTTGGATCAAACTTATTGATATCATCATCTCTTTTGATGTAGCATTTGCTTCCAAATATTCTAAAATATTTGACTAATGGTGAGTGACAAAACCATAACTCATAAGGTGTTTTCTCCATACCTTTTCTAATCTATACTCTATTCAGTGTGTATACTACTTATCTCCAAAAGGTCTTTGGTACATCATTCTCAAATAACATAGCTCTTGCTGCTTTAACAATTGATCTGTTTCTTCTTTCAGTAATCCCATTCTACTTAGTTGTATGGGGTGAAGATAGCTATCTCTTGATTACATGATCTTCATAGTAGATATTGAATTATCTAGAAGTGAATTCACCTTCTCTATCAGATCTTAATATTTTGATTTCAACTCCAGATTCATTCTCTACTTTGTTTTTGAATATCTTGAATGTCTCAAATACCTCTAATTTTTCTTTAAGAAAAGCTACCCACATCATTCTGGTAAAATCATCAAAAAAAATCATAAAATGCCTTTCTCTATAGAATCCTCTTGTTCTTGCAAGATCACTCAAATCTGTATGAACCAATTCTAGATTTTGTGTAGTACCAAATTGCTTGCTAGGAAATGAGAATTTCTTCTACTATGCCAAGATACATTCCTTATAAACAATTTTAGTGTTCTTAGTGATCTTAGGTATGTTATCAAAGTTTATGTGACAAAATCTTCTGTACCATAACCAACTGTTGTCAACTTTACTACTAAACATGTAATTTCAATGGTGTTTAATTGAAATACATTACCTCTAGTTCTTAGGTCAATACCAAGTGTAGACACCTAAATATGATTACATCAATAAGTAATCATATTTAGTCATCTTCTAGGACATTATTGATTGAATATTTACTATTTAATTAATTAATCATCATTCCCTAGTTAATTAATTAATTTAATTAACTATAGTCCAACTGATAAAATCAAATGATACCCCAAAATTAATTTATCAATTAAATCCATATTTGTCTATTAAATTAAATAAATTCTCAAATCTATTTAATTTAATCCCACATCCCTATTTTATTAAATAAATCATTTAATAAAATATCTAAAATCCTAAAAGCATTCCTAAACCCTATCCTAATCCAACCCATTCACCCATACTAACCTCACTGAGCCACCTAACTAACCCATCCCATCAAAGCTAAAATCATTTACCCCCTAATCCCCCTTCTAAGCTAATCCTAATCCCGCTCCTCAACATGTGCACAACCTTAAGCAAGGGTTAAGACTTGCTAATCCAAGCCAAAGTCAACAAACTCACCCTCATCTCTTACATCCCCATTTATGACTCTTACATACTCAACCTCCCTCATTGCTCCTTTGACCAACCCTTATCCTATTCTCTCACATGTTGTTTAGTGTGGAGCCTGATCAGTCCCCAAGTGGGAGATTGTTAGACTGTGGTGACTGATCAGGAAAGTACTATACATACTTCATAATTAGTGGGGTTCAGGTATCATTCACCATTCGTAGAAATTTTTTTGGTACTATTTTCCATTCATAGATTCGCCACTAAAGTTATGGCTAATTATGGCCGACATGTTATAACCCTAAAGTAGTTTAATACTTGTATAAAAGGGTTTAGGGTTGGGGATTTTTTTATTATGTTGTGATGCGAAATTGGTTCTTGTGGCGGTATTGAGCTGTAAGGGATTACAGATTATAATCAGGTTGTAATAACTGGATTGTAATAAGATTAGACTTTCTGTTTGGTGGATGTAGCCTAGGGATTGGGTGAACCACGTTAAATCTTGGTGCCTTGTGTTCATTTCTATGTGATCTATTATTTTCTATTATTGGTTATATTTGCATGTAGTTTTTATTTTTGTCCTTGGTTTTTCCTAACAAGTGGTATCAGAGCCTAGTTGTTTTTCAATTATCCTCTATAGGAAAGTTTCACAGTTGAGTGGGAGTCTCACAGTTGAGTGGGAGCAATGGCAGATGAGGGTAAGCTAAGGGTTGATAGGTTTAATGGGTAGAACTTCTAGTTATGGAAGATGCAAATGGAAGACTATCTATATTAAAAGGATTTATGGAAGCCGTTGGAAGGCAAAGCCAAGAATTAGGGAACTATGTTAGAGATTGAATGGGATCTTTTGCATAGAAAGACACTTAGAAGAATTTAGTTATGCTTGGCACCATCAATGGCATTTAATATTACAAAGGAAAAGATGATAGAAGATTTGATGAAAACCCTAGTGACACTATATGAAAAGCCCTTCGCTTCAAACAAGGTATTTCTCATGAAGCATTTATTTAATATGAAAATGGCAGAAGGTGGATCTGTTGCAGATCATTTAAATGAGTTTAATACTATTACTAGTTAGTTATCTTCTATGGGTATCAATTTTGATGAAGAAATTAGGGCTCTCTTGATTTTGTGTTCTTTGTTTGAAAGCTGGAATGGCTTGGTAATGGCAATGAGTAATTCTGTTCCTAGATCTAGTACCCTAAAATATGATGATGTGATCAGTGTTGTTTTGAGTGAGGAAACTCATAGGAAATCCTTGGGTGGATCTACATCAAGAAGTGCTTTGAATGCACAAAGCAAGGGCAGAATGACTGAGAGAGGAAGTAACTTTGGAAATCGTGGGAAATCAAGAGGAAAGTCAAAGGGGAGGAGGTCTCAATCAAGAGGACCAAATGATTACTGGTACTGTGGGAAACTAGGGCACAAAAAGAAAGATTGTTGGAATCAAAAGAAAAATGAAGGAGATAAATCAGATGGAGACAAGGAGGAAAATGTGGTAAGTAACAAATTTGAAGAGGATGCTTTGCTTCTATCTTTAGAAAGTGTAGATGATTCATGGGTTTTAGATTTTGGTGCTTCATTTCATGCTACACCTCATAGAGGTTATTTCATTGATTATGTCCAAGGGGATTTTGGGCTTGTTTATTTGAGGGATAATGAACCATGTCAAATTGTTGAAAAGGGAAAAATTAAGATTAAGTTGCAGAATGGGAATCATTGGCTACTACATGAGGTAAGACATGTTCCAAGGCTAAGTAGGAATTTAATTTCAGCAAGGCAACTCGGTGATGAGGGTTGTGTCGTTACTTTTAATGATAAAAATTGGAATGTTTCAAAAGGTTCCCTTGTAGTAGCAAAAGGTGTGAAAGTAGGCACCTTATATCTTTGTATAGATCATATTGTTCCTTCTACTTTGATTGTTTCAGAGAAAAATGAATGTTCATGAACAATTGTTGCAGTTGAGCAGGGAGAACAAATAGCTGTTGTAGATTCTGATACAACACTATGGTACAATAGACTTGGGCACATGAGTGAGAAATGTATGAAATTACTTCATTCAAAGAAAGTTTTACTAGGTCTATAATGTGTTAATATGGATTTTTGTGAAAGTTGTGTGTATGGAAAACAAAATAGAGAGAGTTTTGTAAAGACTGGGAAGGAAAACAAAAAGGAGAAATTAGAGCTTGTGCATACAGATGTACAAGGACCAACTCAGGTATCTTCCCTTGGTGGCTCTCATTATTATGTTACATTTATTGATGATGCAACTAGAAAAGTATGGGTTTATTTCCTTAGACAGAAATCTAATGTATTTCAAACTTTTAAGAAATGGAAATGCTTGGTTGAAAATGAGACTAGTAACAAATTAAAATGTCTCAAATCTGATAATGGTGGTGAGTATTGTAGTCATGAATTTGAAGATTATTGCTCCTCTAATGGTATTCGTAGATAGAAAATTGTTCCAAGGACTCCACAGGAAAATGGAGTGGCTAAACGCATGAACAGGACTATAACGGAGCGTGCAAGGAGCATGAGGTTGCATGCTGGGTTGCCCTTACACATGTGGGTAGAGGCTATCAATACTACAGTATATTTGATTACTAGAGGTCCCTATACTCCTTTGGGCTGTGGTATTCCACAGGAGGCATGGATTGGTAAGAAGGTGAGTTATTCTTTTCTCAAGACCTTTGGTTGTGACGCTTTTTCTCGTATAGACTCTAAAAATAGAACCAAGCTAGAAGCAAAATCAAAGAAACGTGTGTTTGTTGGATATGGCATTAATGAATTTGGTTATAGGCTTTGGGATTTTGAAAATTTTAAAATTGTTAGAAGTTACGATGTCATATTCAATGAGAAAGTGTTGTACAAAGATCTGTTGTAGCAACATGAGAAGAAAGAAGATGACTATGTAGTGCTGGATGATACTCCAAAAGCTGTTGTTCTAGCGATTCCTCATGATGTTCAACAACTGCAACAACAAATACCACACACACCAGTGAATGTTAGATGGTCAATGAGGAAAATTAGACCTCCACCAAGATTTTCTCCCTCTTTGTATTCTATTTTACTTACTAATGCTGGTGAACCTGAAAGTTATGATGAAGCTATGCAGGTGGTTACTAAGATTCAGTGGGAGTCTATAATGAAAGATGAAATGGACTCTTTGCTGAAGAATAAGACATGGGATTTGTGCAAGTTGCCTATAGGTAAAAAGGCTTTACAGAATAAGTGGGTTTACAGGTTGAAAGAAGAGGAAGGAGGTAAGAAAATATTTAAGGTCAGGTTAGTTGTAAAAGGATTTGCACAGGAAAAGGGAATTGACTTTGATGAGATATTTTCTCCTGTTGTTAAAATGACTTCTATCCATACTATTTTAAGTCTTATGGCTACTGAAGATTTCATTTAGAGCAGCTGGATGTTAAAACAACCTTCGTTTATGGTGATTTGGATGAAGAAATCTATATGGCTTAGCCACAGGGATTTGAGGTCAAAGGTAAGGAGAACTTAGTGTGCAAATTGAAGAAAAGTTTATATGGCTTGAAGCAAGCACCTCGGCAATGGTATCTAAAATTTGATAGGTTTATGCGTGAGCATGGCTATAATAGGTGTCATTCAGATTATTGTGTTTATTTTAAGAGGTTGGATGATGATAGCTACATTATTTAATGTTTATATGTTGATGATATGCTTGTAGCTGGGTCTAACATGGATCATATTAAGGGGCTAAAATGCCAGTTAGCACATGCATTTTCTATGAAGGATTTGGGGGCAGAAAAAAAATCCTTGGTATGAAGATTTGCAGAGATAGGAAGAACAGAACATTGATGCTATCTCAGGCTGATTATCTTGAGAAGGTGTTGCAACATTTCTCTGTAAAAAATGTTGAAGCTATCAGCACACCTTTACCCGGTCATTTGAAATTGACTTAGGAGATGTGTCCTAAGACATAGGAACAGGAGGATAAGATGTCCAAGGTACCCTATGCTTCAGCTATAGGAAACTTGATGTATGCTATGGTATGCACCAGGCCAGATATTGCCCATGCAGTGGGAGTCGTTAGCAGGTATATGAGTCATCCAAGATTTGAGCATTGGAATGCTGTCAAGTGGATTCTTAGATATTTGAGATAAACATCCAATAAGTTTTTACACTTTGGGGGCTCTACTATTGATTTATAGGGCTATGTTGACTCAGATTTGGCAGGGGATATTGATACCAAGTGGAGTACTACAAGTTATGTCTTTACTATTGGTGGGGCAGCCGTGAGCTGGGTTTCTAGGTTACAAAAGATTAATGCTCTATCCACTATAGAGGCAGAGTATGTTGTTGCTACAGAGGTAGCCAAGGAGATGATATGGCTTCAGTTCTTCTTGGAAGAATTGGGACATCCTCAGAAGGATAATTTTTGTTCACAGATAGTCAGAATGCCATTCATCTTGCAAAGAATTCAGCTCTGTATTCTAAGACCAAACACAAACAGTTGTGGTACCATTTCATTCGGTCAGTTTTGGAGGATGGACAGTTAAAGCTAGAGAAGATACATACCAATGATAATCCAGCAGATATATTGACAAAGGTTGTAACACGGGCAAAGTTGAACTCCTCTTCAGCTTCGGTTGGTCTTTTAGACTAAACATGAATAAAAGAACAGCAGAGTCCAAGGTGGTTTGATCCAGTGGGAGCTCCATGTGGTAGTGGTATTGCTATAGGATCAGTCTCCAAGTGGGAGATTGTTGTTTAGTGTGGAGCATAATCAGTCCCCAAGTGGGAGATTGTTATATTGTGGTGACTGATCAGGAAAGTACTGTACATACTTCATAATTAGTGGGGTTTAGGGCATCGCCCCAAATTTTTTTTGGTAGTATTCACCATTCATAGAAATTTTTTTGGTACTATTCACCATTCATAGATTTTCCATTAAAGTTATGGCTAATTATGGCAGACATGTTATAACCCTAGAGCAATTTAATACTTGTATAAAATGGTTTAGGGTTGGGTATTTTTTCATTATGTTGTGATGCGAAATCGGTTCTTGCAGTTGTATTGAGTTGTAAGGGATTACGGATTGTAATCAGTTTGTAATCATTGGATTGTAATAAGGCCAGACTTGCTATTTGGTGGACATAGCCCAGGGATTGGGTGAACCACATTAAATCTTGGTGCCTTGTGTTCATTTCTGTGTGATCTATTATTTTCTGTTATTGGTTATATTTGCATGTAGTTTTTATATCTGTCTTTGGTTTATCCTAACATCACACTCATCCTCCTTGTCACAAGTGTCACCTCCCTATTGGTGCTAAACAAGTACAATCCATGTGCTCCCTTTTGAGTGCATCCTGACACTCCCTCACCATCTTACCATCCTTGCATCCTGACCATCCATCTCTCTACCCCTTGGCCTGTAATGGAAACCATCTCCCTTCACAAATATCATCCACCTTTCATGCAATGTTATAATGCTATTTTGAGAGCTTGAAAACTACCAAAATACCATTATAATGTTGAAATCCCTCCATACCTCCATTGTTGAAACCATCCTCCATGCACACCATCCATCCACTTGAAGCTTGAGCACAATCATGAACACACATCTCTACCTATCAAGGACACATCCACTTCCTCATGGGTTATACCATAAGGAGCCTACCATTCTTGGTTTTCTTCCTTTGGTGGTGATAACCATATAGTCCTATCTTAAGTGTTATCTTTGTTTAGTTTTGTTAACACTCTTGTTAATAGTTAGTCTTCATGTTACATTACTAGATTTTAGGTGATACATTTTAGCATGCCTAGTGGGACCCCATATTTGGATCAATCTAATCATTTTTTTGAGTTTTTTGTGATAAACTAACCAAAAAAACCTTTTATGTAGTGGGTTTTTGTAGGTGGTTTGCTAACATTTTTGTAGGTACACAAGTCACTCTTTGGGAAATGCGCTCCTAGCCATCTGATCACTTTTGACTTTAAAAAACTTCAAAAACCTTTTTTTTTTGTGATCCTGCAACCCCAAGAACATGAACCCACGACTGTAGGATTGTAGCTATACATAGGTAGGAACATGAACCCATGAAAGTGAGTTTGCTATTTGTCACCAACTCTCCTCTACACGTGTCACAAAGTAGCCCCGCATCCCTACCATACTTCTTCTTGCAGGAACACTAGAATCTACCTATGGGATTGTTGTTTATTACTTGTACGAACACAACCTCTAGTCAGTCAAACCTTTGAAACCTACTTTCACTGTTGACCAGTCAAACTCGTTGAAGAACTTGTCCGTAGGAATGCTGATAAAACCTCTTATGGGATTTCCTACTCGTGAGATTGCTCTATGATTTTTCATCCCATGGCCTATTTTCTTATAGTTTTTCACTATTCCTATGTAGGATTCCTTTGATATTTGACCACATTCCCACACCTATGGGAATGCTACCTAAATTCGTGAGTTTGTAGCGTTGACTACTCTATTGAAATTTTTGATATTTTCTATTGTATGTTTTTATGCTAATTGGTTTTTTGTAGGTTTTATCATCATAATTTTCTCTTAACAGTTTAAAATTGAACAAATCTTGCATTTTTGATGGAATGAATGATTAAGGATTAAAATTAACCAATGCGATGAAAATTTTGTTTTAAGCGTTAATGAACAATATGTGCAAACACTTCAATTTTGGGGATTAAAATAAATTCACCAAATCTTGAATGCCTTAAAGTAAAAACCATTCATATTCCCTCCTCTTTAAAGCTTTCACACTTAATTTCCCTTTTGTTGACTCAATTTATTTTTGTTGACGATGTTCTTAAGTTGTAAAGAATCTTTGAATGATAATCACTTGTGTCTTCAACTCATAAAATAGAGCACTAAAGTGTCCAAATAGCAATGAATCAAGTGTCTTGCATGTATTGAGACTGCACCTTTTAGCACATCTTTGACTTCTCTATTTTTTGCATCTTAAGACCTTAAAATACATGATGCCTATACAGAAAGTTGTTAGCAAGATCATCTACAACAACCAAGGAGTGTTTCTAGTGAGTTCATCCACCTCTAGGAAGTGCTTCCCCTTTGGTGAGAAGCTCAAACTAGTAAAAATTATGGCTAGTATATAAATGAGGGGAAAGGTAAACTTTCTCATTCTATCACCCAAGCTCGAACAGTGTATTTTTGGTGGTAGCCTAAGGTGAGAAAACTTTCCCACAATTTCAGCATGTCTAAAATTGATTCTTAAGTGGATCACATGCGTAACGACTATTTGGTGAGACACCGCAAACCCATTTACAACCTTTTTTAGTCAAAATTATCTCACTTTTTTCCATTGTATGTTCATTCATGGTGCAAGGGAAACAAAATCCCTCAAGATTACTCACCATTGTGCTCCTCTAGTAGAGGCATAAGGCCACTTGGGTTTCATCTCCAAGGGTCATTGTTCCTGTAGAAGGGGAACTTCTATTTTTCATGCCTTGAAGATTCTTTGATTTGTATAATTTGTTGATTGATTGTTGTATCGACTCACCTCTTCAATTAGAGGGACATATTGCACTAGAATCAAGAGGCACCAAGTTGTGGGCCATTGAATAACATATTGCAATCAAAATTTGACCTTTGGAATAAAGTGTGTGTTTGAATTGTCTTATTTGTGCTCAAGACTTGTGAAAAACATACACAATTCTGTGGTTATCATCAAAATCCTTTTTCTAAAGAGATCATTTGTTTGTCTTTCTCAAAGTTGCTTTATCCTTTGAGAAATTATTTGTTCATAAAAACCCTCATATCAAAGAAATTCCACCTTTTTTATCTCAAAGGGTAGTTGTTAGCAAGTCTATTCACAAAAACTTTTTTCTTGTTGGTCCAATTTTCCCTTTGTCTAAGGGTTATAATTATCCCCTCAATAACAAAAAAATCACTAACCAAGTCCTGGTTACAAATCTTTTCTCCTTATTCCAAAGTTTTGTCCTTTTTTAAATATCCTTTTTACTTATCCTACTTGACTGAAAATATCACATTTTGTCTTTAAAAAACCCCATCTCTTCATATACAAACAGTTGTTAGCAAGCCCATTCACAACAACATTTTGCCTTCTTGGTTTATCCTTACCTATACTTGTTATCTAAAAACCCACAAAATAGCCAACAAACTCTAGTTGCAAACAATCCTTTTTGCTCAAATCCAAAGAAGTTTCTCTTTCCAAAGTGTTGAGATAATGGGTGTTGCACACATTGCATAATATTGTTATTTTATTATTTTATTATGTAATGTTGTACCTAGATGGACGTGCAACATGTAAAGATTCTCATGGAATATTATTGATGAGTTGTATTGTAACATTGTAAAAATATTTTATGTAATTATTTAATATTGGGGGAAAAGAATTAAATGCCCAATATTAAATGTGGGGTCAGTGGGTTAGGTAGCACATGGTTTTAGCACATGGTTTATGTAATACCACTTGGTGGTTTTGTGGGACTTGCTACTATATAAGCAGCCACAAGGGTAGTTGTTGTATAGTGAGAGTGAGAGTGAAAAAGAGTGACAAGAAGAAGAAAAAAGGCAAGAGTCGAGCAGGACAAGGCTTGACAGGTTAGCCAAGGGAGCATTTGTGAAGGTTGAAAGCATGGCATGGGATGTGTGGATTCATGCTTGTTCACATAGTTTGCTCGGTTGTGGCTATGGCTATGAAGGCTTCCATGGTTGTATGGCAATGGTTATTTTGCTGAATAATACATGGTGATGGATGCTTTTGGAGGCTGGGTTTTTCCCTCAATGAGGGTTTCCTAGGGTATATCTTGTGTCACAATTTTGTGGGTATGTTGTCTATTCTCTTGCATGTGGATTTTAATTCCGTGTTTATTTCAAATCTATTATGGGTTATGTGGAAACGGTTATATTCTTTATTGCCAAGTTTCCTTACACAAAGTATACCTGTTACCTACCCTACTTGACCGAAAACAACACTTTTTACTCTTGACTATATGATTGTTAGCAAGTTCATTTGCAACAAATCCTAAAGTCTAGTTTGTCCCACTTCACTTAAAAGTTACCATTTCTTGAAACTTAGCTAAATTTCTCAATCAATTTATGATCCCAACCCAAGGTCAAAAGGTACACTTAGTATAGTCACTACTATAAAACCCCACAGTTGCGATCAAATATCTTAGAAATCTCTCATGTCAGGCCAACCCAAGACTAAGTTCAAAAAGGCTAAACTCCCAAAAATACCCATTTACAAGGAAATAGAAGTGGGACACAAGAAATACACCCCCAACCCAAGGATTTCCAAATTAGATCAAATTGAGAGAGATGGTGTAGATGTAGCATTACAAATTGAGTGGGATTACAAAATTTAGAACCTAATTCTTTGACAAGATGTCAACGATAGCCTTATCAACAACTCTAGTGTGACTCACTTTGATTAGGTCTTTCATTTTCCACACACACTTGTGCACTTATTCCCTCATAGTTTTAGTCTCTCATATAAGAGCCACTCCCCCACACAAGCATTTGAAAATAGGATCACCTCCTCCCATTTTTGCATCAACCTTAAGTTTTCAAAGGATCCTACACAAACATCATTAAGACCTAGTGCCTTCCACCATTTATTCACATACTTAGAAACATTTAGCACCATCCATCCCACCATCATAATTATCCTTGGAACTCTAAAATTTTCTAGAAATAGGCTATTGTTTGTGTCCTACATCACCTTGGGACAAAGGTTTGGGCCACACTTTTCATATCACCATCACATTTCCGCGATCATATTTTAAGGGAAACATAACCTCCTTCACTTAGCACCATATCATCTAGACTCCTAAAGTATTATATACACTTAGCATCATCCCTCTTTTCATTTTCATCCTTAGGGAAATCATCCTTTCATGCCACCCACCACATGTTTTATTAATAACACACAGAAAAAAGACATGGATCTTAGTCATAGTAGTAACACATCTCAAGCTCAACTGTACCCCATAGTTTCCATGATGCCACCAGATCCACCAATGCAAATCCTAGAAGAAACAAATTCATCCATAGATATGTATGCTTTCATGAACCAACCTGGTCATGCCACCATTGTAAATTTCATCATAGATCAAAACAAGGAAACCATCATGGAAAATTTCTTAAGGGATAATGTTGGTGCCTTTGAATTTGGATGACCACCATCTATCAACATTTTAGATCCTACACACCCTCTATTTGGGTGGCAACCACCATCTAAAGGGACATATATCCTTAATGATCTTTTCTCTTCACTCACCAAAGGGTGTCAACTACCATAGATAGAATCGGCAGCTCCAATATACCCTCAACCTAGGTGCTTGCTCCCATTCCCTAAAACACCCATCCCATCCTCACTCAACCCTTAATGGATACTACATGCCAACCAACCCCAAGTGTATCATCTAAATTTTCTCCTCCATTCATTTTCCTACTCTACAAAATCCTCCATTTACATCCAGCAACATTGCATTTTCATTTCCACCTCACAACACATCTAGTCCATTTACTACTCAAATGCCACCACTAAGGTCAAACACCTCATCTTCCATCCCACCCAACATCACTATCAACCCTTTTGTGACTAGCCAAAGTTCTTCTACCTCATTTCCTTTGGGACCTTAGAATGTTACTATGGTACAAGGGCCTACCACTAGCCTCCCCTTTACCATTGCATCCATGTCCATCCTTCAGACACTTTCATCCCTCACTTCACAAAGCTATTCACTACCACCCCTTACCAACTACTTTTCTATGCCACCTTTAGGCAATATCCAAAACACCACACCAATATAATTCCCTATTGTAAATGCTCTACCTTAGATTAATTACCTTGCACCTATTCATAAATAGTCATTTTTTCAAGCAGGAGCACAACCAACATATATTGGGCAAGGTATATATTCCCAAAGCATGGCTTAGACATTTCCAACATTACCACCCTTTTAGCTGCAATCATCACGCCAATAATATGCTCAAGTATCCACATAGAATTATCCCATAGGGAAACAACCTAATACTTACCCTCCCCACCAAACTTCTTCTCAAAAGATGCAACAATATGCACAAACTACATTCCAACAACCCATAGCATGCATCCCACTAGTTGTGCAACCTATTTTTCCACAGATAGCATATGGTAGTCAGGATTTTCCACATCAATCTCTAGAATCTTTCATGTATCCTACACTGGGGGCACCTAGATTGGGGGCATCCACTCCCCCACCTATAAAATATGAATGGAAGGAAATGAAAAATGCTCTCAAAGCCCTCAAAGATGGGACAAACTCCAAAACTTTTAAATTTGAAAATGATTGCCCATATCCATTTGACAAAACAATCAGAATGACACCATTTCCTAAACATTTTGAGATCCCCAAGTTTGATAAATTTAGGGGGAAAAGTGATCCAGTCACACATGTCAAGGAATTCTATATGAATTGTCAAGAAGTGGCCTATAATGATGTATTCCTCATGCAAATTTTTCTAAAAAGCTTAGGAGGACTAGCCCTAGAATGGTTCTATCATATCCCTCAGGGTACTATTAAAACCTTTTCCGATCTTTTTGAAGCCTTTGTGGCTCAATATACCCATCTTTTTGAAACTAAATTATCTATAGTAGACCTAGTTCATACCAAGCAAAAAGGAGGAGAAAGCCTTGCAGAATACCTGCAACATTGGCAAATACTCACAAATAGGATCTCATGTACCATCCCAGAATGTCACCTTGTCAAAATGTTCATAAATAATGCACCTCCTAGTCTTACCCATCACATGGTTATGAACTATTTACAAACATATAAAGACATCAAAAAGAAAGGGATGGGACTCGAGCAAGGGCTTATCAAAGATGGTGTTATCAAAATTTACAAGGAAAACACCCAAGATCGAGGTCCTAGCAATGAAAAATTGCACTATTGGAATAAAAAAAAGAACATAGTTACTGATAGCATCATTGACACTCGACATGTTCATATTGTTGGGGTAACTGCCAACAACCCCACCACATGTTATCAACAACAACCCCCTGCATATCAACAACCACCTATGCGGAACAATCAACAAGTACCTACCCATCACAATCAAACTAAAGCCATTACACTTTTAGTAGGACCAAAACCATGTATTCAGAGATAACCATGCATATACACCTCATTGGGGGAACCCCTTGATGCAATATTTGAAAAACTAGCCAAGGATAATCTTGTTTGATATCCACAAACACAACCCTTGGAACCTAATCAGTCCAGAGCATCCTAGTATAAAGATAATGAGTTTTGTAAATTCCATCACATCAAAGGACATACTACCCTTAAATGCATGCAACTCAAAGATCATGTCCAAGACCTCATTGACTGGAAAGAGATCACAATGAGGGCACAAGCTTCACATAATGCAAGATTGGTGATGTATCAAAATGATTTTCCTCCTCATTGCACAAACACAGGAAAATAATCGACAAATGCTCCTATTAACAAACCAAACAATGCTCCAAGTAAACAAGGTGATAATCGTGATAAGTCTCAAAACCATACCTCAGCATATTTGGACTACGGGAGCCTCATCAGCTGCATCTCCCAAGTTAAGCCGTCTATCAATGTTATAAACATCAAAGGCCTAGATACTCAATGTATAGTTACTACTCGCTAAGCTTGACTCAATATTACTAGCCCACATACATCTACACCATCATGACCACCTTCATCAGGATCACCCTCATTAGGACTATAGTATAATATCTTGGAACACCTTGGAAACATGCCAACTCAGATTTCCATTCTAGATCTCTTACGAACAAGCCCACTTTATCAAGAGATCCTTGATAGTACTCTCCAAGAGTCATGCATCCCTATTAACATAAATGCCACTGAGTTTTAAAACTTGGTTGGCCATCTTTCAACATCATGTGCTTTATCCTTCAAAAACACTGACATCCCAGTAATTGAATCCGATCATATTTTTCCACTTTGCATAGATGTCATGGTTTCCAACTTTAGAATCAAATAGGTCATGATAGATAATGGATTAGATTTGTATCTATGTACTTTAAAATTCATTAAACAAGTAGGATACACTAAGGCAGATATCATTAATGAGTTAATCACCATCAAGGCATATGACAACTTGGAGTGCACTACTGAAGGAACCATCTTGCTCCCTCTCAAAGTTGGCCTAGCCATTGAAGAAACTATTTGTCATGTAGTTGATCTTAACCTTATATACAATATCCTCCTTGGCTGCCCATGGATTCATGCCATGAAGGCCATTCCATCCACATATCATCAGTGCATCAAATTTCTGCATAATGGCTCTGAGGTAACTATCCATGCAAATCCTAAACCCTTTGCTTGTTGCAATGCGGTCAAAGCTTCATACACCAACCATTGTCTTGGAATCAAAATTGGCCACACCATAGGCAGTTCCTTTGGCACTTACCACGATCTAGATACCATTTTAGCCTCCACTCTTTCCACAGTTAAGATCAACTATCAAGGTTGTGGCAAATATAGTCTCACATATGCTTTTGTTGTTGGCACTCTATCGATTGATCCACATACTCGAGGGCACCCAACCTATCAAATACCAAGACTAGGTGCTACCCCTTAGATCAAATAGCTTGGATCTACCACATTTCTTACCAATGGTATCCTCAATAGAGAGGAAAATGCTCCCGACATTAGTACATGGTTGTACAATGAGCCACCTCCAAAAAATAAATAACTTCTTGATCACTTCAAACCAAAATACCCATGGTTTCATCACCTGGCCACTAAACAATGGGATTATCAAGGAGGTGGTTTAGGAAGTCTAGAATCAGGTATTAGGTAGCCTATAGAGGCATACCCAGAAAATATAAAGTAGGGCTTAGGCTATGGACTCCCCACAACTGGGGGCACTATGAAAGAAGGCCATGCCTTCACAAACATCCAAAATAATCTCATTAAGGTTGAAGACATTCCTGAGGAAGTAGAAAAGAAATCGTATGATGATATTTTCCTTGAAAAAATTATTCTAGGAGCATTTGTGCTCTGCCAATTATCCCTAAACCTTATAGACCTACCACTCACTCACCTCAAATTCATTGATTGGGACCAACCAAGTGTTGTCCATGTTGATGAATTCTCTACTGAGTACACACTCCTTGAATTCATGGGAGCAAAGACACTGCATAAATGACTGCCACTACCATCTATATATGTCTACAAACTAGATCCAATAGGTTACTTTGGGGAAGAGGAAATCTCTAGTCACAAAATTGAATTAAAAAAGGAAACAAAATAGCAAAAAAGAAAATGCAAAACATCCTCTTGTTAAAACTCCTTTGGGGCACCATTGGATGACTCAAAAAATGAAATAAAAATAAAGGACGTATCTGATGGTGAAAACCTCTCTTAGGCACTTGAAGATGGAGATTTCATCCTTCCCCCATAGGAGCATACACCTCCCATATCTTTAGTCTTGATAGGAAAAACTAGACCAGTCAATATCAGTCTGACTAAGATACCACATATCACACATATCATAGAATCTCTACCACATGAGTAGGTAGATCTTCTTATTAAAGTTCTCGATGAAAATGTTGGTCATTTTGCATGGTCCTATCAAGACATGCCAGGGTTGGACCCCAAGTTAGTAGTACATCATCTGGCCATGGATCCAAGTGCCAAACCTATAAAGTAAAAGCTCCATAAGATGCATCCCGAGGTTTCTCTATTAGTTAAAGTGGAGCTAGAAAAATTGCTAGAGGTAAAATTCATTTACCCAATAGATTATTTTTAATGGATTTCCAACATGGTACCTATTACAAAACCTTCTGGTGATATCAAAATATGCATAGACTTCAAAAATCTCAACAAAGCTTGTTTGAAGGATGACTTCCCATTACCAAATATTGACATGATTGTTGATCTCATTGCAAGCCATGAGCTCTTATCACTCATGGATGGTTTCTCTGGATACAACTAGATTTAGATAGTAGAGGAAGATCGAACATTTTGTTATAACATGATGCCATTTGTGCTAAAGAACACTGGGGCAACATATCAGTGAATCATGATAGTCATCTTACATGACCTAATAAATAAAACTCTTGACAATTATGTGGATGATATTTTAGTTAAGTCTCTTAATGCCCTTGACCACTTATCTCACCTTGAGGAAGTGTTTGATTGATTGGCTAAATATCATCTCATGCTCAATCCTAAGAAATGTGTCTTCGGCGTCACCTCAGGAAAGCTCTTGGGATTCATTGTATCATGACGTGGTATTGAGATTGATCCTAAAAAGGTCAAAGCCATCATGGATATGGTTCCTCCTAAGACACTCAAGAACCTTTTTTCTCTTTCGGGAAAACTTCAATTAGTCAAATGGTTTATCTCTCAGCTCACTGATAAATGCCGACTATTTACACATCTACCCAAGAAGGATTAGAACTTCAGATGGGACCCTACTTGCGAGCGTAACTTTGAGCTCATCAAGTAATATTTGGCTAATCCACCTATTTTGGTTCCTGCATTTTCTCATATTGTACATTAAAGCTTCTCCCACAACATTAGTTTCTCTTCTAGTGTAACTTGATGATATAGGAAAAGAAAGAGCAATTTACTACATTAGTCGTACCTTAGTGGGATATGAGCTCAATTAAATGCCAATGGAGAAGGCTTCCTTAACTATGGTATTTTCCACTTAGAAGTTGCGTCATTAAATGTTGAGCCACACTGTGCAACTAATATCCAAAATTGATCCATGAAAATAAATGTTATCTTGCATAGTACTCATAGGATGCCTGACTAAATGGGTCATGCTTCTTAGTGAATTTGACATCCAATATTTTGATAGAAAGGATATCAAAGGCCAGACTATTGCAGATCACTTGGCAAATTCACCCTTGGTTGCAGACCACCCTCTCATTATGGAATTCCCAGATGAACACCTCTAGTTGATAGAAGAACAACCATCCTAGAAGTTGTACTTTGATGGGTCTTACATCCCATGGCTCTAGCATTGGCATACTCTTGGTCACACCACAAGGAGATTACATTCCTAAATCTTTCAAACTATAGTTTTAGTGTACCAATAAAATATTAGAGTATGAAGCCCTTGTTGTAGGGCTCAAGACAAACATTGAATGGAATATCACAGAGCTACAGGTCTAAGGTGATTCCCAGCTTATCATCAAACAAGCTTTAAATGAATATCAGACCAAGGATGACAAGCTACTACCTTACAAGGAGTTTGTGGATCAATTAAAGAAACATTTTACTCAACTTTAGTTCACACAAATACCTAGACTACAAAATAAGGGAGCAGATGCCATGGCTACTATTTTTTCCCTTTTGGAAATACCGCATGAGGCTATATAGTATGAATTCTTGGTCGAGTAGCTACATGAACCCGCATATGAGAATGTTGATTCAACATGGGTATGAATCTTGGTTGGTCCCCAATCCCCATGGTAGCATGAAATTCATGCTTACCTACTAAATGCTATCATATCTTCCTATCTCACATGTACCCAATGCTAGAACCTTATTCGTAGAGCTTCCTATTATACTATCATCGCCCAAACCCTATATCATCATGGTTATCATGATACTCTCTCTCGATGTCTAGACCAAAATGAGGCTATAATGGCTCTCAAGGAGGTACACACTAGACTTTTTGGTGCTCACATGAGTGGGATCATTCTAGCTAAGAAAATCCTTTGGGCTAGCTATTATTGGCCTACTCTTGAGCATGATGCATGTGAATTTTTGAAATGATGTTTACCCTATCAACAACATGCTAATCTAATTCAAGCCCTAGCTAGAGCACCACCATGGCATTTTTCCTATTGAGGGTTTGATCTTGTTGGTCTTATCACATCTCTTTCTTTAGAAGGACACAAGTGGATAATCACTGCCATAGATTATTTCACTAAATGGGTCAAAGTACTTCCCCTTGTCATTGCCATAGAAGTTCAAGTGTCCAAATTTATCCTATATCATATCATATGTCATTTTGGCATCTTGGCTACCATTTTTACTGACCATGGAGGTAATTTTGAAAACCTAAATATGGAGGAATTGTGCACTTCCCTTCATATCCATCACTATTTTTCTAGCCCATACTTCCCACAAGGTAACAGTTAGGTAGAGACAACTAATAAAACCCTACTTAAAATCCTAAAGAAAGTTGTCAATGATTCCAACTATGATTGGCATTTACAAATTAGTCCCACCCTATGGGCATACTACACCTCATTCTGTACATCCACTAGCACAACCCCATACTCCTTGGTTTATGGTGTTGAAGCAATATTACCTATTGAGGTTGAACTCCCATCCCTTCACATTTCTCTATGAGGCCAGATATCTAATGAAGATTACAGAGTGGCTCAACTTGCTCAACTTGATCTACTTGATGAAAAAAGGAAACAGGCCTATGACCACCTCATGGTCTACCAAAATTGCCTCAAGTGCAATTTCAACAAACAGGTCCACCTGCACCACTTTCAAGAAGGAGACATGGTCCTCAAGGAGAACATAAAGGTTTAGACCAACCAAGAAAAGAGAGGAAAGTTCAAGCCCACATGGCTTGGTCCTTATGTGGTCACAACATCTTTTGGCTCAGGAGCCTATCAACTATCTACACTTGAAGATGAAGTCCCAAATGATTCTACCAACATCATTCACCTTAAGAAATTCTACACTTGAAAACAAAATTCTTGATCAAAAATAGGTAAAGAAAAAACAAGCATCCAATGGTGAAAACTTGGCAATTCAAGCACCTTGGATAGGTACCTTGGCAAAAACCTAGCAATTAGGCACTAGGTGTACTTAGCTTTTTTATTATCTATCAAGGATGCCCATCTCCTCCATCACCACTCCATATCACATCACCCATCTTCCCATTTTTTTCGAGGTGTTCCTCATAGCTTTACTATTCGTACTCCCATCGCGCCTTGTGACATCACCTTTCCACATTCTACAATTTGTAGCATCCCACCCAGCTCTTGTATTATAGCTCTCATTCGTATATACCCCATGTATCCTATTAGATATACTCTATCCTTGTACTATACTCCATGTATCATATCAAATATACCCTACCATTATATTCTACCACATGTATTTCATCCTTGTACTTTACCATATATATCCTACTTGATAAGTAGTGTTTTATGTATCATATCCTCATATTAACACTTGTATCCTATGTATCAGAATCTTTTAAATACAATAGTATCATAATCCTTATAACAATAGTTGTGCTATACATATCATGCCCCTGTAACAATAATTGTATTATAACAATGCTATCTTCTCACCCTAAGCTTTCCCCCTTCATATACTTACCTACTACCATATTTTATCATATGTTCCTAAGTTCCTAGTCATTGTATAGTCGTGCTTGTACATATTTTTTAGGTCTTATTGAGACACCCTATGTTCCTAGCTTGTTGTCTATAGAAAAGAAGTCATTGTCCCCTTTTGTTAGTATCCTATACGTCCTAGTCTTAGTATCCTTTTTGAGTGTATCTTCCTGGTTTTCCAGCTCATCAGTAGCCAATCATCCAGATCTCTTTAGCAAAAGGTTACTTTTTTGCACTTTTGTTCTTTCTTTTAAATCTTTGGTTCTTGTATATTTTGATTGGTCGCTTCTAGGTAATTTTAGTTATTCCCTCCTCAAGGTCGCCATGATCATATCAAATCATGGTGTGTTTTGACTGGGGCAACTCAAAGGCATGGTGTCGATCATAGTCTTTTTCTACTTTTGAGTTAGTCGGATATCACCCTTGCATATTTCAATCATGTTTTCATTTTAGATAACTTGATGCATTTGAGTGATATCATTTGCTTGTGGATTGCCCAACATCATTCCCACACTGATCTCTCTAAGACTCATGAGTGATGCTAGGGAAATCCTTGCATGCTTGTTTGAGTCAATCTTATGTAATATTGGGGAAAAGTCCTTGATGTTCTTAGTAACCTTGGAAAATCAACAATATTCCTATATCAAATAAAGTGCTCACACTACATGGTGGTACTTCCTCACAAACTACCCCGTTCTCAAGCTTCCTATACACCCCACATTTTTTTTCTTGTTACTTCCCTTCCCTTTCCTACCATAACCCATGGTATCCTCTTCCTATACATCACCTATCTCTCTTAGACTTCAGCCTTTTCCACTATCAAAATATTTCAATTCAAAATCATTTTCATCCCTTTGGCTATGATTTCACCACCATCATGATGTGATCCTTATCATAAGTCCCTGTCCTAGCTCTAATCTCTACTATCCTCCTAACTATGAGTTTTTTGGTCACCCATTTTCCAACATCCTCCTCCTTAGAGTCAGTATCTCCCATGTTTTATGATCAATCTTTACATCATAGATCATTATCCTAATTCAAGTATTGGTTATCCTATTCCACCATCATAATTTGTCCTGTATCTCATTATCGTCATCATTGCCTATGTCTATTTACTATCTCCTTGCCTCCTAGAAATTAGCATGTTGTATTATCATAACTTGTGTTCCTCTACCCTTTTATCACACCTTGGATCTCTCTTATATACTAGCATTAGGTTTTTCATTCACTGTTTTGTATTTTAGCTCACTTCACATATGTTATCATCAAATGTATATCATAAAACTCATATAATTGTAGTTTGTGTTCATTTTGGCATATCATAAATCTCATGTTCATTCTTCATTTTGTTTGTGTTCATTTTTCATTTGTCATCCATCTTTAGTTTGTGTCCATTTCAACATTTCATAACTTTCACATTCTTTTTTTAGTTTGTTTGTGTTTTTTTTAAAATCTACCATTCGTTCTTCCAAGTCTATCATTCATCATTAGTTTGTAATTCATTTAAAACATTTTCATTCATCGTTAGTTTGTGATTCATTTTACCATTGTCATTAATCATTAGTTTGTGATTCCTTTTAAGGTTGTAATCTATCTTTAAGTTTGTGTACATTTTAACATATCATAAATCTCATGTTTAAATTTGTGTACATTTTAACGTATCATAAATCTCATGTTTTAGTTTGTGTACATTTTAACATATCATAAATCTCATATTTTAGTTTGTGGACATTTTAACATATCATAAATATCATGTTTATCCTTTAGTTCGTGATTCATTTTAAATCTGCCATCCATCTTTAGTGGGTGATTCATTTTAAATTTATCACTTATCTTTGTGTTCATTTTACATACTATATAAACATTCTCATCATCATACAAGTACTATCAAAGTAAATCACATCATATATGTAATATCATAAGAAAATCACATCTCAAAATCACATCAAAACCTATATCCCATCATGATAGTGCTATCATAGCAACTCACATCATCACAATCACACCAAAAACATATCAAATCATATTTGCACTATCATAGAAAATCACATCTTGCATCACAAACTATCAACACTATCATACCTATCCTCAAAAATCACATCCTGCATCACCAATTGTTAGCAATATCATATCTATCCTCAAAAATCACATCCTGCATCACAAATCATCAGCAATATCATATCTCTCATTCAAAGTCACATCTTGAATATCAAATATATTAATCTCTCATCTACATCTAACCATATATAACCATACTCATGCAATCATACGTCCATAACACATATCCTGCCCCAAAGCATGATCTGCTCTATCTATATATCTCTTTGCTCCACCAAGAATCAATAAAAGAATAAAAGATATAGTCCATCACAGTCCAAATATACAGTATCCATATCCTACATATCACTACAACGGGTTTTTTCCCACACAATATATATATATATATATCTCAAAACTACTGATCTGTACCAAAAAAATGCTAATCATACGAATGAATTTAGCATATCACTGGCCTCCCTGATTTGACGCCTCCACATAAGGATCCTCCTCTCTGTCCCTCCCTACCCCTAGTTCTGGTGGTGGTGGAGGTGGTGACCCCATTAATCCTCCTCGTATCCCTGAGCTTTCTTCTGCATCCCTCCTCCCCCTCATCCCTATCTCTCACCTCTAGCTTTGTCCTATCTTGCGACTTTGCCTCGTGCATTGAGACCCACATGTACTCTATGCACCCTTAGTACTCCATCTGCTCTCCCCCCTCCTTGCATCCCTATCTAGGTCCTAGCTGTACCTAACCATGTTGATCACCTGTAGTGATCTATTTGATCTGTTGGGATCACTGCATGGTACCTCCCTTGATAGAATCCAACCCTCTCCCTTAGATCCTCCACCTTGACCCATAGTCTCTTCAACTCCTCCATCCCTCCACCCACCACCACCAATGCTTGTAGGGTCACCACCTCCACCACTAGTCTATTTTGCTCCTACTATATGGAATCTATCCTCACCTGTGTAGCCTGCCTCTCTAGGCTCACCACATCTAGCCTCCCCTCCATCTACCCCAACTCCATTTGTAGCCTTCCCACCTCAATCCTCACCCTATCTACTTGGCCCTATGCCACATCTCACTCCTACTATAGCTGATCTCACTCCTACTGTGTATCATGAAGTAGATGGCTAGTAATGTCATGAGTCTCTTGTAATGAGGCATAATAGGCTACCCATCCATCATCCCCTCCCCCTGTAGATGACCCTCCCCCATCACCCCCTACTAGCCTCTATGGCCTCTCCTTCGCTCTCTCCTCTCCTCCTCTCATTGGTTATGCCCCCCTCTCCTCTAATCTCTCCTCTCATCCTCTATCCAACTATGCTCCTCTCTCCTACCTCCCTACCCTCACCTCTGTTGAACTGGCCCGCCCTTCTGAGCAATAGCCTTGGTTTGCTATCATAGCTGTAAGAATTTTCTTTAGGGAAAGATTGACCCAAGATTGTAGAACTCAACACAAGCACAAATGTAGACCAAAAATTGATATGATCAATTACTTAAATTATGTCCTAATACATTTCTATGTTCAGTATGTGATGTCCAAATACACCAGGAGTGCTTGTATATAAAGGCCTCTTAGGAAGCACCTAGAATGTCTCCAGAAAGAACTAGGAGATAAGATAAGCATCATGACAACTAAGCACATGCCTTATCCAACATTATAGATGAGTGGATAAGAATGAAAAGGTTGTAGAAACCATGTGCTTAATTAGTGTGCTAACTCCTATGTTGTAGACACCATGTGCATAAAAGAGGTGTAGACTGTTGTGTTTTCAATATGACAACTCACAAGAGTATGCATTCTCCTAGGTGGCTAATAAATAAATAATAAAAAATATACATTAACCTAAGTGAACTTAAGTAAGTGTAAATAGTAAATACTTATTTACACCAACACCCCCCTTAAGTGTAACTTAGGAGAATGCACTTAATCTCACAAAAACTAGGATGAAATGAAAAATGCATCCTAGCTACTAGGCCATGTTAGGTGTCCATGTACATAATAAAATGCAATATCTCATAAAGTGGAGAAAGAGGGAAAACCTCATGGGAAAAACCCTTCCTCGAAAAGAGAGATGAAAAGGGATGCATGGATGGATGAAGTAATCAAGGCCCCCCAATTATGACATACATCAAGTATATACAAGTAAGAAAAAGGAGAAGGACAAAACCCCCTAAGAGGAAAAAGTCCCCCCCAAAAAGGAGAACAAGGAGATGAGGTAGTCCCCCCCCCCTTAAAAGTAGTGTGCTGACTAGTGAGAAATGCTCCAATATAGAAGCTAATCCATGATTACTGAATGATGTTCCTCCCCTTTGGAAGAAATAAATGCAAGGGTACTAAGGAGATGTGTCCCCTATATGTAGAAGGAATATCTATGATGATTGGTATCTCTAAAACCTATTCATGTGTCCTTGTGTCAATACTGATGATGGCTTCCTTGAAAACTACTGAATAGAAGTGCAAATTGAATAAGAAGTGATGAAGAACCTACTTCAGGAAACCTCCTACAGATGTTGTAAATGAGAATCCACAATCATGCCAACCTGGAAAGATTGATCATGTAGAGAATGGACATGAGGGTCATAGTGGGCCCTCACAACAACTGTAGAAGGATTGTCCTTAGCAAAGAGAAGTGGTAGATCATCAAAGAAGTCATCCAAATCTACTGTGTGTGACTCCATGAACAAAAATGTTAGTCAAGAAGTCATCACCTGGAAGATCATGTGTACCCTGTTGTGCTGAAGTACATGAATATGTCACTATGATAATGAATGAAGAAATCACCTCAAAGAGAAGATGAATATCCTCAAGTGTGTCTCTCAAATCTTCAATGTGAGACTCCATGAATAGGCCTACAAGCGCAGAATGGAAGTCATCACATGAATGTAGAGTAGGAGACATAAAGGGTCCTATTATACTAAATTTGAAGTATTTGTTTCTTGAACAGGATCAGTAGGAGCAACAGGAGCATTTGGAGGTGTGATCTCATCTGAAGAGGAGTTAGCTACAACTAGAGGTAGAAGATCTTCTGGGAATGGAGGAATGGTTGGATCTCCATACTTCTCCTAAAGATACATCCAAGTAACATATGGATAAGATGACCTAATTTCAAACATTGTATCCAGAATGTCATCAACCACAAAGAGAAAGAGAGTATGCCAAATGATTTGACTTTGGTCAGGATTATACTTAAGATCTAGTGCATAGGGTAGTGCATTGTGCTGACTGAGATATCTGACAACAAGTTGACTCCATTCTTGATAGTTTTCTGGGGTCAAAGAAATCAAATTTTCCTCTTCCATGATGGACCAATCAATGTAACCTCCAAAAAAAAGAGAATATTGAATGAAAGAACCTCCTCCAATGTATGATTTAGGTACTTGATAACCACTTGGCAATTTAGGGCATATTTTTGAAAGCAATATTTCTATCCATAGAACCTATAATATGATTGTAGATCTAGAAAGTAGACAAAAAAAATGCACTTTCAAAAAAAATGAAACTTGATTATGTGTCCAGATGAGCCTGTACAAAGCATTTTAAGTGGCAAATTTTTAGATTTGCGAGTTGCAGAAAAATTTAGGAATAGAGATGTCAAACTTCTTGCACCAATGTGTAGATCATGAAATCCTACCCCAAAACAAACAAAAAAAAATTGTTTGCAAAAAGGAGTCCGTATGAGGGAGATATTGTTGTTTGAAAATTGTTGTTGTTGTTATTTTTTCTAAATCACCATCGCACCTCCAAAAATCAAAAGTCTCTAGATTTTGCCTCAAATGTCCAATTTGGATGAAACAAAATCTGATTTGGGGTCTTTTGGACCTTTTGAATGTGATGCAAATATTTGATTTGCACCAGAAAGCTCCAATCTTCAGTTACAAAAATCTCTCCTATGACTTGATGGCCAATTTTTTTTTGAAAAATAATGCAGATATGAAAAAATAGAAGAGATGTAGATGAAAAACAATGTAGATCTAAAAATTAAATGAACAGATCTAAAATGATCATACCAATGCTGCAAATTGGTCCTTCAGGTGTCGGTTTAAAAATTTGCCTCATAATTAACTTTGGCCTAGGTAGGGAACCTTATAGCCAATTTTCATCAAATCAGTATTCCAGACATAATGGCAAGGTCACATCTTGCTCTAGATGCTCCCAATTTTTGCAATACTCCAAATTTAGGTTGAGGTGCAGAAGCAACAATGGTATATGGTAGTTGCTACCCCTTCTCCACCCATGGACCTAGGACCATGTAAGGTCTCCATACTATTGTCACAATCTCATTGATCCAGACTCTCTAGTTGTCGACCTCCTCTATATGGTGGTATGTAAGTGGCTCTGCCTAGTTGTAGGCTATTGGCTCCTTTACCTACTTGTCTCTCTACCCAATTAGCCTAAATGCTACAATGTGCTCCTAGGTGCATACCTATAGTAAGGTGGGGAACCTTATGCTCCTCCCTTGTCGGCTAGCTCCCTGGTATACTATCTAGTGTAGGTCTCTATACAACTCCACCAACATCGATGATCCCTATGTAGCAGAAACTCCTACGTCTACTATGTGCATGATCACTAGGATCAATGTGAATGTCACTCTAGTCCCTCCTATGTTTGGGGCAATGTATCATGAGACCAACCTACACACATAGAAATAAATGTGTCTCTTAGGGGCCACTCGATCCAAATGCTCATCTAAAGCAAACTTTCCCCTCTAAATCTGGTATGAAACCCTTGGCCCAACCAATCTCTCTACTGTAGCCTCTGTTATCATCTCTCTAGTCACCATCACTGGCATCCCCCATACTCGTAGTCTAAAGATCTGGTATACATTCTCTAGAGTAACTGTTATCTCTCCTATTGATAGGTGGAAGGTCCCTATCTTGCTATGCCACCGCTCACACAACCCTATCACCATCACCATGTATGTTTGCATGTGCAACAACCTCGCCGAGTAGCCAAGTCCAATGCCCTCAATCCTCGCCTAGTCTATGGCCATTAGCAGGTCTCTTGTGCATAACACTGCTACTCGTCACTCACATGATACCAAGGTATCCAAAAAGCACTACACATGAAAAACCTAATCACATATTAGTATTCCTTTTCATACTTTACTTGCCCTAGCTTCCCACCCCTTCTCTTACCCAACATCTGTCTTTTTTTATTTTTTCCTAAAACCTATGTTCCTGCGAACCTTAACCCTCATGATCCCACAAAGATATGTCCCCATGGGATTGCCCCTTTGACCTTCCCATCCTTTGCCAGTTTGACTCACGTTCTAGAAAAACTTAAACCTCACGATCCCATGGTGATATCTTCCCATGAGATTGCCCTTTGACCTTGCCCATCTTTGGCCCATTTGACTCACATTCCCATGCACATGTACCCACACATGCTTACCTTGGTGATCTCGTGGAACCATGTTCCCACGAGATCATGTTTCACCCTTTCTTCCCTTTGGTCAAATCTACCCATTCCTACATTGACGTCATCCCTACCATGAGATTGCATCCCCACTGAGATAATTGCATTTTCCTTGGTGGTACCATGATCTTGCCTAGTTACCTTTGTTCCACATAAAATTCCTATCACAAATCTATAATCCTACAAAACCTGTTTATCAAGCCAATTTTGTCCCTCAACCTAGCTCTTTTCATGGGATCATGATCCCGCTGATCTAGCACACGTTCTCACTAGAAATGAGTCCATGGGATTGTGTTTTCACTTTTATGGGAATGCTATAAACTAATACAAAATAAAAAATAATAAAGAGTTTTTTGACCCTACTGAATGATCAGGCATCTGTCGTACTTGCACTCATCACACCACATCAGATCGATACTCCAGTCATCCAATAGCCACTATCATAGAATCTAACTTAGAGCTCCAAGAAGAAATATCTCCTCATTTGTCTGAAAGCAAATGACCCCCTCTAATCCTCTTCCAAACACTTATAGACCCCCCTGGTGCCCTAGTTGCCTCTTTCGCTCCTCCAGCCACCCCCTATTGCCCACCACCCTTCTTCTTCCTCCCATTTCTTCTCTTTTTACCTATTTTCCCCTCTTCCATGTCCTCCTATCCCCCACAGGCTTACTGCAAATTTTTCAAGAAGCCATCGTGCCTCATATTATTTCCCACCACCTTCTTGAGGGGCTATCACCTAGTCCATTCTCTCCTCTTCTACTTAAAACTGGGGCAACCATGTTATTTTAAGTAGTCTTCTTCATGTTGTTTATATTTAAACTTTTTTGAAATAGTGCTATTTCAACACTATGTCAAAGAGGGGCAAAATGTAGACACCTAAATCTGATTACATCAATAAGCAATCATATTTAGTTATCTTCTAGGACATCATTGATTGAATATTTACTATTTAATTAATTAATCATCATCACCTAGTTAATTAATTAATTTAATTAAGTTTAATCCAATTGATAAAATCAAATGATAAACCAAAATCAATTTATCAATTAAATCCCTATTCCTCTATTAAATTAAATAAATTCTCAAATCTATTTGATTTAATCCCACATCCCCATTTTATTAAATAAATCATTTAATAAAATCTCTAAAATTCTAAAAGCATTCCTAAATCCTATCCTAACCCCTAATCCAACCCATTCACCTATACTAACCTCACTTAGCCACCTAACTAACCCATCCCATCAAAGCTAAAACCACTTACCCACTAACCCCCTTTCTAAGCTAATCCTAATCCCCCTCCTAAACATGTGTACAACCTTAAGCAAGGGTTAAGACTTGCTAACCCAAGCCAAAGTCAACAAACTCACCCTCATCTCTTAAATCCCCATTTATGACTCTTACATCTCTTACATCTCCTTTATGACTCTTACATCCCTCTTACATACTCAACCTCCCTCATTACTCCTTTGACCAACCCTTATCCTATCCTCTCACACTCATCCCCCTTGTGACAAGTGTCACCTCTCTATTGGTGCTAAACAAGCACAATCTATGTGCTCCCTTTTGAGTGCATTTTGACCCTACCTCACCATCTTACCATCCTTGCATCCTGACCATCCATCTCTCTACCCCTTGGCCTATAAATAAAACCCTCTCCCTTCACAAATATCATCCACCTTTCATGCAATGTTATAATGCTATTTTGAGAGTTTGAAAACTACCAAAATACCATTATAATGCTGAAATCCCTCCATACCTCCATTGTTGAAACCATCCTCCATGCACACCATCCATCCACTTGAAGCTTGAGCACAATCATGAGCACACATCTCTACCTATTAGGGACACATCCACTTCATCATGGGTTATACCATAAGGAGCCTACCATTCTTGGTTTGCTTCCTTTGGTGGTGATAACCAATAGTCCTATCTTAAGTGTTAGATTTGTTTAGTTTTGTTAATGCTCTTGTTAATACTTAGTATTCATGTTACATTACTAGATTTTAGGTGATACACCAAGTAGTTTTCCTTCCTTGTTCTTGGTAATGCATGTGTCATTACCAAACTGCAATTGGTAACCTTTGTCCATAAGCTATCCAACACTTAACAAGTTATTTTTTAGTCCATCAATAAAATAAACATCATCAGTATTTTTTTACCATCTAGTGTGATAGATCCAATTCCCGTAATGTGACAGGTTGCATTGTTCCCTACTCTGATAGTTCCTCCATCATGGCTTTTGAATTTGACAAATTTGCTCCAACCATTATCAATGATCCAAACTTTCCTTTCAACTTGTGAGATCAGCACACTTTCTTCCCTAATTTCTTTGTCAAGATCATCCTCCTTTATAGCTACAAATCCTAAATCATCTTCACTTTTGTTTTGATCAAATTCTTCTTCCTCTTCTTCTTCATTATCATATAAATAGTTTCTAGGTATTCTAGATTTGAATCTTCCCTTATACTTTTTTTTCTCTTTTAGGACACTTAGATGCATAATGACCAGATTCATTACATGTCCAACATTTAAAATATTCTTACCATCTTTTTCTCTTTCCATAAGAAGAGCCACTCCTTCCTGGATCTTTTCCTCAATAGACTTGTTGCTGCTAGCAATGTCTCCTTGCATTTCTGTGTTCATTGCTAGACAGGGTTTAATATTTGTTAGGAATAAGGTGTCTCAACCTTGTATAATTCCTATTCTTATTATTTGTTTTGTAAAATGTATTTCTTGCAAATAATGTTGATGTGTCAACATCTTGAATTGTGTGTAAGGAGATCATGACTAAAACGGTTATGATGGATTCCTATGACACGTAAGAGCTATGTTAGGAAGATTCAATGACAGGTGAAGACATGTGGCAACTAAGATATTTGAGTACTATGCACTCTACCCCAATTCCTAATTTCTCAGAGAATGGTGAAACCCTAATACGGTTTACCTTTTGAGAGTAGCCCTAAAAGTGAAGCCCATGTTATAAGCATTTTTAGGGTTACGAAGAGATGCGATGCAAAAAAGGTGTATTGTTGGTACTACAAGTAGCTACTGGAGTCTTCTGTTATCGATGTTGAGCTTGCACTGCAAGTGTATTGTAACCTTTTGTTGAAGATAATACATTGTGCAGGTTCTGGAGGGGTGGGGTTGTTTTATCAAAAGGTTTTTCCCCACCAAAAAATCCTTATGTTATGTGTTCTTTTCTCTGTCTATTTTCTATATGCATGGTTGGCTGCAATATTGTTGTTTACATGATATTGAAGTTGTAAGTGTAGAAGATTTTAATAGGATTTGCATCATACTTTCCTTATGAGATTAGTGTAGGAAGCTATTTCCGCACCTGAGTTTCCTTACAATATTCAATGTATTAAATGTTGTCTCAACTTTTGCTAATTCTCTAGATTGTTTTAGATTGAATTATTTAGCTTCCAATCTACCAAGTAATATTTCTTTTGTGAAATTAGTGGTACAAGGTAACATTACCTGAATGATCTATGTTATTGTCTTGAAAGGCGGTGTCAGACTTTTCAAGATCTTCCATATTACTTCATCATCAAACTTCTTTCCACCAAGAGATGTGATTCCTACAACAATCTTAGATATTTTGCCAATACAACTTCTTACATATTCAGCTTCTATCATTTTAGCATCTTGGAATGCGAGATAAAGATTTTGTAATCTAACTCATTTTGCATGTGTATCATCATCATAATTAACTTCTAAGGTTTTCCAAATTTCATGAGATGTTTTGAGTTGTTTTACTTAACTATACTCACTTCTCTTTCCCTTATGTTGCACATAAATAATTCTCTTTGTTCCTTAGTACAACTTTAAGGATTGTCTTCTTCTGCAATGTTTTTAGGTGCATTGGTTACAAGCCAATATCCTGGACCCATGCAAAAAAGATGAGTCTTCATTTTATCCTTCTAGCTGTCGTAATTTGTGCCATCAAATCTCAGAATTTCCTTTTTGAACAAATTTTCTATGGATCTCCCAAATTTGTTTAAACTTTTTCTTCAAGGACTTGAGGCTTTATGTAGTGGGCACCCTTGAATGTCCCAAAAACTAAACCAAATTGCTGAAAGGAATTATGTCAAACAGTTTGCATTCAACCTCTTATTTCTTCGTTTAATGTTTTAAACCCCTTATAACTCCAGAAATCAAAAGTGTATTTTTTTTTTGTGTTTGTGCATGGAATTGGTATCATACAACATAAACAAGAAAGAAACTACAATAATATGCAAAGTGGAAATGAACTACAGCCAAATAAATGTTATTTTCAGAATTTGTAAAACCAAATACATGGCAGATTTATCAACTCACTAATTACTTCAGCATTATTGACATAATACTCTAGCCCATGCTTTCGAACTTGCTGCTACAGTACTTTGTCCTTCAATCAGTCCACTACCTTCGTAATATCATTCTCTCAAAGCGGCATAAGCGTCGAACAAGTAGTGAAGAAGATATGAGCAAAATACCAAATCCGCCTGTAGCCAAAAATGCAACTAAACTGCCTAATAATGAAGCCGATAACAAAAAATTCCAAAGGCCAAACCCCAAGGGAATGATGTCTAGAATGTTACAAGAGAGGATAAACGTCCTCAAATGCCAAGAACGGAGCTGCAACTCACACACCAATTTCTTCTCATATTCAACCTGTCTAATGAAGCCACAAATGCTTCATTTTATTCTATTTCCAAGGGTCCACTCAACTCATATGGAAAATGTGGGATAAAAGATGTGTAATATATAAAACATATATTAAAATACCCCTTATGCCTCCCTTGGGTACACATCATCATAAAATAAATATTAAAGTAACACTTTAATATTTTACAATTAAATTAGACGTTACTTTAATAAAACTTTAGGCATTAAAATGTATTAGCATCGAACTCTGAATAATGTGAGTGATAGCTCATCAAAAAGCTCTCACCGAGGAGTATCAAATCCAATCACCAAAATTGACCTACACTGTGTCCTATCGACTTACTAAAAATAGTAAGTATGCCTGAAATTGAGTAAATCAACTTCGTTTTGGCCCAAATTGGGAATGACTAGGCCAAAACACTCCAGGATCCCATTAAACCCTTCGTTAGCCCTCAAGACCATGTAGAACAAGGCTAACACATACACACTTGGTCAACTACTAAAATGGGGACATTACAGTCCGGCCCCCTTGAAATTGCTTGTCCTCAAGCAATCTCAGTCCAGCCTGTTGAATAACCTACTCACTCTCCCATGTAGAATCTTCCTATGGAAGGTCTTTCCATCTGACCAAATACTCCTTCACTATCCTATTTCTAAGCTTCCTCTCTCTGGTGTCCAGAATAGCCTCGGGTACTAACACAAGCTTTCCCTCCTCATCCAAAGGGGGTAAATCTGCAGAAGGCACTACACTCTGACCAATGGCTTTCTTAAGCCTAGACACATGAAACACATTGTGCACTCGATTTCCCTCTAGAAGTTCAAGCTCATAGGCGACTTTGCCCACTTTGCGAATCATCCTGTAGGGACCATAAAATCTAGGTTTTAACTTTTCAGCTCTGCTCTTCTTGAGAAATGACTGTCTATATGGTTGTAGCCTCAAGTAAACCATATCCCCTACCTCGAAGCTACACTCTATTCGGTGCTGATTAGCATACAATTTTTGTTGATTTTGGGCCTGTTGTATATTCTCTTTGAGCACTTTCAGGATGTCCTGACTATCCTGCAATAAGTTTTTGGCTTTGGGCACTCTATTGTCCCCCAAAACTAAATCCATGAAGCTAGGTGCTTCATAACCATAGAGTGTCATGAAAGGAGTCATCTTGATGGACATATGATAAGTGGTGTTATAATAATACTCTCCCATATGCAACCATCTGATCCAAGCCTTTTGTTGTGTAGTTACATAGTTCCTCAAATATCCTTTCGCCCATTTATTCACAATCTCTGTTTGCCCATTTGTTTGTGGATGATAACTAGTGCTAGGTGTAAGATCTATACCACACAACCTAAACAACTCTTGCCAAAAAACACTCATAAACTTACTATCCCAGTCGCTAACAATGAATCCGGGTAGCCCATGTAACCTGAATATCTCTCTAAAGAAAAGATATACCACCTGTGCTGCTGTGTAAGTGGACGGAATAGCAAAGAAGTGAGAAAACTTCGTCAAGCAGTCCACCACCACATAGATGCAATCCCTTCCCTGCACTCGTGGTAAACTAGTGATGAAGTCCATCGAAATACTTTCCCATTTCCTATCAGGAATGGGAAAGGGCTATAATAAACCTATAGCAAATGTGTGCTCTCCCTTATTCTATTGATAAACCACACACTCCTTGACATACCTTTGAACATCATCCTTGAGCCCTTTCCATGAAAACCGCTCTCGGATCTGCCTGTAGGTCTTGAAGACCCCCAGATGTCCAGCTGTGGGTGCATCATGAAATACCTTCAGTATCACCTCTCTCAAATGTGATGACGGAATCAAATAAACCCTATCCTGAACTCTGATCAATCCATCTATCACCTCATAGCGATCATCATGTATGGTACCTGAAATCAATCCAGAAGCTCAAGCATCTTCGACATACTCTACTATAATTTGATCTCTCCAATCTCCTGAAATCTTTGCCAAAGCACATAAGTGAGGTCTCCGAGATAAGGCATCAGCCACCACATTTTTTTTACCTTTGACAAACTCTATGTCAAAGTCATAAGCCTGCAATTTAGTCACGCATTTTTGTTGCCAGTCATTAAGATCACGTTGGCTCATGAAGTATTTAATACTGTTGTGATCAGTCTTGATCACAAAACATCCACCTACCAAATATGATCAAAATTTGGCCAATGCATGCATTATGGCCAACATCTCTCGGTCATAGACAAAATAACTTTTCTCAACTCCCCGAAGCTTCCTACTCTCGAATGCAATGGGATGCTTCTCCTGCATCAATACTGCTCCAATCCCATCACCTGATGCATCACAATGAAGCTCAAAAGGCTTCATGAAATCTGGTAGAGCTAGAACTAGACATGAAGACATTACCTACTTGAAATGCTCAAAACACCTCTGTGCTGCCCCTATCCACACAAAGGCTCCTTTCCTAGTAAGATCTGTCAAGGGTGTAGCAATATGTGAGAATCCCTTAACAAACCTCCTATAAAAACCACATAAACCAAAGAATCCCTTAAGCTATGTAAGGTTTGTGGGAGTAGGCCACTCTACAATAGCTCTAATCTTTTCGGGATCAACCTGAACACCATCTGCACTAATGATATGCCCAAGGTAAAGGAGCTCAGTCATGCCAAACTCACATTTAGATTCCTTGGCATACAATGACTCTCTCTCCAAAATAGATAACACCTCCTCTAGATGATGTAAGTGCTCCTCCCAAGTCTTATTGAAGACCAAGATGTCATCAAAGAAGATCAAGACAAATCTCCTCAGCTGCTTCCTGAATACCTGGTTCATACAACTTTGAAATGTAGCAGGTGCATTGGTTAGACCAAATGGCATAACCATGAACTCAAAGTGGCCATAGTGACATCGGAAGGCTATTTTCTCAATGTCCTTTGCTCTCATCTTGATCTGATGGTATCCAGATCACAAATCAATTTTGGTGAAGAAGCATGCCCCATGCAACTCATCAATCAACTCATCAATCCTAGGAATGGGATACCTGTTTTTAATTGTTTTCTAATTCAGTGCCCTATAATCGATGCACATGTGCATCGTCCCATCCTTCTTCTTTACCAAGACTACTGCTGAAGCAAAGGGGCTCTTACTGGGCCTGATATGCTCCATCTCCAACAAATCCTTAATCGCCTTCTCTATCTCATCCTTGTGTTTCTTAGGATGACGATAGGGAGTAATCATAATTGGTTTGGCTCCCTCCTCAAGCTCAATAACATGTTCCATCCCTTTGTCAGGAGGAACCCCATTAGGAATATCTCTAAATACTTTAGCGTGTCTATCAAGTATCTTCTGGACATCTGGTGGATGACTCTTTTCTTGTGGCTCTGGTGAAGTTGGCATAATGTAGCACTCTACCGCCCACTCTATGTCATCATGGCAAAAAAGTCTCTACATTCTCCTCAAGGACACTACTCTACAACCTCCATCTGAAAGTCCTCTAAGTACCATAGTTCTACCCTCATGCTGGAATCTCATCTCCAATTTTGCTAGGTTGAATGTGAACTCAACTAGTGAAGCCATCCATGTCATGCCGAGGATGACATCATAATCTCCCATGTCCACAACATAGAACTCATCCTCCAACTCATAGCCATCTCCAAACCTGATGTGAAGATTAGATATCTTCCGAGTGCATAATAATTTTTCACCGTTAGCCACCATGACTCTAAACCCATCATGCTCCTCTATCTGTAACCCTCTCCTGGCTACCAACTGTGCATCTATGGAGTTATGTGTAGCCCCAGTGTCAATAAGAGATATCACTTTCTGCCCCTGGATAGTACCCCTGACCTTAAATGTGATTGCCTTTTGGGCCCCTATCAAGCATGCCAATGATCTATCATCCTTAGGAATGCTGCTCTCCTCTATAGTGTTACCCTCATCTGAATCAGAGTGCTGACCCTCCCCCTTTGACTCTGACTCTTCTGCTGAAAAATACTCCATTTGATTTGCCTTAGCCTTGAGAGAACATTTATGAGATAAGTCCCAAGGCTCTCTACAATGGAAGCACAGCTTCTTCTTTCGAAGTTAATTCAAGGTTTCATTGTCTAGTCCTTTTGATCCTTCTTTGGGTTTGCTATACTCTTTTTGAAACAGTTTTTTGTCTTGGTCCTTGCGGTAGGAAGAATCTTTTGGATGGTTTTTTCCTGTGTATACCGAAGGGGCTAAATCTTGTGCCTTTTTAGTTGCTTCAGCTAAGGTGAGCGGATCATGTCCCTTCACCCAACCTTGTAATGGATCAGCAAGACCATCACAAAATAACACCACCAATCTCCTAGGAGAGATATCAGTAACAAGTACAGACAAGCGCTGAAACTCGGCAATGTAAGCATCCATAGAACCTGACTGTTTTAACTGTGCTAGCTCCTTGAAATGTAACTCGGGATCCCTAGTGTCAAATCTCTCAATCAATGTTTCGGTGAATTCCTCATAGGATGTAATCTGATTATGCCCCAAAGTCACCATGCCATGATGCCACCATTCATGTGCAATGCCATCCAAGTGCATAGCTGCATACTTGATAGCCTCCTCCTCAGGCATAGGATTAAGTTGTAAGTATGTATCTACCTTTTGCACCCAAGCTTGTGCAGTCATCTTCCTTGAAGCATCATAATAAGGTAAAGAAAGTTTTCCAACTTTCTTCCTCAGCTCAAAGTTTTGATTCCTCCCTCTTGCTCTAGGCATGTGTCTCATCCTCAAGTCCATATAAACTCTGAGGGAAATATCCGCCTAAAACTCTGGTCCACTAGCCTCCCAGTTCCTCCTGAACTGATCCTGTAACTCGATAATTTGCGGTTCGTTTACTGGTTGAATCGGATCTCTAGGTGGGAAAGTGGGTAGAAGAGGTCTCGAGCTCGCAGTCCGCACTGGGCGTGCAACATGTCTAAAGTTATCAGCCTCATTCCCATTGTTGTCGTGTCCATTATTACCATTAATGTTATTCTCATGACCATTGTTATTGCCTTGGCCTCCATGGTTATTGTTTCCCTCATTGTTATTGTTTCCCTCATTGTTATTGTTTCTGTTGTTGGCATCACCTGGGTTAATATTGACACCCATCTGTCTAGCCATGACCTGCAACATCATGTCCATTCGCCTATTCTGCTCCTGCTGCATACGCTGCCCCTGCTCTAATGTATCCAGTAATTGTCTAAACAGTACCTCCCCCTGATCTGGACCACCATTTTTGCCTCCCCCTAATCCTGTGTTCCTATCATCTCGATCACCCATATTATTGTCCTAATCAAAGAATATCTCCTTTGTGTCTGTATGGTTGGATTCAATGTCCACCTACACGGATGTACTAGACTATTTGCTTTGCAAGTCTGAAATCCTATTTTGTCTTGCTCTGGTATCGCAGAAATTATAAGACCCCTGTCGCATGCTCAAACATAAATGCTTAGCCTGTGTTTTTTATTTATTTTTGATTTTAGTGTTTTGACATTTCGTCAAACACTTTTTCCCTCTATCCGACTGTTCCAACTTTCTTATAAGACCTCCACAGGATGGCGGGACTTATAGCTTTGATACCATTGTAGTGGGCACCCCTGAATGTCCCAAAAACTAAACCAAATTGCTGAAAGGAATTATGTCAAACAGTTTGCATTCAACCTCTTATTTCTTTGTTTAATGTTTTAAACCCCTTATAACTCCAGAAATCAAACGTTTATTTTTTTGTTGTGTTTGTGCATAGAATTGGTATCATACAACATAAACAAGAAAGAAACTACAATAATATGCAAAGTGGAAATGAACTACAGCCAAATAAATGTTATTTTCTGAATTCATAAAACCAAATACATGGCAGATTTATCAACTCACTAATTACTTTAGCATTATTGACATAATACTCCAGCCCACACTTTCGAACTTGCTGCTACAGTACTTTTTCCTTCAATCAGTCCACTACCTTCGTAATATCATTCTCTCAAAGCGGCATAAGCATCGGACAAGTAGTGAAGAAGATATGAGCAAAATACCAAATCTGCTTGTAGCCGGAAATGCAACTAAATTGCTTGATAGTGGAGCCGATAACAAAGAATTCCAAAGGCCAAACCCCAAGGGAATGACGTCTAGAATGTTACAAGAGAGGATAAACGTCCTCAAATGCCAAGAACAGAGCTACAACTCACACACCAATTTCTTCTCATATTCAACCTGTCTAATGAAGCCACAAATGCTTCCTTTTATTCTATTTCCAAGGGTTCGCTCAACTCATATGGGCAATGTGGGATAAAAGATATGTAATATATAAAACATATATTAAAATACCCCTTATGTCTCCCTTGGATACACATCACCATAAAATAAATATTAAAGTAACACTTTAATATTTTACAATTAAATTAGACATTACTTTAATAAAACTTCAGGCATTAAAATGTATTAGCAATCGGACTCGAAATAATGCGAGTGATAGCTCATTGGAAAGCTCTCACCGAGGAGTATCGAATCCAATCACCAAAATTGACCTACACTGTGTCCTGCCAACTTACTAAAAATAGTAAGTATGCCTAAAACTGAGTAAATCAACTTTGTTTTGGCCCAAACTGGGAATGACTAGGCCAAAACACTCCAGGATCCCATTAAACCCTTCGTTAGCCCTTGGGACCATGTAGAAAAAGGCTAACACATACACACTTGGTCAACTACTAAAATGGGGACATTACACTTTAATACCAATTGTTAGAAACGATACTCCACCAATATAATTGGGGGGGAGGGGGGGGGTTGAATTAGTTATATGAAAATTTAAACATTTAACCTCTTAAACAATCTTGACCATTCAAAGTAAACAAAAACCATAAAGAGATGCTCATACACAATTACACCAGATATGTTGACTAGGGAAACCCTTGATCAGAGGGAAAACCTCAGTGGGAATGATGCACACAAAATGATGTACTAATATGAATATTCCTTGTTATAGGATGGACCCTGTTAGGAGTCTATTACAACATTTAGTACAAGAGTCCCTATTAGGAGACTTTGAATCCTTGTTAGGAGATTCCAACCCTGTTAGGAGTTGTGGAAGGCAACTGAACCCACTATCCAAATAGCTTCAAGATCAGATCAATGAACCCACTGTCCAATTGACCTCGACACTATTCCTTTCAGAATAATAGATGTGTAACACACTTTTGCTTCTTCCTCTATCTAGTACATCTAAATCCTTCACCTTCATATCATGCAATTAGATCTAGAACTTTGTGATTACTAACATTAACCCTTAAAGTCACTTACACAGATTAGTAAATCACTCTACTCTGCTGCTTAGTAATTCACAAGTCCTCTTTCTTCACTTCTTGTGTAAAACATGAGAAACATCTTTCCTTTATACCATGCTCAATAATAAATCCTTGAGTCAGCTTCACACTTCAATATCATTTACATTAATTAAATGAAATACACATTTAATCAATGTTGTTGGCTCATAGTTATACACAAACTTTCACATTTGCGACTTCTATACATGTGCATTCTTTGATGTCATCAATGGTTAGTAAACGATCTCCACTTCACTACGCAACCCTTTACTGTAATTGTAATGAACTGTAGCAATCATGCAATAGGAACTACTTTGCTAATACTCCGTTTCTATACGGTTCTCTGTAAATCAATCATATCTTCCATACATTGTTGATTTAGGTTCTGTGCACTTGTATATGTAACAAATACACAATGTAGTATGTGTTGGTAAATGCGCATCATTAGATAAGTAATATAATGTTCTCAATACAAAAATCATAGTCTGCTACTCTGTTAGTCTTTTACAAACTTATTACTATGCTGTCATCAATGACAAACACAATTATACATACATCATAACAATGTTCTACAATGCTCCCCCATAACATCAGCATTCATGTTAACAATATATGTATGGAATGCATCTAATTGGCTCTTAACAGAGTCCATCCTCTTACAAGGATTTTTAATATTAGTACATCATTTTGTACATACCATCCCCACCAAGGTTATTCCTCTAATCAAGGGTTTCCCTAGTTAACATATCTGGTGTTATTGTGTATATATATCTTCTTATGGTTGTTGGTTATATTGTTCATATGGTTAAGGATTAATAAGGTTGATAAATGTTTTATTAGTTGAATAACTAATTCACCCTCTTGCCAGCCCCCTTGAGTTAGTTTGGTGGACTTTACTTTCTAACAAAAGGGATGCACAACATCCTAAAGTACAAAGGAGGAGATACCAAGTGTGGTGTTACACGACATCTCTTATGGACTAAGAACACTCTCTAATCAAGATAGCTCGCACATTAGTTAGGATGGAGATGTATTAATATTTTAAAAATAATATTATTTACTTTAGAAAATTATAATTTAACAAATTAATGTGAATTACCACCAATCTAATTTGTCACATAAACCTAATTTTTATTTAATTTTTTTTTGATATGTTAAAATGACGATTAAACACATTATTTGGAAGTATATTGACCTTAAAATTGAAAAAGTACTTAAGTCAAACACATTTAATAAACCAAACCAATCACAATAAAATTTTTTTTAAGCCAATATCCAACTTGTCTATATGACCTTATATACGAGTTGAATTCTTAATTCCTTTCTAGGTTATACATTTTAATAAGATATAAAAATTATAACCACACGACTTCCTATAAAATTTAATCCTAACGAGTTACTTCTATTATAAAATTTAGAAATCACATAACTTATCTTATAAAATTAAATAGTTTTAAATGCCAAAAAGGAATATATATATATGTGTGAAATTTTCTTATAGAGTACGATGAATCATGAGTCAAGTTCACATGCCATAATCACTATCTAATAGAAATATTTAGATTCCCAACACATCACGTTTGTATTGGGAAAAATAACAAGTGATTATATTATTATTATTACATTGTGTAATGAAATTTAAAGCATGAACGGTGGGGGTGTGTATTAAACAAAAGAAAGAAGATCAAAAGATTCTTCAAACGTGTAGAATTCCTCTTTACCTATATATGTCTATATGTTCTCATAAATTCATTGAATGTATGCACGGACGCTGGTTCGAGGAAAAGCACAAAAAAAAATTCCATTAAATATATAAGAGAAATAAAAGATTCTTTGGACATGGAGAATCCTTCTCTCTCAAGGAATGAGGCGTATCATTGTTTATTATTCCTTAGAAGCAAAGGGCATTCACAAAACAATTCAATTATATTTATACATAAAGTCCACTCTCCTTGTTAAGAGAACGAATACTCGATTGAATCTAAGGTTTTGATATGTTATACATAATGGATTCCAAGATCTCCCAAGTTTATCTTATTATTATATAAACAAAAATATTGTTTAGGTACGGAATTTTGTGTTTATATTGTTTGAATTTTGTATAAAATATGCTAAAATTTCTAAGAATCTTTTTATAATTAATAATTTAATGGTATTTTTATTTACTATGTTTTCTAATAAGAGGGAAAAAAATAATTTTATATTATACTTTATAATAAATTGAAAACATGTTATAAATAAGATTTTCATCTAGATTTGATTAAAAGTTTAATGTTGTGTTTTATTCCTTAGACCTACCTTTTTTGAAATATAATTAAATTTTTATCAACCAACACATTGAAAACATTGACTTAAGAAACTAAGGATATGTATTTTCAAGCTCCCTTGTTCAAAAACATTTCAAAAGAAAGGAATGTTATGTCTAGCACCCACACTCCATTTTTCCTTACCAACTATGGATCTCTCTTATTTTTTTAAACTTTTCCTTTTTCCTTTTTCCACCTTTCCTCTTCTTCATTATTTACTTGTTTTCCCCTTACCCTTTCCTCTATTGGACTTTTAGGGTTTGCCATCTTTACATGATAGTTGAACCACCCTTATTTCTAATGCTTGTCTTATCCTATTGTATACATAGTTTTCATCTTCAAATGGTACTAGAAGATTCCTCAAGACACAATCCCTAACAAATTAGTTGAAAAGATACCTTGTAAAAAATTTCAAGGCTTTGTATTATGCCATGTTAGATCCTTAATATGAGATATGTCTTGTCATCCCACCCACTACTAATATCACATTTAACTCTTTTACACATATTAATGGTGATGGTGTGTAGTATCTTATGAGATTTTATTGCCACTAACTCAATTTTTGGCTAATTTTGAATTTGTGTGTTTAAGCTCTCATGTATCGTTATGACTCATCTAAAGTTGTGAATCCATCATTTGTTTCAAAGATAGCAATTGTGTTTGAGGTGCTTGATGCTCATTTATTCATGTGTATTGGGTAGATTTTTCAATCTTTACTTATGTGGGAATGATGTCTCATTGAATTTTGTTTCGTATTTGTGTTTGATATTTTGGTTCCTTGCATGTCTTCATTTTGGGGTGTTCACATTAAAATTCAACATGACCCTTTCTTCATTTCATCTTATTTTGTCTTTTCACATTTTTTTCATTGACCTCTGATTAATATTTGGATTTTGGCACATATTTGGTTACTTGTGATATTTTCATTGCACCTTTTTGAACCATCAAATAATGCAAACAAGATTAGGGAACTTATTAAACTACTTAATCTTCTAGCCTTAACATGCCTATCAATACACTATGCTATTTTCTTTTTTGTTCCACCAAAAGATTGACCTATCAATGCCTAATATAACCACTAAACTTATAGAAGACACAATAGCTTGTCAAACCATGTCATGAGTCCCAAAAGGGAATGTTAGCAATTAGTCCAACAATCCTCCCTTGACATTATCCAAGAGGATTCTAACATGCAACTTGTTGATCATAGTTCTGCAAGGTTTTATTTTTGCTAAAACCTGAATTGCAAAGTCCACAAGTATTGCCCTAGGGTGGGTTTTATCTTTCAAAGTTTTCTTTATGAAAATCCTTAAAAACCTAGTTAGACCTTTTAACATTCTATTTTTTCATTACCTACTTTGATCACTAATGAAGGGTCTACTTGTTGGTGAGGCCATGTTCTATTTTTTCCAAGGTTGTGATTTAAATATTATGTGGTATTAATGTTTCCTATGTTATTATTATTTTAATGCATTACTGTTTGTTTCTTTGGACCCTTCTATGCATCATCTTATCACATTGTCATGATTTCCGTGATCACAACATGGTGACCATTGACACCTGTCCAAACTCTCCTAAAGCCTCAACATCTATTTTTCTATCAACTGATTATCTTTCCACTTCATCTTGTGATTGTGGTGATCTCTGATTAGAATATATTTGCTCTTTATTCTTTCTGATATTTGCCTACATCTAAGGCCATCAGAAGGTATCAAGGTGGGTCCTGCCACACTAGAAGAATTGGAGGCTTTTAATTGATTAGGTCACTGATGAGCTGTCAGTCTATCAAATGTTAAGAAAAAAAGGGACAAACTAGTGAGCTACTAAAAGGTACATCTTTAAGTACATACATTTCTTGATAGAGATCTTTTAATTGGAAGTTCAAATATTTTGGACCTTTAAGGGTCCGTTTGGCTACAAGAATTGCTGAATGCAACATTCATCTTTGCTGGAATAAGCTCTCTTTTGGCATTCATGTATTCTTAAAATAAGTTTTGGAATATCATTCAGACCTGTTTGGTTGACCTAGATGAGGGGTCAAAAGATGCATATTCTATGTTTGGTTGCAACAATTGAAATAAGAATTGGATAAGTTTTGTTTAAAAAGTTTAATAATAAAATTATTATTTTTAGTTTAATAATATATTAAATAAATAAAAATAAAATAAATTCAAATTGTCTAACTTACATGAATACAAAAAAATGGTGCTCTGCTCTGCACTTGCAAAAAAATCAAACCTTTTTCGACCTGCAAAATCTCGAAGAAAAACCTTGCAAAAACATATAGAGACAAGCGGCCTCAGGCCGATGTGGCAGCAGAAGAAACCACAAAGCACATTTGACAAGAGATACTCGATTAATACAACAAACATATTTGAAATTTTTTGCAATGTAGAGGAACCTCGCAGCCAGCAATGTAACAAGGGAAATAAAGATCGTGAGTTGTATGTTCAAAATCCCCCTTCGCAGAACTCTCAAATCCATGCTGAGGTACACCAAAATTTGAAATTCCAAATTTTTATGATAGATCAACTGGATAATCAGATCCGAATTTTCAATTTAACGAAATATGCTCATGCAGAAAAATGCAAGGCTAGGGTTCCGGATACATATCAATCGGTTTTACCTCTGACAGGAAGTTTATCACCCTTTTCTGTTTCTCCAAGTTCATACATCTTGCCCCATCGGAGAATCCATAATACACATCACTTTGTGAACCCTAGTTCATCTCCTAGGTCATCTCTGTGCTATGCGAAAGATGAACCAGTCAGAATTTCAAACGAAGCTATCGAATCTTCATGGGACAAATGCATAAAAAGAGGTATCTTTGCTATTTGGAATGGGCCACAAGATGATTTCCCTTTGTTACTCGATTGGTTGGAGGATTCCTGCGAGAACCAGGTAAGTATATTCACTTTCCCAGACAATGTACTTTTTTTACTATGTTTAGATGCGTCCATCAAAAAAGAATTTTTATTATGGTCTGAATATTTCTTTAATGGTCACTATGTTAAATTCATAGATTGGTCTCACAATTTTAGAATAGAAAATTTAGACTGCAAGTTGCCTTCCTGGTTTGCTCTGCCATCCCTCCCTCCGAAGGTTTGTCATGAAGATATTATTAAAGCCATAGGGTCGAAGGTAGGAGAGGTCAGAGGTATTGATGCTTCTTTCTACTACTATAACAATGTCAAGGTATTAATCAATGTGAAGATCAATCACCCTCTGGAATTTAACCAAAAATTTATAACCAATAAAGCTTCTTATGATATCAAGTATCAAACTTATAAAAAGAGAATAGTTGATATTTTAAGATTTGATGAATTTCATAAAATCATGCCCAAGATTCTCCCCCTTACCTCGGATATCAGCAGTCAATTTTCTTGGCTGAAGGCAATGAAGAGTAAAAGACAGGAAGATCAGATCTCTCCAACAAGATTCCATAGTCAGGTCAATCAGAAAGAAAGAACAATTGAGGAAGCATCAGACAAGGTTTTACCTAATAAAAGAAGACTTAAATCAATCATAATTTCTGCTCCTCAAAAGGACACAGACTTGGGATTGGATGATAGTCGTGCTAAAAGACAGAATAGAAAAAAAAAAGAAAAAAATTGCAGTGAAACATGTTAATGAAAATTGTAAATCTAGTCCCTCTTCAAAATAGTTTTTTAACAGAGACAAAGATGACCCTAAAAGGAACATTACATTGCCAACAACTGTCATAAATCAAGATCCAGAACAAGATACAGAAACACACGAGGTTCCTGCAAAGCATAAAGGAAGCAGTTTTATGATAGATGAAAAAGTAGAGAGTCATTGGGAAACAAAAACTCTAAAGGGGTCCTCGGCATACAGTTATCAGAAGGAGCTCGAAGAGAATAAGGAAAAGGCCTGACAAGGAGAGTTACATAATAGAACTACAGATTCAGTGAATCATCAAGACATAGAGGAAGCAGAAAATAACATGCTATTTTCTTCACCCAAGGATAGATTGGAAATAGCAATTTCAAGATCAAAAATATAGGAATCTCAACATTTGAATACAGATATTCTCCCTGAAGTAGAATTAACCACTCCAAAATTTGATGGAACTAGAGGAGCTTCAAAATTTTGGCAAACTCCAGATGGGCATCCTCTCTCACCTTTCAGCCTAGTAGAGGCACAAATTTGGACTGATGGCAAAAGCCCAGAAGTCCCAATTGTAAAAGTCCTTCAGAATTTTTTAAATGAGGATCTAGAATTTACACAAGATACTGATATGTTAGAGATTGAAGATAAAAGTTTGGAACAGTTAACAGAGGAGCTCATTCAGGTCTTTGACTTTGAGAACCTAGATAAGAGTACTAACTCTCAAAAAGAGGAGTTGGTACAGAAAATAATAACCAATTTGGGAGGAAAAGATTATACAGCTGAGGATCTCCAAAGGGATATCATAGGGATCCAGATGGAGGACAGTGTAAGGAAAAAGGACAAACAAAGTGGAAATACACCAAAAGGTTATTAGGAAAATAACAGGACAAATATTGAAGAACTGATAGAAATAGAAAATAAAAAACTTGAGGAAGACAGTCTCGAGCATCAGATCTGCAAGGAATTGGAAATGGAGGAGTTTGTAAGATTAGAGAAAGGATCTGCATCAACAGATCAAGTATTGGATATATTTTAGCAAGAGCTTGGTATACAAATGAATCAGGAAGGTTTAATTTCTCCAAATTATGGAAAGACAAAAGGAAAAAGTGGTAGGAGATCATTGAAGGAATTACGTGAAAATGAAGGTCTAGCTAGAGAACAGAGGAAAATTGATGAGCTGCTTATCATGAGGAAGGGGAAGAGCCTTCCTAAGGAAAAATGAGAATAACATCTTGGAATGCTAGAGGTCTTAATGCCCCTAGTAAAAAAAGGTTATTTAAACAATAGTTTAAAATTTTTAAATCAGATATAATATTAATTCAAGAAACCAAACTTAATAAAGGTGAAGGCGCTAAACTTAGTAAGATGTTGGGGCTATGGGATTCTATCTTGATTGATGCTATAGGTGCCTTAGGAGGCTTAGGAATTATTTGGAACCCTAGGAAAGTAAATTTAACTTATCTAACAAATAATAAAAACCGGTTGTGTGTGAATGTACAGGGTATAAAATCAGATATAAAATTCATTCTTATAAATGTGTATGCTCCTAACAACTTTATAGGAAAAAAAACTATTTGGGATGAATTAAGCTCGGTTATCATTGAATACAAAGAAAATAGGATTATATTAGGAGGAGATTTTAACACGATTCTAATCTTAGATGAGAAAATAGGAGGTATTCAACATCTACCGCTTTCGTCTATAGAATTCAAATTATGGATAGACAAACTTAGTTTACTAGAAATTCCATCAAGTAATGACATATTTACATGGAATAATAGAAGAAAGGATAATGATTATATTGTAGAGAAATTAGATAGATTTTTCATGGGAGGTAATCCTTTTTCCAATAATAAGGATTTTCAATCCTCCATATTGCCCTTTGCAGGATCGGATCATTTCCCTATTTGTTTGGAGATTTTTGAACCATCTAAACCTCCTAGAAATCCATTTAAGTGTGAAAAGATGTGGTTCCAAGATCCGAGATTTCTTGAACTGATTAAAACATGGTGGACTCAAGCAAATTTCGTTGGGTCAAAAATGTTTATTTTCGTCTCTAAACTCAAATTGCTGAAAGAAAATATTTTGAGGTGGAACAGAGAACACTTCAATAATATTTTCAAAAAAAAAAATAGAAGTTGAAGAAAATTTGGAAAACCTGAATCAGGAAATCATAAAATTTGGTATGAATTATGAGAAATATACTTTAGAAAAAGAATTTCTCTTGAAACAGGAAGATATTTTAGCTAAAGAAGAAATCTACTAGAGACAATAATCCAGAGAGAAATGGTTGGATGAGGGAGATAGGAATACTAAGTTTTTTCACAATTCCACAATCCAGAACCGAGCTTTTAAGAGAATTACCAGCATCTTGTTGTCGCAGGGTACACATACAGAAAATCCAACAGAAATAGAACAAATGATAGTTTCTCATTTTAATAATCTACTGAATAATCATGAAGGGTCTAATAGGGAGGCACAGTCCCGAATGCTCAAATTTATTCCAAAACTGGTCTCTGCAGATGACAATAAAAATCTAAATAGACCAATATCTTTGTAAGAGGTTAGATTAGTAATCTTTAATATGAGTCTAGATAAATCCCCAGGCCCAGATGGGTTTCAAGCGTTCTTTTTTCAAAAATGTTGGGATATACTTGGAGAAGACTTATGGAAAGCAATTGAAGCCTCAAGGAATGGTGGACGCTGTTAGCTGAAATCAACTATTCTTTCTTTACACTTATCCCTAAAAAGGATTGTTCGGAACATCCCGAAGATTTTTGACCTATTGCTCTATGCAATACCATTTAAAAAATATTTTCTAAAGTCATAGCTAATAGATTCAAGGTAATTATGCCAAAATTGATCTCAGAAGAGCCGACAGATTTTGTTTCAGGAAAATCGATTTTGGATGGCATACTCATAATCCAAGAAGTCATTCACTCTGCTACCATAGATAAAGAAGCATGTATGTTTATGAAGTTAGATATACAGAAGGCCTAAGATATGGTTGATTGGTGTTTTCTCTTTAAAGTTTTAGAAGCATTTGGTTTTTCTCATCAATGGATAAATCTAATATTTAAGTTCATTTCTACTCCGAAGATTTTTGTTCTCATAAATGGGACACCTGAGGGTTTTTTTGAAATATCTAGGGGTATTAGGCAGGGAGACCCACTATCCCCCTCCCTCTTTATTCTAGTGGCTAAAGCCTTTGGGAGAGCAGTCTCCTGTGCTTATCAAGAAAGAAAGATCTCTGGTATTACTATCACCAAGAATTTTCCTAATATTACACATCAACAGTATGTAGATGATACCATTCTATCTGGTAAAAGTTCCACTCAAGAGGCCAAGGGGTTTAAAAGCATAATTCAACATTATATGGATGCCTCAAGTCAGAAGGTTAATAAAGAAAAATTAGATATTTTCTTCTTAAACACATCTCTTGAAATGGAAAATAGGATATGTGGAATTATGGGATACAAAAAGGGAAAGTTCCCCTGCAAATATCTAGGCATTGCCCTAGAAAAGAAATCGAGGTTCACCAAAATTTGGATGGAAAAGATCGAAAAGGTGGATAAAAGGATCGAAAGTTGGAAAAATGAGTGGCTCTCTAAGGCTAGGAAGATTACCAAAATTCGAGTAGTCCTTTCAACTACTCCAATTTTTCCCATGGCATGTCTTCCCCTCACTAACTAGATGTCCAAGAAATTTGAGACCAAAATTAGAAATTTCTTATGGAAGGATAAGGAACACGACAAGAAACTTGCTCTTATTAAATGGGATAACTTATGCAAACCCAAGGAATGTGGGCGTTTGGGAATAAAGAAGCCACAATGGCAGAACGAGGCTTTGGGAGCTAAACTTGTGTGGTGATTATACCAAGAAAATGAACACAAATGGGCCAAAATTCTATATTATAAATACCTTGATCCATCGGATCCGAAATCATTGTTCAGGATGGAAAGGCTTCCAAAAGGGTCGGAATGTTGGAATTTCATGTCAAATTGCCGAGGTATTAATAGCGAATTTCTTTCTTGGGATGTCGGGGTTGGGAACAAAGCTTTGTTCTGGGAAGACTCATGGGATGGACTTCCTCCCATCTATTCCTCCCCCAATTTAGAGAACCTTATAACTAAGTTGAAATTAGAATGGGGCCGTAGGGTCAAAGATTATAAATTTAAAGAGATGTTGGATGGGGAACTACGTTGGAGATGGTGATCCATCGATGAATTAGAACTGGCGCCAGATTTAATCACTGGTTATAATAAGATCATATCGAATAGGAAAATTAAACAATCTGAAAGGCTGGATAGTCTTATTTGGGCTGGATCAAAGGATGGAATCTAGAATGTGAAGCTTGGGTATCAATCTATTATTCATTCGCAAAAGTGGAATTATGTAGAAATATCTTTAAACTTGTGTTGGGATGCAGCCTGTCTACCTAAGGCGGGTTTCTTTTTATGGATTGTCCTTCAGAACAGAGCTCTAACGGTGGATAGACTATCTAGATTCGGTATTATGGGCCCCAAATGGTGTGTTATGTGTAAACAAAGCAATGAAGATGCAAACCACCTCTTCCTCAATTGCCCTTTTGCTCAAAATTGATGGGAATGGATTAAATCCCAACTTAAGTGGTCAACCCCCTTTCAAAATACACTTAAGGGGTTCCTTAATTCCTAGCCTACACATTTGGTTCGAGGGGTGAATAGAAAACTTTGGAATATTTGTCCATCCCTAGTGGTATGGGAACTTTGGAAAGAAAGAAATCATCAGATTTTCAAAAATAAAGAGCGAAACTTAGTCAATTTTTTGTTAAAATTAGAAGTGGCTATTATAGAAGTTATGAATGCCTATCTAAGGAAATCGTCCCATGAAGAAGGCTCTTTCTCTTTTTGGGATGGTACAATGAAGAAACAATGGGCTAATTTGATCAATCCCCCCATGGTATATGCAGTTAGTAGTAAAGTGGCAAGGGTTAATTGTAAATGGGTTCCTCCACCCTCAGGATGGCACAAATTGAACTTCGATGGTGCAACAAGAGGGAACCCCGACATAGCTAGTGTAGGTTGTATCATCAATAATGAAGAAAGGCAGTGGATTGCTAAGCTAGCCTCTCCTCTCCCTCCGGTTTCTAATAATATGGCAGAATTTGAAGCATTGGAGAAAGGTCTAAAATTATGCCATAATCTAGGTCTATCTAAAATCATCATCGAAGGTGACTCTCAAGTTGTTCTTAATGGCATTAGCGTTAAAAAGACTCCTAATTGGATCCTAAACTCTAAACTCCAAGAAGTGTTGATTTTAATGGAAAAATTTGAAGATGTATTAATTAACCACATTTACCGAGAAGGTAATACTATGGCTGACAGACTCACCAACAGGGGTGCTGATGGAGAATCACTCCTGATATATAACTCAGAGTCTTCTCCTCCTCTGGAGAATTAGATAATATTCACAATTACTCCTTTTATATTAATATACATACTCGTATATAAAAGCATATATATATTCATATGCTAATATGATCATAAACATATATATGATTTATAGTTTATTAGATACATACTTATACTAATTCCTATTAATGTTTCTTAATAATATACCTTAAACTCTATATTTAATTAATAGGAAGAAAGAGATTATATTATAGTATTATTTAGCCATTTTTGATATTTTCGTAATTGTATCCGTATTCTGTTATTATGGGGGTTTTAGTATCATCAAATATTTATTGTTGATAACTTTATTGTTATCTCCTAAGAAATATCCTTCTCTATTTTTTATCACGTTTGCATTGTTAATTTCGCGGTGTTATTCTGTTTTCCTTTATTTTAGTTCTCCTCAGGTATCTTCTTGATTTACTATCATTGAGATTATTTATATAGGGACTTTTCCCTGTAAGCAATATGTCTGACATAGCTACAATGATTAAAGAGATATTAACTCCTAGCAATTGTCCTGAGCCTAGATTTCCATTCACTTCCATCTTTCTTTTCGTGTTTCCAACTGGCCCCCAGTTGTAGATTGTGTCATGAGATATCATTACTTATTAAGGGTCCATAAAGTTATCATTAGTAAATTTGAGTTGGAATAGGGGAGAGTGAGTTTCAGACTTGCCAATTGGCTCATGTGATAAAGGCTCAGGAAATGTGATCTAATATTCAATATTTAACTCGAGTAGATGAGGTCACTACCTAACATAGATTCCAAATTTGTATAAAGGGTACGTAGGATAGATCGGTAATGATGGCTTTCTCTGCTTTATGGGAATGAATTTTTAAGTAGAACACACAGAATTAGAGAGGCAGACTTCTCCTACTCCCGAGTGTTAGCTTGTTGCTAAGATGGAAACCAATGTGAGTGTCTATCATATGACAGAAAACAGAACAATGGCCTTTCTCAAAAAGGTAATGCTAGAAAGATGGAACCATCTTTTGAGAAATGTAGATGACATGTCATGTTTTACTATTAATAGGGTGTTAGGGGAAGATATCTTTGATTATAGGGCAACCTGGAGAACCAACAAATCAATAATTGGGACTTTCATTGGAGTGATGGTAAGGAAAAAGGCTGGAAAAGAAGAGATTCTTAGGCTTTGTGAAGATATTTTTAATCCTGTTTGGAGGCGAGGGTTAGAGAAGGCAGTTCACAACCTTGATGAAAAGGGCAGAATCCCTTACCCTGAAAAATATATGGGTCTTCCTCTGGGTGCAGAAGAGTTGAAAACTACCCCGCATCGACAATGCCTTATGGTTAGGGAAAATTTGGCCTTTCTTAGGGCTTGGCCTCAAATGGAAGCAAGTGTTAATTTCCTCCTATGCTGGCATGGGATTAGGGTAGAAGACAATCTAGACTGGGTGGTCAGATATATCAACATGTTTAAATCCTATGTGAGTCTGGGTGTAGTCTTTAATGATCTCAATGACTTGGAATTCTTCATTCTCAATGCTGAAAAATTGAGCAAACTCAGAGTTGATTATGTTCTCCTGCCAAATGTAGTCATGGATGATCCAGAATCTGTTGCAGAGGTGATAATGGTCTCATGGAAACATTAATATATGGTCTTAAGTTTTTGATATCTAGTTATAGAAGGCGGTTATGTACTCAATTAGATTGAACTAGCATTAAAAGTCTTCTGGTAATTTTTGGGTTCCTCATCAGTATTATACAGGATGTTGTGTCGATACTGGTTATAGTTTTACATAGTATAGCTTTGTATATCTCTGACTTCATAATTTTGTAAGGTTATATTGGGTAATAGAACATATTTCCAAATGGTCAATGTTATGATGGATTCAGTATTTGTGCCATACTTCTATTTTATTAAGGTAGTGATTTTAGTATTTTGTGGTCGTCAAATAAAATTTGGCTTGGTTGGCAACTATTTCATCATATGTTGGTATCGTTTCCTTGAAATTAATCATGTGATTGGGTTGAATTTATTAAACAAAAATCCAAGGGTGTGTTTTTGACTTGTCTCTGAAGATCTAAGCTTATTCTGTCTGGATCTATCTGGTTTCCTCATTCATATCAGAAATTAAGCACATAGTTATTCGGCTGGTTTGCAATTTTGTCTTAATATTATGAATTTTTGAGCTTCTTTCTCAATCTGTATAGATAATCCGGGTCCTTAATTTGTAATCCTTAATTCACAGATCTCTTTTAGGTTTGGATAATGAATTTTTTGTTTCTGTCGTAAATTCAGCATGTAGTATCCATAATTTCTTGATTACGATTTGCAATTTAGATTGCATTAACTGATCTATGGGATAGACATTTAGATATGCCTTGTTTGATTTAGGTTACGCTTTTATATTTCTGTGACTTATTTGGTTTTGTTGGAGATTGTTTTGCCATATGTTGGTATTGTTTCCTCTTTAAAATTGCAAATGGGATTAATTGATTGACCAAAAATCTAAGGGTTTGTTTCTGAATTTCTCTAGTATGTCTTTGCCTCCTCTGTTTAGAGTTAGTTGTTTTCCCCATTTATACCTAGAATAATGTTCATAAGTCATTCAGATATTTTACAAATTTAATTTTATTATTAAAATTTCTTGGGCTTCTTTCTTGGTCTAAATTATTTTTCTGGGTCTTTCAATGTTCTATCCTATTTTCACAAATCAAGGGATTTGTAGTTAGATCTCTCTGAGGTTTATATATGGGAATCCTTTTATCGGTCAGGTTATTCAGCATCTACAACTTTGAATCCTTGGCAATGAATCATAATTTAGATTATTTATTAGGATCTATGGGTTAGGCTTATTAGAATTTGCTAACTCTCTGTTTCTTTTCTCAGATAGTTTATTACCTCTATTTTTTTCATATATTATGTGCTCTTTGTTTTTTTTCCCCTACCTTGTTTAGTATAGGTTTTATTTTAGGTTTATTACGGTTTATGGTCCATATTAGATGTAATTAGTAGTTCGATTATTTATTGTTTTGGCCTTATTAGGCATATTTATTATTGGATTATGAATGAAAGAGCATATTGGAATTTCAAAAATATTCTTTAGGCTACTAACAATTTTATGTCTTGAAGAAAGAATTCCTTGATAGGTATCTTATTTTAGATTATTTACATTTAGTTGAAAGGAAGTTATACTGAGTCAAATTTCCATGGGAATGCCCATATGTAACTTATGTAATTGGTTAACTTATGTAACTTTAGGTACCGGGGTATGCCCCGAGGGTAATGTAATAAGATAGGACATGAGTCCCGAGCAAGACTGGAGGTTTTCTTCTCCGTTCTTTCCTACCAGTGCCCATTTGAACAGAGAAATTCTATGTATTTTTTATCCCTTTCTTTAATATATGATCCAAGGCCTTGGCCGTTTATCAATCAAAAAAAATAAAAAATAAAATTAAATAAACAAGATTTTTTATTTATAAAAGTACCTTTTTAATTTATTTTTTAAAAGCCAAATTATTTTAATTAGCCTTTCAAAAAAAAAATTGACTTTATAAGTGAAATATATACCACAAACTTTGAAATTCATCAAAATTCAAAGAACATATTATATTGTATATTATAAATTTAATTCTAAATTAAATCAAATTATTTTAATGAGTATAAGATAAAAACTAAAATCATTTTATTTTTAAATATATTTAAGAAAATAAAAAATACAAATAAGTTGAGATCATTAATATGATATTTAAATGATCTTTCAACATAGTTTTAATTATAAGACTAAACAAAAGATTTATTTATAAAGATAATTTTATGGAAATTTAGAAAAGATATCAAATTTGATATTAGTCTTTTTTGTCATTTTAAAGAACACATATTAAATTTAAAATAATGTTGACCTAGTTTATATCTTATGATGAATGGAGAAAATAGTCCAAAAATGCATTTGAGTGGCAAAATACAATCAAATGGCAAAGTCACAGACCTGACAACCCATCAAATTGGGTTTATTAAAAACTTGACTAAGAATAAGCTATTCTTATTCCACCTTTTTAAGGAATTCCACTATGCTCATTTTGGGGTCAAATTAGGATAGGCGAATTCCAATCCCAATTTTGTATTTTGAAAACAAACATCAAATTGGCAAATGTGAGTATTTAGATTTTCTTATTCTCGCTCAATTCCTGCAACCAAATAAGGCCTAATAGAAGATAGAGGAACTGGCTCATTAAGGTCCAATCAATGATCAATGGTTGGTGTAACATTGTAATGGAAAATAATCAAAAGATAATCTTTTCAATATTACAAGATGCTGCCACATGGATCTTGCTACTGATGAAAGATCTTGTTGTTAAGTGTATTTTCTATTGTGGCAATATTTGATGACTTGGTCAGTGTTGATTGGTTGAAGAGTGATCCAGTGATGTCCGTGAAGTCAAATAAAATGAGACATATTGCAACGATTGGATCAAGAAGGTAGATGGAGATCAATGATTGAAGCTAGTATTGCATGATTTTTCAATCATTTGGAAAAGCATACCAATTTATGACACATATAGTGAGTGGTTTAACTGACAAACTCAAACCATTGACTAATAGTGGTTAGGAGTGGGCCCAGCCACTCTTAACCAATACCATGAGCCCAATACATAATAGTCGCCCCAAGCTATTGGCTAAGAGTAGCTAGGCCCACTCCTAGCAACTATTAGTCAATGGTTTGAGTGTATTGGTTAAGCCTAGCCCACATCTAGGGCACAATTGATTGAATTGCCTTTAGTCTTGGAAGAGAAGTATGACCTTTTCAATAGGGAAATCAAAGATTTAAATGGTGAATCTCACTAGCCAAATTCACATTCAAGCTCGCATAATCAATGAAATGATCTCACTAATAAATACCACACTGTATATCACAAGGAAATGACTTTTTCCTTTATACCAAGTCCTAAAACAAATATTGAGTATGTCTTAAGGCTTTCTAAATCTAAAATAGATAATATAGGACCTCATTAAGATAATACAATACACATTACATTCCAATTAACACTTTCCCTAATGATTTGATCAATAGTCATCTTATAGGAAACAACAAGTTGAACAAACTTCAAGTCAGCCCAAATGACATATCTAATTTTTTCATATGGAATGTAGCATCCTAAACATGTCTCTAATTATCCTCTAAATGCACTAAACATAATTTTATCTTTAGTCAAAAGATAAAGCTGATTTACCAGTACCTACTTTCCAAAAACTCTCTCCAAATGGTACATCCAGAAAAAATTGTATAGCTCTATCATTACTATATATCTCTTTTTGTGCATATAATTGTAGCATCTATACACATATCTAAAAATATGTTTAAGAGAACACAACCTATCTCAGTGACCATTGACCACACCAAGTGCATCTACCTCTGTAACTCTAGTAATCTTCATAGAATAAGGTGTATGTTGACATTAATGAAAAACACTATCATTAATGCAACACATATGCACTGAGTCATTTCTCTGGCAATGCTAACATACTCCCCCATAGAAATACCATCAAAATTCATTCTAACATATGTTTTTGTAGAGATTACTATGGAAGAAATAAGGAAATGTTTTAACTTTTCTGAGATATCTACTTTCATAGAGGGGATAAATCTTGAGCATTAGTGTAATGAGTATATGAATGCAATGACAATGATTAGGAATAATCTCCTCCTTGTGCAGTTGACCAAAGTAGGATTTGTAAAGTTCTATTTTAGAGATATGGGCAAAGATATTTTTAGTTCAAAATATTTTAATTAAGCCTTCCAAGATACTCGTGCATATTTATGCCAAGTATTAGGGATTTTTTTTGGCTTTTGTATCACACAAAGCCTATTGTACATGTGTGTTCAAATTGAACAACATTGAGTGTTATGATTTATGATCAACCCACTTATCTAGAAGATAATACACATGTAGGGTTAAGTAAATTAGGAGAAGGTAAATCAACTTTCTTCTGCTGGTATTCATTGTTAAAGAATATGATCATAGCGAACAATATAGATAATTTTGGTAAATTCATGCATTTGGTTACAAAGAAGGAGGGTGAGTTAATTTCATTTAAGTTATGGTCTACTATTTTATATTTAGATTGAACTGAGTCTAGTTTCATTATTTTTGACAACCAATTTGCTTCTAGGTTAAGAGATAGGTTGATTATAAATCCTTAGAAAATTACCACTGCTATACTTGATTTACTAAGATCTACAGAGAGAATGAAACATCTTGGAAAATCACATAATTGGGGAGACATTATATGATGCCCTTTAAGAATTATAATTAAAATTTATGGCTTCTCAGGATGTCCTTTTGTTATGCCATGTATTATGTGACTATGATAATGTGATCCATTGAGATTATGAGATGAATAAGGGAAGTAAAAGAAAGGGAACTAACCAAGATAATTATGGATATTATTTTCCTTGACAACACTTTCCTTACCACTTTGTAATGACAAAGGGATGGTGGTTGACCATCGCAAAAATTATAGAACCATATGGTATGTTTAGGTTGACAATGAGTGATTATTAAGACTTCCATTATTTAATAAAGAAGAGAGGGAAATTGTAGCCTATTAAACATGCCTTCCAATATCTAGAGGATTTATTAGGAATGAATTTGAAAAAGATAAAGAGGTTTCTAGACCTCTATATGGAAAATGGGTTCATAAATTTGAGTAGACGGAATTGATTTTTATTGGATCCAAATTCCATATTGGAAGGTCCTTGAAAATCTGACCTAGAGCTTAAATTGCTAAATTATTGTTGGACTTCCAAATGTTGCTAGATCACATTGAACAATGCATCAAGGAACTTCAAAGAGGGTTTCATGAAATGAAAGAAACTTTATTGCCAGTTATTTTGGATAAGGAAAAATGTGTTAATCCTTATTCAATTTTGGAAGGATGAGGCATTTGAAAAATTGGATGCAATTGTGGATGATATCTATTAGATTTTAAACTTAGATCTATTGAATTTTATTGGAATTGATTTTTATTGGATCCAAATTCCATATTGTAAGGTCCTTGAAAATATGACCTAGAGCTTAAATTGCTAAATTATTGTTGAAACTTTATTGCCAACTATTTTGGATAAGGACAAATGTGTTAATCCTTATTCAATTTTGGAAGGTTGAGGCATTTGAAAACTTGGATGCAATTGTGGATGATATTTGTCAGATTTTAAACTTAGATCTATTGAATTTAGATGGAATTGATTTTTATTGGATCCAAATCCCATATTGGAAGGGTCTTGAAAATCTAACCTAGAGCTTAAATTGCTAAATTATTGTTGGACTTCCAAATGTTGCTAGATCACATTGAACAATGCATCAAGGAACTTCAAAGAGGGTTTCATGAAATGAAAGAAACTTTATTGCTAGCTATTTTGGATAAGGACAAATGTGTTGATCCTTATTCAATTTTGGAAGGATGAGGCATTTGAAAACTTGGATGCAATTGTGGATGATTACTGTCAGATTTTAAACTTAGATCTATTGAAGGTATGTATGTAAAATTTGATTACCTCATGGTTGTATTATGAGAACTTTGAGAAGAAGGTTTATTCAATGTGTAGTTAAATACATACCATACAGACAAATGTTAGATAGATTGATGGAAGATTGGTCATTAGAAGAAGAATATTCCACATTGGTGCAAAGATATACTATTGTTGAAGGCACAACATTAAAGAAACAACAATAGTAACAAAATCACATTAAATTTTTGAAAATGCATACATTTTTCTACATACAACCAAAAGAGTCACAAGTTCAGTATTGTTTCAACATCAACAAGTGAATGTGACTAAATAAATACAAGAAAATATCTAGAGTTTGGTTATAATGTACTTCTAGTTATGTTTGTTAATGGTAATCCAATTTTACTCTAACATGTGTACTACCTCTGTGTTTGAAGTTTGTTTCTACCCTTAGTTTATAGAAGGGTGTCCAAGACTAGAGCGTAGGGTCTAAATCTTGATGATTTGAGTCTTGTTTTCTCATTTTTTCTAGTCATTATCAATATCTAATGTATTCTTTTGAGAAAATAAACATAGAGTACCAAAGTTTAGTCCTAGAATTTTAGTACTATCTTCTTGTAGGTTTTTTGAGTTTATTGTTACACTTTGATGTATTGAAAATATTTTGAATACAAATAAAATTCCCATAGAAAATTTCCAATTGCATTCCTCTCTAGTTCTTTGTGTGTGTATTTTACAAGTTTTTAATTGTTTTAGTGTATTATTATCGTATATATTGCCTAGTTCATAGGTTCAATTCAAAGAATCAATTAAATGCATCAATTGAGACAATAGATACATATAGTAGGAAATGAAGATTTTTGAAGTAAATGCCACATATTATTACAAAGTGATAAGGTAAATGTTTCTAATTTGTCATTGTATTATAGGGGTGATAGTTTGATTCTATTTCTAAATGGAGAAGGCACTAATCAAAACTAGTTGTATCTCATTCAAAATTATCATTATATATATATTCAATAACCAAATTTACCATGCTCTTGTGTTATATTGTGAATGTATTGAGTGATATCTCTTTCTTATATTGTTGAATTGTGCTAAAATGGAAGTTATCTACTACACATTTCCCTTTCAACAAGCATAGAATAATGGTGAGATAATACTATATCTTGTCTTGATAATTAAATTTTAATAGAAGTTATTTTGGATGGCAAGAAGGTACACTCACCTAGGTTTTGGAAAAATTTCAAGTGCATATGATAATACATCAGAGAGCCTTGTTAATTCACCCAAGCCTACATTAAATTGCTAAGCATAGGAATTAACTACTCCTTATAATTTTTATGTGGTGATCTTGGTATATTTAAATCATGTATCAAGCCCATAAAATTAGGATCCAAAATGACTAAGCTTTGATACTACTTATTAAAGTGGTGGTTATCGTTGTACCAAAAGATCTACCTATTAATGTCCAGTACAACCACTAGACTAATAGAACATACATTAGCTGTTAAACCATGCCATGAGTCCCGAAGGGAAAAATTGGTGGTTAGTCCAACAAAAATATCTAAAATATATGTTTATTTCAACCTTCATATATAGATAGATTGATTGATGTGTGTGTATGTATATAGACATAATTCAAAAATTTGTAAATCTTTCTAGAAATATATTACCTACAAGCCTTCAAAATCCCATGTCTTCAAACTTTCTTGCTCCACTCATATTTAAAAAATATTTTATCCTTATCTTAATTCTCTTGTGGCTTTGTTGAGAATTTAAAAACTATTTTTACCTTCTTCTTTTTCTCTCCTCTTTTCAAATTGATTTTCAATACTCTTCCTTATGTAATTTTCCCAAGGAACCTACAAGTTCTTTTACTAACATTTCTACTATTTATTTTTTCTTCATAACCCCATCAAAGGATGTAATTTATAGAGTTAAAATGTTTGTGAGACATTCAAAATTAGTATCAGAAAAAAGTTTCTTTCATTTAACTCAATATGACCTCTCAAATTTATCCAAAAATATGAAATAAAATTTGCTTCCTACTTTCAAAATATTGTTAAACCATGTAAAATGTAGTTTTTATGTGTATAATGAAATTAAAATCAAAGACTTGATGTGTGTGTGTGTGTGTGTGTGTGTGTGTGTACACATACATATTACATCATTATAGTAGATGCTTTGTAGAGAGTGAGGTGAAACATATATGGTATATACTGTGTAGTCATCTATAAATTGGTGGAAGAAACTTGAAATTTTAATATTAATATAGTCTCATAAGTTGGTATTAACATGTGCCAAATATTATGATCAGAGGGAAAAAGATGTTTGGCATATAAATAAAATTTGTACTTGACAGTAGCCTAGAAATGGAAGAGTGAGTATTATTACTCTTAAATTGGTTTTTAAAGTTGTTGATATAAAAATGACCTCAAGCTTCTATGAGAACTAAAAAAATATGGCTTCTAGTTTAATCATCTTAAAGTAATCATCCAAAAATTTCAATCCAAAACATCAAATAACCTCCATATCACTACATAGAAGAGACAATTTTTTTTTATTCTACCAAATTAAGAGTACAATATGATATAAGATGTAGGAAAAGCCTTTCATATATAGGCAAGTAGAGGGAATAGGCATAGACAAGAACATGAGATATGTTAATAGAATGAAATAAGATAACTTACTAAATATAATTTAAAAATGGAATTGGTAACTATAATTACATAATGATAAGATATAATAATACCTTGCATACAAAAATAAGACTTCTAGAATGATTCCTAGGATTCATGTAAACTTAAATCATATTAATAAGTATATACTAGAAATTAGTAAGATCAAAGAACTCTACTATGTGAAAACCCTTATTCATGACAACACCTACTCTTATGCGCAACTTAGGAAGGAACAAAAAATAATGAAAAGGTGAATCTCAAAAATAAGGATTGATGAGGTAATCTTGTACAAATGAATTAAAAACCTCTCAGAAACAGACATAATGGAAAAATCCTCATGGAAGAAAAATTCTCCCTAAAATGGACAAAAATAGAAAAATTGAAGGAAGGACTTATGAAATACCCCTAGGGAAGTCTTCCTTCTCCTTGAACATTAATTAAATTTGAAGATAAAAATATGGCTCTACATGATTAATGAATATGTTTACAACTTTTTTGTATGCAAGTAATAAGAAATTGACCTAACATAACACTAAGTTGATGAAATAATTATTTTCTAAAATGTTTAATAAAAATATATGAAGAAGCAAGAATAACATAAGATAAAATATTATACCAAAGTACACAAATAAAGTTAACAAATCCCAAGAGTCTAATGATTTAGTTACTTTAATATTTGTTGGAAATAGAGATGGAGTAACTAAGAGGGGAGGGGTGAATCAGTTACCACAAAAATAAATCCACAGATCCTTAGATGTCTTTAAAATATAGTTGCTGCTGACACTCGGTAACCACACAAATAAATGCTGAAACGTGATAGATGTTTTGTTAACTTATTAAGCATTTAAAGTGATTAACATGCATGCATAAAGGAAATAACATGAACACAAGAGACACCATATTTAACGTGGAAACCCAATATGGGAAAAACCACCAAGTAACTAGTCACCAATTTTCACTCTTCTGAAGTGAGCCCTGTTAGGAGCCAACCCTATTAAAGGTTACAAAACACACTGTTAGGTGTGACCCTGTTAGAGGATTTAATCACCCTGTAAGGAGTGGCCTTGTCAGAGGTCTTTAGAACAATTCAACTGAATTGTCACGTTGTTAGAAGATTTACAAAATGGCTGTTAAACCAACTCTATTAAGAGATTTTAAATCACTGTTACAATGATTAGAAAGCAACAATGAAGTGATCTGAAATATATGCAACTTATCTTTGCTGAATACTGATCTTTGTTCTACTTCATTAGATCCTCACTGATCGAATACAACTTTGCAACTCCATAAGGATATCTAATCCTTCCACAACATTCGCTCATATATTCAATATTTGCTCATTCCATTTACATCCATACATTTGCACTCTTATGCATCCACACTCTTGCATGTTCATGAATTTACAACTTGACCTTTCATATATACCTTACAGATTGTCAAGTTGGCTCAATTACAAGTTATAATAATTGAAAAATATTAAATCAATTGGCTACAAACATTGCACAAAACTTAATTCTTTAGAACAATAAAATTCTTCCCTGCCTGACCTAGCTCGGTGACCACTGCTCCAGAATGGTTTCCCCAGTGTTAACCAAGTGAAGCTCGATAAACACTGCAAACCTTGCAACTTCCTTCGGAGACCTAGTTAACTTGATAAACATTGACCTTCCTTCACTTACCGAGTGAGCTCAATAAAAGCTAACTTTCTCTTCGATGACCAAGTGAACTCGGTAGTCATTGACTTTCCCTTTGTTAACCTTGGGAGCTTGGTTAACATTAAATTTCTACTACAAAATCTTTTGATGTTCGAGTGAGCTCGGTAAGAGCTAACTTACTGTGTAATGTTCAGGAACGCTCGATAGTCACTATAAATTGCTTTGCTAACCATCTAAGCTCGGTAGACTCTATCTAATGGTTGTTATGAAATTTGTGTAACATCAAAGACAATACACAATTAACAATTGTATCCAACAATCTCCCTCTTTGGCATTGATGGAAACACAACATGTCATAGCAGAATGAAATTTGAAAACAAGTCTTTCTCTTATATGGCAACACAACATGTCAACATAACAATTCTCCTTCTAAGATAGAAAACTCTTCCTCTTATAATAATCTCCCTCTGTGAAGAAATTACATAGCAAACTCTTTATCTTAAACAAATTTTAGAGAGATATGATAGTAAAACTCTCCCTCTTTGACAACACATGCCAAAGACAACTCAACTCAAATGAATTTTAGTGTACCTTTAGTGCTGATTCATATGCAATATTTCCTAATTATGCTGCATCAACTGATAGATCTTCAACCTGGTATGAGTTGATGCATCACTAAAACTTCATTTTAGTGAGCTTCAGATTAGGGAGTGACCCCTAACTTACCTCTTAGATACAAGAATGCATCCTTAGGTAATGGTTTTGTGAATATATCAGTAGTTTGTTCCTTTCTATGAACATATTCTAATCTGATCTCCTTATCTTGTACCAATTCTCTAACAAAATGATATTTTATTGCAATGTGCTTGGTTTTGGAATGCATCATTGGATTCTTAGATATGTTGATTGCACTTGTATTATCACAGAACATAACAACTGGTTCTTTGATTTCCACCTTCATGCCTTCCAACAACTGTTTAAACCAAAAAATATTAGAATAGTTTACTGCTATAGCAACATACTCTGCCTCTGTTGTAGATTGGGATGTACAATTTTGCTTTTTGCTTGTCCAAGAAACCAACCTCTTTCCAAGAAAGAATGCACCTCCACTTGTACTTTTCCTATAATCAAGGTTTCCTGCCCAATCAACATCAGTAAATACTTTCAAATCCAGATTACCTCCAAATTTGTACCATAAACCATAATCCTCAGTTCCTTTCAAATATCTCATTATTCTTTTTATTGCCATTATGTGATTTTCTCTTGGTTTTGCTGAAAATCTTGCTACAATACCAACTGCAAGGGCAATATCTGGCCTAGTATGAACTACATACTGCAACTTTCCAATCATAGATCTATACAATGTTTGATCTACTTCTTTGGATTCATCTTCTATGGTAAGTTTTAATCCAGTACACATAGGAGTCCCAACTGGTTTACAATATTCCATTCCAAACTTTTTCAATATCTCCTTGATGTATTTTGATTGAGTGATGTAGATACCATTTTTATTCTATTGAATTTGAAGACCAACAAAGAATTTGATCTCTCCAAACATAGACATTTCAAATTCCTTGTTCATTTGTTCTAAGAATTCTTTGCAAAGATCATCATTCCCTGTGAAAACAGTATCATCTACAAATATTTCTGCCAAGACAATCTTATTATTTGGTCCCTCTTTTATATACAAGCTATTGTTATCATTAGTTCTTTGAAAACCAATCTAAATAAGATAGTTATGCAATCTTTCATACCATGCTCTAGGGGCTTGTTTTAGACCGTACAATGCCTTGTGTAATTTGCAGACCATGTTCTTCTTATCTAGATCAACAAAACCTTTATGTTGTTCAATGTAAACCTCTTCATCTAGTATACCATTGAGGAATGCCAACTTGACATCCATCTGATAAACTTTGAATCCTTTGTGAGCAGCATATGCTAGTAAGGTTCTGACTCCTTCCAATCTTGCAACACGATAAAAAGTTTCTCCATAGTCTATTCCTTCTTCTTGAGCACATCCTTTGCATACTAGTCTAGCTTTTTTTCTTGATACCTTACCATCTTCATCCAGCTTGTTTCTGAATACCCACTTAGTTCCAATCACACTTTTGTCTTTAGGTCTAGGTACAAGAGTCCATATCTTATTTTTTTCTATTTGTTCTATCTCTTCATTCATAGCTTCAATCCAACTATCATTTCCCAATGCATCTTTGATATTTCTAGGTTCAAAATCAGCAAGTAAACAAGTACCTTTCAACTTATTTCTTGTCATGGTTCCTTCAGATTTATCTCCAATGATCTGATCTGCTGAATGGTGTCTCCTGACATACTTAGCTAATATAGGTTCCTTGCCTTTTGAATGAATTTCATTATTAACCTCTTGCATTTCAACTTTAGGTTCTGTCTATTCTGGCTCGATAGACATTTGCTCGGTAGATGTTGGCTCGGGTCCTTTAGACTTGGTAGATGCTAAATTTAACTTGGTTTGCTGTGGCTTAGTTTGAACTTCCTATAACTCGGTTACAAATGACTCAGGAGTAGAAGATTCCTGATTCTCTGATGTAACTAGTACTGTATCAGGTTCAATGAAGACAAACTTTTTATAATCTTCTAGTTCCCTTTTGCTTTCTTCTTCAGTCCTTTCTGCAAACTCATCAACTTTCACATGTGCATTTTCTATGACTTTGTGAGTAGACAAGTTCAAACATCTATATGCCTTACTTTTGCATGAGTATACAAAGAATATACCTTCATCACCTTTCACATCAAATTTGCCTTTTCTAGATTCTTTCAAAATGTAACATTTACTTCCAAATACTTTAAGGTAACTTACATTAGGTTTATAGCCATACCATAACGCATAGGGGGTTTTGAATGAGTCTTTCTTCAGCCATACTCTGTTCAGGGTATGAACTGCAGTGCTAATAGCTTCCTTCCAGTATTTGATAGCAATGCTCTTTTCAATCATTAAAGTTCTTGCACAATCCATGATGGATCTATTCCTTCTTTCGACTATTCCATTTTTTTGGGGTGTTCTAGGGGTTGATACCTATCTTTTGATTCCTCTTTCAATGCAAAAGTTATTAAACTCATGTGAAATGAATTCTCCATCTGACCTCAAGCATTTTAATCTTTTTCCTGTTCCCTTTTCTACTCTGGCCAAATACTATTTGAACTTTTCAAATGCTTCTGATTTGTTTCTTAGATACATGACTGTCATCATTCTTGAGTAATCATCAAAGAAAAGAATGAAGAACTTTTCTCTAGTATAGCTTTCAATTCCAATGGGTCCACATAAATCAGTATGCACAATTTCTAATTTATCTTCAAATTGATAGTTTTTACTTTTAAAACTAGTCTTTTCCATTTTACCAATTTGACAATTTTTGCATAGACCGATGTCAGGTTTCTTTATGTTAGTAATGCCTCTTAGTTTCTTGAATTTTCTTATCTTTACCAAATTATCAAAATATACATGACACTTCCTTTTATGCCATAACCAACTTTCTTCAAATTGAGCAATGAAACATGAACATTCACCTAGTTCAAGATAGAACAAGTTACCTTTAGTTTGAGTACTTGATCCAATCAGCTTTCCTTTTCCATCCAGCAGTCTTGCTTTACCATGCATGAATTCTACTTTGAATCCATTATTGAGTAGCTATGTCACACTTAAAAAATTATGCTTTAGTCCTTCTAACCAATAGGCATTATCACATATAAGTTCTTTGGTTATAGAGATTCTCCCTCTTCCTTTTATACAACAAGGTTCATTGTTACCAAATCTTACACTGCCACCATCGTAGTCTTCAAAGTATTCAAACTTAGTTTTGTCGCCAGCCATGTGATGAGAACAACCACTATCTATGATCCGTGTATCTTTTTTGCTCATATGAGAAATGAGTGCCATTTCCTCATCATTATCAGACTCATCTTTCATAGCAATGTAGACAATTTCATCTTCTTCTTCATCATTAGAATCATTAGAATCTTTAGCCATAAAACATGTTTTCTTACCTTTATCCTTGAATGATCTGAAGTCTTTCTTGCCATTGAACTTGTATCCTTTCTTATCATCTTTATTCTGCTTGTTTGGACACCTAGCAGCAATATGACCAACTTCTTCACATGAAAAATAGATTAGAGGTACTTTACCTTTGTATTTTCCTCTGCCTCTAGAATATTTCCTTGCTAGAAGGGCTTCTATTACTTCAAGATCACTATCTGAACTTTGGTCTGATTCATCTTCACTTTCTGACTAAGATTTATTTTTCTTTTTGCCTTTCTCCTTGAGTGAAATCTTGGCTTCAAATGTTGAGTCAATGTTCTTGGAAGCTGGAACATAGTTGTCAAAGTTGTCTAGTTCAAATGCAGTTAATCTTCCAACTATGGCCTCTAGGTTTATCTTATGATTTGCTTCACATATTCTTTCTTGAATTGTAGAAACTCTGATTGTATAAATGGGAAGTAGAGTTCTAAGAATTCTACTTATAATTGTCTCTTCCTTGATATCTCCTCCAGATGCTTTGATTGCACTGACACATGTTTTGACTCATTCAACATATTTTGCAATGTTTTCATCCTCTCTCATTCTCATTTGATCAAATTGTCCTCTCAGACTTTCTGCTTTGGCTCTTCTAACATTATCATCTCCTTCATAGATCTCTTTCAACTTTTCCCACATTTCAAAAGCAGATTTGTAGTCCTTGATATCATCAAATTCTTCATAACTCAGAGTAGATACTATATCTATCATCATAATGTTGTGGGTCTTCTTTTCAGCAATATCACTGACAGATAGTGTACCAGCTAGTTCTGCATATTTTTCATCGAGGTATTTTAGTCCTGTGTCTCCAACAGAAGCTAGATGAAGTCTCATCAACCCTTGCCATGCTGAGAAGTTGTTCCTATTAAGTCTTGGAATTTCCCTTTTATAACACATCTTGATCTTTGGCTTAGATCCTTGAAATATTATCTTACAAGCACCAAAAGCTCTAATACCAATTGTTGGAAATAGAGATGGAGTAACTAAGAGGGGAGGGGTGAATCAATTACCACAAAAATAAATCCACAGATCCTTAGATGTCTTTAAAATATAGTTGCTGCTAACACTTGGTAACCACACAAATAAATGCTGAAACTTGATAGATGTTCTATTAACTTATTAAGCATTTAAAGTGATTAACATGCATGCATAAAGGAAATAACATGAACACAAGAGACACCAAATTTAACATGGAAACCCAATATGGGAAAAACCACCAAGTAACTAGTCACCAATTTTCACTCTTCTGAAGTGAGCCCTGTTAGGAGCCAACCCTGTTAAAGGTTACAAAATACACTGTTAGGTGTGGCCCTGTTAGAGGATTTAATCACCTTGTAAGGAGTGGCCTTGTTAGAGGTCTTTAGAATAATTCAACTAAATTGTCACCTTGTTAGAGGATTTACAAAATGGATGTTAAACCAAATCTGCTAAGAGATTTTAAATCACTGTTACAATGATTAGAAAGCAACAATGAAGTGATCTAAAATATATGCAACTTATCTTTCCTAAATACTGATCTCTGTTCTACTTCACTAGATCCTCACTGATCGAATACAACTTTGTAACTCCATAAGGATATCTAATCCTTCCACAACATTCGCTCATATATTCAATATTTGCTCATTCCATTTAAATCCATAGATTCGCACTCTTATGCATCCACACTCTTGCATGTTCATGAATTCACAACTTGACCTTTCATATATACCTTATAGATTGTCAAGTCAGCTCAATTACAAGTTATAATAACTGAAAAATATTAAATTAGTTGGCTACAAACATTGCACAAAACTTAATTCTTTAGAACAATAAAATTCTTCGCTGCGTAACCCAGCTTGGTGACCACTGCTCTAGAATGGTTCTCCCAGTGTTAACCAAGTGAAGCTCGGTAAACACTGCAAACCTTGCAACTTCCTTCGGAGACCGAGTTAACTTGGTAAACATTGACCTTCCTTCACTTACCGAGTGAGCTCGATAAAAGCTAACTTTCTCTTCGATGACCAAGTGAACTCAGTAGTCATTGACTTTCCCTTTGTTAACCTTGAGAGCTCCGTTAACATTAACTTTCTGCTACAAAATCCTTTGATGCCTGAGTGAGCTCAATAAGAGCTAACTTATTGTGTAATATTCAGGAATGCTCGGTAGTCACTATAAATTTCTTTGCTAACCATCTGAGCTCAGTGGACTCTGTCTGATGGCTGATATGACATTTGTGTAACATCAAAGATGATACACAATTAACAATTGTATCCAACAATATTAACTAAAATACTAAGAAAATCATAGAGTAAGCCAACATACATGATGAAACCAAATAATAAGATATACAAACATATTATTACAAACAAGATACAAGTGATTAAATGTGGTATACATACAAAAACGTATTCCACTACATAAGTAGTAGGGGTAAAAATAATGAATCAAGTTTTAATACAATACATAACATCTCTTCAATGAGTTTTACTATTAGTACATTGATACATATATATCATCATAATAGCATACAAGCCTCCAACAATGAACATAGGTGACAATAGCACCAACTAGGATCATCCAAGTGTATGAACATGAATGACAGATCTCAATGGTAAATAGAATCACTACTACTCGACCATTTGGAACTGTAAGGTCCATGAGAAAATAAGTAGAAATAAATTGAGAGGGCGAGAGGTGTTAGAAAAATATTATTTACAATGGATGCTATGTTTTGATTGATGAAAACTACATGCATTTTTCTTGATCATGATAATGGATTTCGACTTATCGATGTGTGGTTGATTGAAATGATGTAAATGTGGAACATAGTAAATAAATACATACAAAAAAAATGGAACAAAATTAAGATATGTGATTCTAGATATAGTATTGATACATTTATAAGGATTAAAATCTATGATTGCAAGTCTTGGAGTTTTAAGATTCAAGAGATATTCATTTTTGAGTATTATATTTATATTTTTGGTCAAGAATAGAATAGAGATGAAACTATTTCATTTGCTAGACTTGGATTTTGGTAAGAAGAAATATTTTAATTATTGATTATGATCAAGGCAATGATGGAGAGTTTACCTTTTGACTATCATATCTTGGATTAATGATTTGATTGAATAATAAGAAGATTAAGTCTTGGGACTTTGTTAGCCAACTAAAGTATACATATACATATACACATACACATACATACATACATACATACATACATACATACATATATATATATATATACATATATATACACATACATACATATATATACATATATCCATACATACATACATACATACATACATATATATATACATATATACGTACATGGGAAAACACACACATTGTTACAAATATTTTAGAATAACTTAGGATGTTGAATCAGTTATTCAAGGTCCTTAAGTACCACTTCAACAATTAAACATAAAAACTCACTATTCTTTTTATCATGTTGTTGCTCGGTCTCTAGTATGAAAATGTTGTCTTAAATTTAACATGCTTTTCTTAGTGAAAACATCATCAAATGTAAAACATATAAAGCATTCAACACAAATTTGACACTAGGATTTTACATGGTAACCCAATTTGGGAAAAACCACCAGCAACATGTCACCACTTTTTCACTCTTTCGAAGTGAGCCCTATTGGGAGCCAACCTTGTTAAAGGTTTACAATACACACTATTAAATGTGACCTAGTTAGAGGATTTAATCACCCTGTTAGGAGTGGCCTTTTTAGAGGACATTGATTTTTTAATTTAGAATGTCACTTTGTTAAATGATTTACATACACTGTTAAGTCTTTAAAATGACTATTAGGTCAACCCATGTTAAAAGGATTTCAATACAATCTGTTTACAATGATTAGAAAGAAAACAATAGGTTTTGATATGTACAATTACAACTCACTTTTTTAGGTTGAAATCTATATTCGATTCATGTGTTGATTCATTGATAAGCCTCCCATTTTCATCTATGATCTTGATTCACATGGAAACTCTTCAATCAATCAAAACTTCTCCTTTCACCACCAATTAAGCCATCTGCTTAGATTTGCTCATTAATGTCAACAACATGTGCATAAGAAATCCTCTCCAGCTTTGCATATATACACACAGACACTATTGTGTTCACCCTTGTGTACCTCTAATCCACCTTTCTCTCACATACACACCACCACATCATTTTGTTTAGCTCTGTACCTCTTTAAGTAGGTAACTTTTGCTTTACTATTTTCCACTATCATCATAGATCTTAGGGTTTACAATCAAGTTCAATATGATTCATAGTATATGTCCATCTTCTTGATCATCCTCTAGAAAATTCTCTGGGATATGTGTATTAGGTCTTTAACTAATCTTCACCTTGAATTTAATGATCCTACTCATCAATCTTATCTTCAACATGGTTTATATCTTCCAAGAAATCAACTGAGTCGATTGGGAATCATGATTTCCTTGAATTCATTCTCAATATTGTTACTCAATAATCTCTAAATTTTGACATTAAACCATCATTAAATTACTCAATCATTGTAAAACTTCTAGCTTGACATCAACTATCTTTCTTGATCAATACTAATGCTCGGTCAACACTAGATTTTATCAGCACTAACTATGGCTCAGTTGACACTAGCATCACTCAACATTCCTTAGCCTTTTACTCTATTGCTCGACTTAGCTTATCTTTCTTGACATATATAATAACTTTGCTTTATCAAAGTCTATCTAATCAAATGTCCATTGTAGCTTCCTTTTCATAAATCAACCTTTCCTCTAGGTGCTATTTTTATGAGAAATTTCTAATATCCTCTTCATCAATCATATAGATATGACATTTAGATTAGGTAGAAATATGTCTTATCAAATAGATTTGATATTAATGACAAAACAACAATTGTTCGAATTTTAAGTTTCCAACAATCATCTCTTTGGAATTGATGGCAACATCTCTACATCTAAATATTTAGCAATACCTTAATGTATCACATGTATCTCACTTTCCTACTGTACAATAAAAAATATTTCACTCTCATTGTGAGTGATCAATATCCTTTGTTTCATTCTAATTCTCTTTGTTCATTTTCTCCCTCAAAAGCAATAGATCTCCTTCTCTAATTTTTGTGTATCTCCCTCTTTCTCTTTATAAGTACTTCTCTCCTTTTTTGAAAAAAATGCCAAAGATATTAGCTTTCAAACTTCATAGATCTGAATTATGTAGATATTGCATGTCTAGCTGATTTTTGTCATCTATCTATAACTGATCTATTATGTTGTACTTGACTATCTACCTTAAGCATTTCCCAAAGTAGATCTGTATTGCATCACTATGTAGGATATTCAAATTAGAACATGTGATGCAATGCACATTGTCTTCTTAAGTAGATTTGATTAGGGCAATCACCCCTAATTTACCTATAATATATTCATGAGCATCTTTAGGTAAGGCTTTTATGAATATGTTAACAATATGTTCCTCAGTGTGCACATATTCTAACTTCACTTCTTTGTCTTGAACTGGTTCCCTTAAGTAGTGATATTTGATAGAAATGGGATTTTTCTTAGTGTGCATCACAAGATTCTTTGAAATGTTAATAGTACTTGTGTTATCACAATAGATAACTACTAGATCTATAATTTATTTTTTCATAACTTTCAATAATTTCTTTATCCACATGATATTTGAATAGTCCACTACAGCTACCACATACTCGGCTTCAATTGTTGATTAGGAAATACAATTCTTTTTTTTTCTTGTCCATGATATCAATCTCTTTCCTAGAAAGAATGCACCTCCACTAGTGTTTTTTCTACCATCAATATTTACTACCTAATTTGAGTTACTAAATACCTTCAGTTCAAATCTATCACTTCTCGTGTAATACAATCCATAGTCTTCTATACCTTTCATATATCTCATTATTATTTTCATTTCCATCTTGTGATTCTCTTTAGGATTTTCTAAAAATCTAGCAACTATCCCAATTGCTAAAGCAATATCTAGTCTATTATGAACAACATACTATAATTTTCCAATGATGGATCTCTATAAGGTTGGTTCACTTCAATAGAATCATCATTCATAGATAAATTATGTCTTGTAGACACAGGTGTACTTACTAGCCTTGAATATTCCATTCAAAAAGTCTTTAGTATCTCCTTGATGTATTTGGATTGAGTGATAAATATACCACATTTCATTTGACATACTTGTAATCTAACAAAGAATTTGATTTGACCAAACATAGACATTTCAAATTCCTTCTTCATTTCATTAGAAAATGATTTGCATAATGCTTCTTTTCCTCCAAATATAATATTATAAATAAATATTTCATATAATAGTACTTCATTGTTCTTAACATTCTTCAAATATAGATTATTGTTATCATTTTTCCTTTCAAAATTAATCTTCATCAAATAGTTGTTTAATCTTTCATAATATGCTGTTGGGGCTTGTTTTAATCCATAAAAGGGCTTTATTCAATTTACGTACCATGTTCTTCTTGTTTAGATCTACAAATCCTTCAAGCTATTCAATATATACTTCTTCCTCAAGTATAACATTAAAAAATCCAGATTTGACATCCACCTAATATACCTTGAAATTTTTTTAGGATGAATATGAAAGAAGAGTTTTGACTCCTTCAAGTCTTGCCACAAGAGCAAATGTTTCTCAATAATCAACTCTTTCTTCTTAAGCATACCCTTTGCATACCAGTCTCACCTTGTTTCTTGTTACCTCTCCTCATTAAGTTTGTTCCTAATAACCCACCTTGTTCCAATAACATTTTTGTCTTTAGATCTTGGCACTAAAGTCCAAGTATTGTTCTTCTTAATATAGTCAATTTCTTCATTCATTTCTTGGATCAAATCTTCATTGTCTAAAGAATCTTTTACCATCTTAGGCTCAAATTCACACAGTAAGCATGTATCATCTTTGAGTATTTTTATTTTAATAACACTTGATTCAACATCACCACTAATTTATTCAAGTTTGTGATGTCTTCTCACATATTTTGCTAGCATATGTGGTTTCCTTCTTGGTTCTTCTAGAGGTTCATTTGGAAAAATAATCCCAAGCTCATTTTCTCTTTCTTTTTTAGGTTATGGTTTATGTTCTACATGCTCAACATTTTCTATTTGATGGTCAATATTCCCTATCTATGACTCGACATCTTCACCTCTTAACTGCTTGACAATTTGTTGCAGTATATAATTTCTTATCTATTGGGAAACTGCAACTTGATTTGTTTGTTCATTTGGAGTGTTGGGAGCATCATCATCCACATAGATGAATGTACTATAATATTCAAATTATTCCTTAAATGCAATCTCACATCTTTCTATAAACTCATCAATTTTCACATTTTCACTTTTCGCAACTTTGTTAGTGTTAGAATTTAAACACTTAAAAGATTTTATTATGGTTGAATATTCCAGGAATATACCTTCATCACTCTTTGCATCAAGTTTTCTATTCCTATTATCTTTAAGTATATACCATCTACTTCCAAAGATTTTGAAATATTTCGCATTAGGAGTATATCCATACCATAGTTCAAAATTTGTAGCATTTATACCTTTATTGACTCGTACTCTATTTAGGGTATAGACATCATGTTAGAAAGTTGATTGAAAAGATCATTGTTGAAGAATAAAGAAGATTGTTTACAAAGAGGGAGATTGTTGATAAAGAATGTTTTCAATCATTGTTTCATCACTAATGTCAAACTTGTTGTTTTCTAGAATGATAATTGCTTATAAGATCCAAGCACTATCACTTAGTTGATTGATAAAGAGGATTTAATCAACAAGATGTAACAAAAGCTCCTAAGGGAAAGGTTGAGTTATGGTTTTGTAATGAAGTACAAGGATTAGTTAAGACAATGATAAATTGATGTATTGATAATATACTTGAAGATACAGAGGTTGGCCACACTTAGAAACACTAAAAAAATAAGTTGTAACAAGGTTGTTTGCGAAGCTTAACTAAGTTCATTAATGAGTACCGAGTAAGCTAGTTCATGCCGAGCCGATTTTCAATTAGTGCTAAGAAAATGCAAAATTTAGTGTGTGTCAAGTGATGCAGAAGGAGCTGAGAAAATTTTAGGTGCCATGCATTAGAAAATTTAGTGGATGTTGGGTGAATCCATAGTAGGTGCTAAGCATCAGTAAAATGTATTTGGTGCCAAGTAATGCAGTATGTGTCGAGCACCAAAATTTCAAGTATCAAGCTACTGCATTATTTGAAAATTCAAAGAATCACCAAATCTAAGCTCATAAGTTTGTTACCTTGAATTTTGTGAACCAAATGGAGGATAAGGATGATGAGCTGGTGGCACAGAATTTTAGATAAACCATTTTTGAGAAAATTCAAGAGGATTCTTCATGATGTTTTTAGAAGAAACAAGATACGGGTTAGATTCATTGAATCTTAACTAATCCATTCAAACTAAAATTAAAGGAGTGAAGAATCGAGTAGGAAAAGAATTTTCTAGACTTTTATTTAAGGATTCATAAGCCTAGAAGTTATAGTTGCTAGGATGCCAAAATGCAAAGTCATTGAAGGATGCATTAAGAAGGAAAAATAGAGCACAAAGACTTTACTTTGATAAGTGGTCATATAGGAGATTCAACTGGTACATCAAGCATGAAGACTCAAGGAGACGAAGCTTGAAAGGAGAACAAGCTATTCGAGTTACAGAGACTAAAAGCTAGGCAAATTGTGAAGAGCTGAATAGTGATCTAAAATTTGCAAGATAAGTTGTGAGTTGTATCAGGTCAAAACCACTTTTTGTTGCTCTCTAACAATTGTGTCAACTAGGGTAAAATCCTATGGACTTAGGTTGGTTTAACAGCCATTTGTAAATCCTTTAACAAGGTGGAATTCTAAGCGAATGTTTTAAAGTCCTCTAACTAGGCCCACTTCTAATAGGGTGGTTAAATCCTTTAACTAGGTCACATTTAACAGTGTGTTGTAGCCTTTAACAGGCAGGTCTTTCACAAGGCATCACTTTAGAAGAGTGAAAATTGAGTAGCACGTTACTAGTGTTTTTTCCCAAATTGGGTTTCCATGTAAATCACTGTGTTATTCTTGCATGTTGATTTTACAGTAATTTGCTAAGTAGGAAAGTTTAAGCTTGGATCCATGAATAGTTTAATGGGCTCACTTTACTTGATGAAAAAGTGTGAATTGGACATAAAGAACTTGAATAAATGATTCACCCCCATCTCAGTTATTCTAAAGCATTTCTAACAATTGGTATCAAACCATCTACTGATTTACTTTAAGAGTACTAGAATTAGGAAGATCAAGATGTCCAAGAGAGAAGTTCTCAAGCTCAATAGAGATAACTTCACTACATGGAAAAGGTTGATGAAGTTGCATCTGGGATCAATAAGTGATCATGCACAAATGTCAATTGAAGTAGAACATGTTGATCTAGCTGTACCTATTGCAGAAGATATGAAGAAAAAGGAGCACAATTAGCTAATGCTAGAGATTGCCTCTGCCCTCAACTATGCTAAATTTGATGACATCAAGGGATGTGACTCTACATTCAAGATGTGGAAAGCCTTGATTGATATCTATGGAGGAGATTACAATTTTCAAAAAGAAAAAAGAGAAAGCTTCAGAGGAAAGTTTCATGACATGAAAATGGAGGAAGGTGAAAATGTTGCTCAATATGCCTCTAAGATGAAAGAATTGGTAAGTGCAATAAGAAGTTTGTGTGGTCATTTAGAAGATGACACTGTTAATAGAAAATAATTAAGAACCTTGCTCCCCATCTATGCTATTAGAATTTTAGCCATCCAAGAGTTAAGATGTGTACCAGGAAACTAGCTAGAAGATTCCATAGGGGAAAAGGTAAATTCAAAGGTAAGCTTCCTATAATTTTTTTAATTGCAATGAAGTAGGATGTATTGCTGCAAGATGTAGATAGAAGAAGAACTATAGAGAAGGCAATAAGAACAAAAATAAAAGAGAAGATGATAGTAGAGATTACAAAGATAAAGACAAAATGTGCTACATTGTTGAACAAGAAGATTCTGATGAAAATGATGATGAGGTAGTCTATGTAGCCATGAACGATGAATCAGATGAAGATGAGACAACAACAATAGTAACTTGTGTGAACAAAAATGAAAAATGGATCATAGACAATAGATGCTCACATCACATGATAGGTGATAAAAGTAAGTTTATTACTTTTACTCAGTATGATGGAAATAGTGTTAGATTTGGAAATGATGCTCTATGTCAAATTAAAAGAAAAGGTTCAATTAAACTTATAGAGAAAATATCATGTGATGATGCATACTATGTTGAAGGATTGAACTACAATTTGCTGAGTGTATCATAGTTAGGAAATGTAGGTTGCAAAGTAGAATTTGGAAAAAAAAATGGCCAAAATTTATAACACTGGTGAAAATTTGATAGGAAAAGGAGAACGAACTAGGAGTAATTTGTTTTACCTAGATATGAAAGATGCAACCTGTCTTATTGTTAGACTTGATGATGTTTGGTTATGGCATAAGAGGCTATGTCATGTCAACTTTGATAATCTGATTAGCATAAAAAAGAAGAAGAAATTTAGAGGTTTTCCTGAGCTAAAGAAGCCTAAAAATTCCATGTACAAACAATGTCAATTAGGAAAGATGACCAATTGAAGTTTCAAAAGAAAAGTCCGCACTTCCAAAGAAGTATTAGAACTAGTCCATATAGACTTATGTGGCCCAATAGAAGTACAAAACTATCAAGGAGATAGATACATAATGTTGTTTGTGGATGACTACTCTAGGATGATGACTACCATGTTCTTAAAGAAAAAATCTGTTACATTTCAAATGTTTAAGTGGTATTTGGCTAGGGTTGAGAAGAAAATAGGAAAGAGTCTAAAGTGCTTGAGATCAGACAGAGGAGAAGAGTTTACATCAAAAAAATTTGAGACATTTTGCAATGACAACGGAATCAAGAGACAAACATCAACACCAAGAACTCCCCCATAGAATGGCATTGTAGAACAAAGGAATAGATGAGTAATAGATTGTGCTAGAACCTTGATGATGGAAAATAATGTTACTCTAAATTACTGGAGAGAAGCTGTAAGTACAAGTGTCTACACCTTGAATCGAGTCCAAGTCTAAGAAAGGTACAAATGCAACACCTTTTGAATCATGGTATGGTCACTCACCTAATGTAAAACATTTCAAAGTGTTTGGTTGCAAATGCTATATTCCTAAAGATACTATAAATGGAAAGTTTGATGCAAAGAGTGATGAAGGCATATTCCTTGGATACTCCACTAAAAGTAAAGCATATAAGTGTTTGAATACACTAACAAAATTGTGGATAGTGCAAATATAAATTTTGATGAGCATGTAGAAGTTCAAGTTGATGAATTCAAGAAACTAAAAGATTATAGATCTTTTGTATACTTCTATGAAGGAATGCCTACTAAAGATGAAGCTACCAATCAAGTTGGGAATCAACAACAAATCTCAATATCAATTGAGTCACAGTTAGTGAATGCCAAGCTACATTCAAAAGTTGAGTTGTAGAATTAAGAAAATGCACATTATAATTCTAAAATTAGTACACATGAAAGATATGATGAGATGCTAGATAGAGATGTGCACAATGACTCTAAAGCTGAAGGATCAAACATGGAAAGAAGGATAGAAAAAAGTCTATCTAGATATGTGAGAAGACATCACCCTATAGAAAAAATCATTGGTGACAAGGAAGCTAGACCAATGATAAGGAATAAACTAAGGAATGAATCATGTCTGCTAAGCAAGATTGAGCCTAAAATAGTGAATGATAAACTACAAGATGATAATTGGCATAAAGCTATGGAAGAAGAGTTAGATCAGATAGAGAAGAACAAAACCTGGACCTTAGTCCCAAGACTAGATGATAAGAATTTGATTGATACCAAATGGGTGTTTAGGAACAAGCTTGATGAGAATGGTGAGATAACAATAAATAAGGCTAGACTAGTCTACAAAGGCTATGCACAAGATGAGGGATTGGATTATGGGGAAACATTTTCCCCTATTGCAAGAATAGGAGTGAGAATACTACTTACATATGCTACTTACAAAGGTTTCAAAGTATACCAAATGGATGTAAAGTCTACTTTACTAAATGGTATACTAGAAGAGGAAGTCTACATAGAACAACTAGAGGGACTTTTTGATGACAACAACAAAGATATCGTCTGCAAACTACATAAAGCACTCTACGGTTTGAAGCAAGCACCTAAAGCATGGTATGAGAGACTACACAAATATCTTTTGAAGATAGGATTTGAGAGAACAAATAACAACAACAATCTATACATCAAAGTAGAAAAAGGTAAATACATTTTGATATTTGAAATCTTTGTTGATGATATAATATTTGGAGGACAAGATTCCCTATGCAAAGATTTTTTTGACCAAATGAAACATGAATTTCAGATGTCAATGTTTGGAGAAATCATTTTTTTTTTGTTGGATTGCAAGTACATCAACTGAAGCATGCCATATTTGTGACCCAATCAAAATATATCAAGGAGATACTAAGCCATTTGGATTAGAAGACTCAAAACCATTTAGTACACCAATGGTAATAAGATAGAAGTTATCCAAGAATGATGAGTTAGCTAAAGTAAATCAAACAATGTATAGATCAGTGATTGGAAAGTTGTAGTATGTTGTGGAGATTAGACCAAACATTGCATTAGTTGTTGGAATAGTGGCAAGATTTTATGCTAACCCAAAAGAAAATCATCTAATGGTAGTAAAAAGAATATTGAGATACCTAAAAGGAACATATGACTTTGGCTTATACTACAAGAGGAGTGAAAAGTTTGAGTTGAAAGCTTACACTGATGCACACTGGGGAGGTAATATTGATGATAGAAAGAGAACCAGTGGCGGAGCACTTTTCTTAGGTAAACAATTAGTCACTTGGATTAGTAAAAAGAAAAGTTGTACCTCACAGTCCATAGCAGAAGTTGAATATGTTGCTACTGCTACCAACTAAACCAATATTGTATGGATCAAACATCTGTTGCAACATATGAAGGAAGAGATAACTAAACCTATAATACTCTATTGTGATAACACAAGTGCCATCAACATATCAAAGAATCATGTGATGCATGCCAAAACAAAGCATATTGTAATTATGTATCACTATGTAAGAGAATTGGTGGAAGAAAAGCAAGTAAGAATGGAATATGTCAGCTCAAAGGAACAAATTGCTGACATCTTCACAAAAGCATTACCTAAAGATGCATTTGAGTATCTTAGAGGTAAACTAGGGGTGATACCCCTATCCAAGGCTATTTGAGCAAAAAGCAAGACTGCCCTGCATATAGGGTATGTGCAAGATCATGGTGTACCAAACTATGGCCTTAAGTGGCAGTGAAAAATTAGCAAATCAGGTTTATGTCAACTTGACACATAATTTTGAAGTGGTTATGGAATTTATATCAAAAAGTTGTAAGAAAATAATTTTTAGAAAATTGAATGTAGTTTCTAAACTACTACTACGATGACATATGTCCCTAGGGGTCCTAGGACCTCTAGGGACATAATCGAATGGGTAATATGGGTCAAAGGGGATCATAGGGTGACCTATGACCCTCTTTGACCCATTAAACAACGACATATGTCCCTAGGGGTCCTAGGACCCCTAGGGACATATTCCAATCGTTCATATGGGTCAAAGGGGGTCATAGGGTGACCTATGACCCTCTTTGACCCATTAAACGACGATATATGTCTCTAGGGGTCCTAGGACCCCTAGGGACATATTCGAATGGGTAATATGGGTCAAAGGGGGTCGTAGGGTGACCTATGACCCTCTCTGACTCATTAAACGACGACATATTTCTCTAGGGGTCCTTGGACCCCTAGGGACATATTCGAATTGTTCATATGGGTCAAAGGGGGTCATAGGGTGACCTATGACCCCCTTTGACCCATTAAACAATGACATATGTCCCTAGGGGTCCTAGGACCCCTAGGGACATATTCGAATGGGTAATATGGGTCAAATGGGGTCATAGGGTAACCTATGACCCTCTTTGACCCATTCAACGATGACATATGTCCCTAGGGGTCTTCGGACCCCTAGGGACATATTCGAATCATTCATATGGGTCAAAGAGGGTCATAGGGTGACCTATGACCCTCTTTGACCCATTAAATAACGACATATGTCCCTAGGGGTCCTCGGACCCCTAGGAACATATTCGAATCGTTCATATGGGTCAAAGGGGGTCATAGGGTGACCTATGACCCTATTTGACCCATTAAACAATGACATATGTCCCTAGGGGTCCTAGGACCCCTAGGGACATATTCGAATCGTACATATGGGTCAAAGGGGGTCATAGGGTGACCTATGACCCCCTTTGACCCATTAAACGATGACATATGTCTCTAGGGGTCCTAGGACCCCTAGGGACATATTCGAATGGGTATTATGGGTCAAGGGGGGTCATAGGGTGACCTATGACCCTCTTTGACCCATTAAACGATGACATATGTCCCTAGGGGTCCTTGGACCCCAAGAGACATATTCGAATGGGTAATATGGGTCAAAGGGGGTCATAGGGTGACCTATGACCCTCTTTGACCCATTAAACGATCACATATGTCCCTAGGGGTCCTAGGACCCTAGGGACATATTCGAATTGTTCATATGGGTCAAAGGGGCTCATAGGTCACCCTATGACCCCCTTTGACCCATTAAACGACGACATATGTCCCTAGAGGTCCTCGGACCCCAAGGGACATATTCAAATGGGTAATATGGGTCAAATGGGGTCATGGGGTGACCTATGACCCTCTTTGACCCATTAAATGACAACATATGTCCCTAGGGGTCCTAGGACCCTAGGGACATATTCCAATCGTTCATATGGGTCAAAGGGGGTCATAGGTCCCCTTTGACCCATTAAACAACAACATATGTCCCTAAGGGTCCTAGGACCCTTAGGGACATATTTGAATCGTTCATATGAGTCAAAGGGGGTCATAGGGTGACCTATGACCCCCTTTGATGCATTAAACGATGATATATGTCCCTAGGTGTCCTAGGACACCTAGGGACATATTCGAATGGGTAATATGGGTCAAATGGGGTCATAGGGTAACCTATGACCCTCTTTGACCCTTTAAATGATGACATATGTCTTTAGGGGTCCTAGGACCCCTAGGGACATATTCGAATCGTACATATGGTTCAAAGGGGGTCATAGGGTGACCTATGACCCTCTTTGACCCATTAAATGATGATATATGTCTCTAGGGGTCCTAGGACCCCTACAGACATATTCGAATGGGTAATATGGGTCAAAGGGGGTCATAGGGTGACCTATGACCCTCTCTGACCCATTAAATGATGAGATATGTCGCTAGGGGTCCTAGGACCCCTAGGGACATATTCGAATGGGTAATATGGGTCAAAGGGGGTCATAGGGTGACCTATGACCCCCTTTGACCCATTAAACGATGACATATGTCTCTAGGGGTCCTAGGACCCCTAGGGATATATTCGAATGGGTATTATGGGTCAAAGGGGGTCATAGGGTGACCTATGACCCTCTTTGACCCATTAAGCGACAACATATGTCCCTAGGGGTCCTCGAACCCAAAGGGACATATTCGAATGGGTAATATGGGTCAAATGGGGTCATAGGGTGACCTATGACCCTCTTTGACCCATTAAACGATGACATATGTCCCTAGGGGTCCTAGGACCCTAGGGACATATTCCAATCGTTCATATGGGTCAAAGGGGGTCATAGGGTGACCTATGACCCCCTTTGACCCATTAAACGACAACATATGTCCCTAGGGGTCCTAGGACCCCTAGGGACATATTTGAATCGTTCATATGAGTCAAAGGGGGTCATAGGGTCACCTATGACCCCCTTTAATGCATTAAACGATGACATATGTTCCTAGGGGTCCTAGGACCCCTAGGGACATATTCGAATGGGTAATATGGGTCAAATGGGGTCATAGGGTAACCTATGACCCTCTTTGACCCTTTAAATGATGACATATGTCTCTAGGGGTCCTAGGACCCCTAGGGACATATTCGAATCGTACATATGGGTCAAAGGGGGTCATAGGTCACCCTATGACCCTCTTGACCCATTAAACAATGATATATGTCTCTAAGGCTCCTAGGACCCCTAGGGACATATTCGAATGGGTAATATGGGTCAAAGGGGGTCATAGGGTGACGTATGACCCTCTTTGACCCATTAAACGACGATATGTCTCTAGGGGTCCTAGGACCCCTAGGGACATATTCGAATGGGTAATATGGGTCAAAGGGGGTCATAGGGTGACCTATGACCCTCTTTGACCCATTAAACGACGAGATATGTCGCTAGGGGTCCTAGGACCCCTAAGGACATATTCGAATGGGTAATATGGGTCAAAGGGGGTCATAGGGTGACCTATGACCCCCTTTGACCCATTAAACGATGACATATGTCTCTAGGGGTCCTAGGACCCCTAAGGACATATTCGAATCGGTATTATGGGTCAAAGGGGGTCATACGGTGACCTATGACCCTCTTTGACCCATTAAACAATGACATATGTCCCTAGGGGTCCTTGGACCCCAAGGGACATATTCGAATGGGTAATATGGGTCAAAGGGGGTCATAGGGTGATCTATGACCCTCTTTGACCCATTAAATGATGACATATGTCCCTAGGGGTCCTAGGACCCCTAGAGACATATTTGAATCGTTCATATGAGTCAAAGGGGGTCATAGGGTGACCTATGACCCCCTTTGATCCATTAAACGACGACGTATGTCCCTAGGGGTCCTAGGACCCCTAGGGACATAGTCGAGTCATTCATATGGGTCAAAGGGGGTCATAGGGTGACCTATGACCCCCTTTGACCCATTAAATGACCCCTCTTTGTATTATATATTATTATATTAATATGTATAATAATATAATATATATATATAACAACGTAATATTTTTATTATATTAATATATATGTTATTAATATATCTATTTAATAACGTAATATTTTAGGATATACTATTTATACTATTTTAGGATAATAATTATAATATAAATAAACACTAACTATTAATATTATTATATGTATAGTAATAATAATAATACTATTATAGCTATAATAATAATATATATTAATACTATATATTGTAGCTTAATATAAATAAACACTATATATTTACACTATTATATCTATATTAATAATATTAATACTATTATAGTTATAATAATATTGATACTATAGGTATATTAATACTATTTTATATTAATATTATTGATATTTTATACTAATACTAATATACTATTAACTTAGTTATAAATTAAAGTCGTTTGCCTCCAAATATTTTCATAATGTTAATATTATTGTGGCAAAGGAGGGAAACCTTAGCAAGTTTTCTCCCCAAAAGTCCTTTTCCTATATCGGATATCCGATTATACTGGCATCAATTTCAAATATTTGTTTGTCCCTACAGACCCGACAACATTACTTTTTTACCTCTTTTTTCACGGGATTTGTAAAAATTCGTGTTTTGGGGCCCAACCAATCGAAAAGAATTCAAAAATATAACCTTAGGTGTTCGAATTTGTCATCTAAATGGGGAGCAGCAGTTGTCGAAAGAATAAACGTAAAAGGAAGATATCCAATGAAGACATTGTAGTATATAGGGAAAAGGACAAAATGAAACACCGAAAAAAAAGACAAGGTATGCTAAATATCAATCAAGTTGACGATGAATTAATAGAAGGTGAAATCATAGAGTCAGATAATGAAAATGTACAGTTGGGGAATGAAAATGTACCTATTGAAAATGATAATGCAGAAATTGAAAATGTAGAGATTGAAAATTTTGAAGAAGAAATGCCACCAAGTCATAATCCAAATTGCATAATTGACCATGTCGAAGATGACAATGGACATGAACTTAATGAACAAGAACCTTACATATCTCCTAATTATAATCGACGTGAAGGTTCTAAAACACCAAAATGGATAATTGAAATTGATGAAATGATTATGACTAGTTTGGAAGGAAAAAAATTAGAAAGAACCATTCGGTTATGGGCTTCAAGACTATATCAGATGTTTTTCAGCAACAAGACATTGGTAGAGCAATGTCAGCTTTTCCTGCACTTATTAAAGATGCAAAAGATGAGACCTTTGCTTTCCAAATTGAAAATTCATGTCAATAAAAAGTTGGAAAGAAATGCCATTATTGTGAAGAATCTTTTCAGTGCTCTCAATAGCGTTGGGAAAAATAGCAGAGAGAAGGATAATAGAGCTGCTCGAAGGGTTATTACAACCTCTTTGGTAAGTCATCATTTGAGAAAGGGTAGATATATGAGACAAACTTGTATTGATTTGAATCTAAATCATACTACTTTGAGAAGAGCACTTAGTCGACGAGAGAAAATTGATGATCCTCTTCAAAATGAAACATGGGCATTTGGTGGGAGACTTCCACATTTTGATAAGAAGCTATCTGACGATGTGAAGGAAGAAATTATACAATTTTGGCACTCTAACTCACGAGTATCACCCAATGCTAAAGATGTCTTAAAGTTGAGAATTGGCATCAGAGATCGCATGCCACATCCTAAACACTATTTGGAAGTAAGTCAAACTATGTTGTTCAAACAATTTAGAGAGAGTCATCCAAGTGTTCATATATATACAATGTGGCATATGCCATCTCAAAATGTCTCATGATGCATCCTACGAAAACTATACTATCCTAGGGTGCTGGTGGATGATCAAAATGCAGCCTCTTCGCTGCACTAGGTGGATTGGATGCCTCCTACATAAACAAAAAAGGAAAACCCAAAGTTAGACTATTAAATTTATATGATTCTATGTATCTAACATTGAATTACTCAAATGCATAATGATCTTTTTCGTATTGGAGATTAATACTATCAAAATTTCATAATAAATACCTCTCTCGTCGACCTCCTGCGCCGGTCAGGAGTCCTCTCGTATGCCCTCGGCAATGTTGGTACCTCTGTGATTGTGGGCTGTATATGTTCAAATACCTTTGTCAGATGAACCTACAATTTAAACTATAACATTATAATTCATAGCATGCTAAATTTATAACATATTTAATCATGAATTCAAACTACAACTTACTATTGTAGGCTCCTCCTCAGGAGTGAGTGGCCACGTCATCAAATCTACATAACTGTCCCGTCGAACCTCATGTGCACTAGGAGTCTCCTATGAGATACAAAATAGTAGTTGCTAATATCACAGAAATTAGTTTTGAATTTATTTATGAAGATAAGTGATGCAAGAGCATCCCATGCTCATCAGGGGAACATTGAAGATCCAAGGCATTACAGAGGTCATGGAACATCTCTTGAAGTCAATTGGGCAATCCTTGCACCAATTATGGCTCATGGAAGCATACAAAGTTATAATGTTGGACTCATATGTGGAAGAAAGTTGTAATTGGGCATGAGATAGGATTTTAGGATTTCATATGGTAGATGTGTCATTTGATAGGTTCATGTAGGTTGTCATGATCATATCTTGTCATTAGACAAGTCAAAACGTTCTAGAATTGTGTTTTGGGGTTTGAACAAGCAGGCCCTAGTTTTTAAGCCGTTTTAAGGAGGGTTTTGAAGTTTTGGTGTTTAGGAGTGTGACCAAGACCTATAATCTTGAAAATCCTTAGTGTGTTGGTCCCTTTGTTGAAGCCTTGGTGTGTCTAATTCCTCCTTGTGTGTCCCAGAGTTGAAAGGTACATAAGTGGTGTCCAGAGATTTCTTGGTGAGGAAAGAAAGAGAATCAGTGAGTTGGCCCTTGGGAAGGAAGAAAACTTGTTGTGAAAATGCCTCCTAAAAATCAAATGGCTAGAGAACTTGAAGAATTGAGAGAAGAGTTGGCAAAAGAGAAAAGAGAGAGGAGAGAACTTGAAGCATCTAGAGTGAGGGAAGAAAGATAGATGAGAAGAGAGAGGTTGAAGCTTATTGCAAGGATAGAATCCTTAGAAAAGGAAAGGCAAGAACCTAGAGGAGAAGAGGTTAGAGGAAGAAATCATGGAGAGAACCATGAAGAAGAAGAGGTTGGTAATGCAAGGCAAGAGCATGAGACAACATATGATCCTAAAGAAAGGAGATTTATGAGAATCATTAAGGCAGTAAAAGGTAATGGTGGGAAGAACCATATTGATTTTCCAATATACCAGGGTAAAATGGATAGTGAAGAAGTGCTAGGGTGGATAGAGGCCCTTGAGAACTACTTTGATCTTGAAGACATAGAGGCAGATAAGAAGGTAAAAGTAGCAACAAGAAGACTGAGAGGAACATAACTCACTTGGTGGACTAGTGTTCAGAATGAGAGAGAGGAAAGGTGGTGCAGGGCACCTAACCTATGTGGCAGGGGGGAACAAGTATCTCTGTTGCCGGACACCTTGCCACTCCATGAAAGCGAGGATTCAAGTAGATTAGGAAGTTGGAATAAAGGTTTGGTCCATATTTTACAAGTTGGTCTATGTTTTGTAATAAAGGCACATGTAAGGCCCACAAGCATTTTGGTGTGGTTATAAACCAAGTGACTCCATGGGACCAAAAGGCCTTAGAATAGGGTATTTAGAGTCTAAACAGTATTAGCAAAAAGTGGTTGTTTGTTTGTTTTATGGTTGGGAACACCTATATGGTTGTTCCAACGGTCATGTAGACCTTTATATATGTCATATGTGATCTCAGTTGAAAGGGGGAGATCAGAGTGTACGGTGGTTTGGAGAAAAAATAATAAAAACTTCAATTTTCTAAAAATTTACTTAGTTGCATTTAATTAATCCATATGACCAATTTTGAGTCAATGGAATAGTTTAGAAAGTTAGGGAATGCATAAAAACTATAGTTTGAAATTTGAATTTCAAATTCAAACGGTCATATTAGTTTTGGAGGGAAATTAGTAATTTGGTATTTGTTTGATTAAATAAACCTTTGTAACCAACTTGGTTGGTTGGACAGGTGCATATAAGCCTATTTAAGTTGTAATGAACATATGCAAGACATGAATCATTATTGGTACGGAAAAAATCATAGAAATTGTATAGAACAACAATCATACTTTCCTCTGCATCAATTAAAAAAAAAATAAATAAATGATAGTTATACATACAATGGGGCTCTCTGTGCGAATGAAAATCCCTGATGATCTAGGACACCGAATCTATACAGGCTCATCGCCAGTAGCCACACCCTATATACAATAAATAATGTTATTAAATGAGATTACCACAAAAATTTTACAAGAATTCATCAATATTTAATCAATTAGAAAACATCTAATTACCTTTCCTTTGTCAATGCATGCTGGCTCACCCCCCGCACTTTGTCCCCCCGGGGCAGGTGGTATCTGCAAGATAAAAGAAAGATTAGCAACCATATATGCTACAATATCAAATAGAAAAAAGAAATGTGAACACAACATAATGTACCGTAGATGTCTCAAGGCCAAATGAAATGGCCGAGAGTGTAGCATCATCTATCTGTCTGAGCTCCTCCTCGGTCATCAACTAAACATGAATGAAGATCACATACATGTAAAAGTCAGTATGGCTTAAAAATTAAAATTACTCTATTATAAAAATTAACTTTAAATCACATATTTCATAACAAAAAAATGTATACACGTACCGACACCGAAGGATTCCATGCCTCTACATTCCCCTCCTCTCTCGCATCAGGGTCTGTAGCCTCTGCACGTGCGTCTGGTGTATCCTCGTCTAATACAAAATGATACTCAGGAAGATCACCTATGGGACCCAGGCAAATATTCTTGCATGTAATGCAAGTGTGAGGCACACAAACGTGTGATGAGCTAGCCGATGATGAACTGGCACCAACATCATCAACACGAGGAGGCAAGACTGACCTAGCCTGAGATATCATTAGGCTACTCAGCCTATGAATGGCTCTGATGGTCTAAGAGCTAGCCTTTGCCATAATATCTGGATGCTGCACTTGAGGAGGGGGGGAGATATCAGGGGGGGACAAAAGTGCCAAGTTTCTTCCGCTGGGAAGAGGGTCTATCCTGAGGAGCTCCTAGTCCTAAGTCCATGTTGGGCTTCATGCTCCAATAGTTCACTTTAAGTTTCAACACAAATTCTGCATATAATTTTTTAAGGAAATAAAATGGTATGTCTAAATTGCCATGTAGAGGGATATCAAAGACCATCCACCAACGGTCCCAAAAATTTGCACGTATGGCGTCATTTGTGCACCATTTAATCGATAGTTTGGTTTTTTTTGGGTCAACTGGTATACCCGTTTTTGGGTTAGCAAAAAGGCTTGCCAAATCGTCTTTGGTTATGTTGAGGGCCGCGACCTCATCATAATCCAAACCATCATCAAACATCTGGTGCATTTCATCACGCCAACGAAGAGCAGCATTTTGTTGGTTTGTAAGAGTTTCAATGTTATCCACTATGGTGTTTAACGTGGATAACATAGGAGCCAGTGCAGGTACATTATTGTATCTTCTATGCAAACCTCTCAACTCAGTGAGATTTTCATTTATCAAATCCTCGATCGAGGAGGGTTTTGAGGAGGTAGAGGATCATTTGGTGGACGGTTTTGTGGGGATACTGGATCGTTTGGTGGTGGGTTGCGAGGAATATTATTCCCTTCCTTAGTGTCATCATTTTGATCAGCCATTCCTATTGAATTGCAAAATGTAATATATATTAAAAAAAAATCTAAATTTTAACCAATTTTGTCAAAAAAACCCTAGATTCAACTAAAGCAAACAAAATTTTGTTAAAATCTATTAAATTTAGGTTAAAAATGAGTCGGGGGGGGGGGGGGGGGGGGGGGGGGGGGAACATACCTGATATCTGATATCCGATTTATTATCTGATATCCGATCTGACTGGCCCAAATTTGCGTGAAAATAAAGGCTGTGGGTCTGTGATTTTGTGTTTAATCCATGCACAGGTATCGGATATCCGATATTATATTGGATATCCAATATTATAATATATATAATATAACATATATATTACATTTTATATATTTTTATATTATATTTTATATTTATTATATTAATTTACTATATATTATAATATAAAATATTATTATTATACTATATTATTATAATTTATGATATATTATACTTTTTTATTATATAATATTATAATAATATAATATGTTATTATAATATTATTATTATAGTATAATATTATATGATTATAATATAATAATAATAATATTATTATATTATATTATAATAATTATTATAATAATAATATTATTATATTATAGTATAATAATAATTATAATAATATTATTATATTATAGTATAATAATTATTATAATAATAATATTAAATAATATATCATACTATTATATGATTTTAATTATTAGTCGGATATTGGATTTAAAATCGGATATCCGATATGATATCGGATATCTGATAAGGCTCGGCTTAACCTTCTAGGTTTGGTTCCTGGATAGGTAAAAAAAAGTCAGAGCGGATTTTGAAGCGCTTCTAGGCGTCTTCAAACTCTCTTTTTTTCACATCACCACTTTTTGACACACCATGATCCTGCACATACCCTATAATGTGTTGACTGCTAAAATATTACAAATTGATGCAGATGATACTTACTTTAGGATTTTTCTTGAAGTAATGAAAGTATTGAAATTCCAAACAAGTCACAAGCAAGGTGACAGAGGGAAAAATTGAAGTACCTACAAATGCTACACTTGCATATTAACATGATGAGATAATATGTCATTGGCATTGTTGTCAAAGAGGGAGAAATAGCATAAACTAATCAATGCATACAGAGGGAGAAATGATCAAATCTATAGAATCAAATGGACAAAGATAGAAATAGAAAAAACTAATATAGAGGAAGAGATACTATGTAGAGGGAGAATTGGCATACACACATGTAACAGGGAGAAATAGTAGAAAAGAAAAGTAGAACTGATCAAAGTAGCAAGGCATAGAAAAGAGTGTGTTAGATAGGATCAGACATGTAGAAGATTATTTGTAGAAAGGTAAGAGAAAGGAAACAACAACTAAGAGGGAGAAGTAGAAGCAAAGTAATAAGGATAGTAGATTAGAGAAGGAGATGTGAAAGTTTAAGAAATTAGAAATGGTAACAAAAATTCTTTTTGGCATTAATTTTTTTGTTTTAACCTAGTTAGCATTTTGATAACTTGGTTGATTAGTTTGGTTTGCCATCAATACCAAAGAGGGAGATTGTTATAAATCTGATTGAAAAGATCATTGTTGAAGAATGAAGAAGATTATTTACAAAGAGGGAGATTGTTGATAAAGAATGTTTTCAATCATTGTTTTTTCACTAATTTCAAACCTTCTATTTTCTTGAATGACAATTTCTTATAAGATCCAAGTACTATCACTTAGTTGATTGATGAAGAGGATTTAATCAACAAGATGTAACAAAAACACCTAAGGGAAAGGTTGAGTTATGGTTTTGTAATGAAGTACAAATATTAGTTAAGACAATGATAAATTGATGTATTGATAATATACTTGAAGGTATAGAGGTTTTCCACACTTAGAAACACTAAAAGAATAAGTTGTAACAAGCTTGCCTGCAAACCTTAACTAAGTTCATTAGTGAGTGTCAAGCAAGCTAGTTCATGCCAAGTAGATTTTTAGTTAGTGCTAAGAAAATGCAAAATCTAGTGTGTGTCGAGTGATGCAAAAGGATCTAGGCAAAGTTTAGGTGTCGAGCATCAGTAAAACACAATTGGTGCTGAGTAACACAGTATGTGTCAAGCACTAGAATTTCAATAGTGCTGAGCTACTACATTATTTGAAAAGTCAAAGATTCACCAAATATAAGCTGACAAGTTTCTTACCTTGAATTTTGTGAGCTAGATGGAGGATAAGGATGATGAGCTAGTGGCACAAAATTTTAGGTAAACCATTTTTGAGTGAATTCAAGCGGATTCTTCATGATGTTTCTAGAAGAAACAAGATATGGGTTAGATTCATTAAATCTTACCTAATCCATTCAAACTAAAATTAAAGTGGGGAATAATTGAGTGGGAAAAGTATTTTCTAGACTTCTAATTATGGAGTCACAGGCCAAGAAGTTAGACTTGCTGGGGTGCCAAAATGCAAAGTTGTTGAAGGATGTATTAAGAAGGAAGAACAAAGGATAGAAACTTTTCCTCGATAAGTGGTCATATAGGAGATTACACTGGTACATTGAGCATGAAGACTCAAGGAGACAAAGCTTGAAAGGATAACAAGTTGTCAAAGTTGCAAAGACTGAAAGCCAAGAAAATTGTGAAGAGTTGAACAATGATCTGAAATCTACAAGATAAGTTGTAAGTTGTATTAGGTCAAAAGCCCTTGTTGTTGCGCTCTAACAATTGTGTCAACTAGGGTAAAATCCTATGGACTTAGGTTGGTTTAACAACCATTTGTAAATCCTTTAACAAGGTGGCATTCCAAGTGAATGTTTTAAAATCCTCTAACTAGGCCCACTTCTAACAAGGTGGTTAAATCCTTTAACTAGGTCACATTTAATGGTGTGTCATAGACTTTAATAGGGCATCACTTCAAAAGAGTGAAAATTGAGTAACATGTTACTGGTGGTTTTTCCCAAATTGGGTTTCCATGTAAATCACCATGTTATGTGTTAATCTTTCATGTGTTATGCTTGCATGTTGATTTTACAATAATTTGCTAAGTAGGAACCTTTAAGCTTGGATGCATGAACAATTTAATTGGCTCCTCTTACTTGATGAACAAGTTTTAATTGGACATAAAGACCTTAAATAAATAATTCACCCCCCCCTCAGTTATTCTAAAGCATTTCTAACACATCTGTACTAAAATCTTCCCTCCAATATTTTTTTGATACAATATTTTCCATCATTAATATTCTTGCACACTCTATTATTGATGTATTTCTCCTTTCAACTATCTCATTATAAGGAGGTGTCCTTGGTTCTGACATCTATCTTTCAATTCCTCTATCATTCCAAAATGCATTGAACTCATTTGAAACTAATTCACCACCTCTATCATGTTGTTGTTTTAAAACATCATGTTTCAAATATCCTAATTAGAAAAAAATACATTTAGGGGTAGCTAGTTCCCATATACAACATACCCTTTCAGACACTAGGCCAACTATAAGGTTAGACCCTTCTTCTACTTTAAGCTTTACAAAAACTAGGTAAGTAGACCAATAGTTTCTTCATATGGTACCAATGTTAAAAGCATACAATTGAATCTAAAAAAAGAAGATAAAACCTTTATTTCTCCTATACTTATGCAATAATAAAGATGTGCAATAGAAAATTGAAAATCCTATGAAATCCGCAAGCTGAGTGAAGGCATCCTTTAGGATCTTAAATAGAAAAGGAAATAGATGATTATAAATTTGATTTCAACGTACCCCACATATGCAATAGTAAGAAAAATGTTGATCCTGTAGCTAATCAGTGCCTTATTTATTGGGCAGTTCCATAAATCACACACATACATCTATGATACCACTAACATATTCCATACATTAAGATATCAGATCGACCCTATCACTTTATGAATCATATATTAGTGTTCATAAAGACCTCATTCTCATGAAATATACTTCTCAAATAACCTACAACCCTTTCAAGTATATCAAACATTTACTTGGCTCTTTGTTTCAACAACAAAACAAATAAGACATTCAACTTTAAGGGGATGAAAAAGGGTCTAAGTTATTTTTCCCTAAACCAAAAAATATTACAAATTGCAAAGATAGAAGATATGAATCAGAATGAAACTAAGAAGTTTGTTACTCATTGTATTCATTTCTCTAAAACTATACATTCAAGATGCATGTAAATAACTCCTAAAACCACTAAATAGACTAGAACTATCTATATTAGCTTCATTACTATTGTTCATACAAGAGAGAATGCTAAAGAAGTGGTGGAATCATAGTCATGAAAAAAATTTCAACCTTACTAAATCCATCCTTTTGGTATCACAACAGTAAAAAAATGTCCAAGAATTGGAACCAACCATTACAATGAGAGAGAAAAATAAAGATATAGGAAAGGAAGATGAAAGTAGATCTGATCAAAAAATGATACATGTCTACTTGAATCTTCATCCCTTGTTTTTGCAAAGCATCTCTCTTCTCCCTATAACCAAAATCTGAAAGGAATCTCATCATCGAGTGTAAAAAACTTGAAATATCTCTTTCTAATAATGAAAAAACCTCGTTCTAATAAAATCATCGGATATGCATATGAAATGCTGATAAAACCTTCATTAGACTAATGTAGAGATGAGAAAACCATCACTAACTACATCCCTAACAACCTTGGCACCAACCTAGCTCATTATTTTTCCAAAAACCAACCCTAAACTGCTATACCTAGAAGTGGTTGAAAAATGAGTACCTGGGACAAAATCATGAATAGCTCAAAAACATTGCTCCTTGTGCAAAAACTAATTGCAAATATGGAAAGTTCATCTTCTATCATTTCCAACAGTATATTATAGTCCTATATTGGCATATTGGGAATGCCCAAACTATTAATTTGAAAATCAAGCTCCTGGACTGGTTCACATGAATGTATTTCTTTGTGAATATTTTATTTTAAGCTTAAAGTAAATACTTTAGGTTATAACCCTCTTTTTATTTAATACTACTTCTATGCACATTTAAGAAAAACTCTTTAAAAAAATATATTTATGCACTTTTTGGAATTTCCCTCTAATTATCAATCTAAGTCAAACTTGTTTGAATTTTTTGTGCCACATGGAAACACATAACTGGCTGGTTGCTGCATTATCATCTACCACCAGGGTGCCATGTGGAACCCTCTAGTTGGTCTACTAATCTACCACGTGGTAGTCTCCTATTAGATCTCTTTATACGGTCACTGTGCCACATCACCCCCTACTAGGCACCTTGCAACATCACCGCCATGTGGCATCCTCTAATTGGTTGGAATATTCTACCCTTGACATATCATTTTCCACTCGAGTCCATTTCCATATGGTAGCAAGGCACTTTCCCACATTCTCTAACTTTTGTGTGTTGGAAATATTCTAGACAATGCTAAGTTACTAAGAGGGGAGGGGTGAATCAATAACTTCTAAAACTTCTACAATTTATACACTTAATCCAACAATCAAATTAGCATTTAACCCTTCTCATATAATCTAATCTAATTGGATGCATAAGAAACTAAAAATATGAAATCATTCATAACATTATGACACAAAGATTTGGTGACACAAAAATCTTCCAAATAGAAAGTAAAACTAGGGTGGGGATGATACCCACAAGCTTTAGTATTGCAATATAAAGTTGGCCTATTAAGGCTTACATTGATCACTTTTGATGATCTACCCTATTAGGAGCAATAAGGAAAACTAGGTCCACCTTGTGAAAGTATTTAAAAACATATAATGAAGTATGCACTCAGTAAAAATATTTATAAAAGATTGTTAGGTATACCTTGTTAAAGGATTTGACTGATCCACCTGTTAGGATGAAATAGTAGCTGATCTATGATCTACAACTTGGTTTGTTGTATGAGATTCCTTTATGTACAAATCACCTTGTTGTTATAGATATCTCTTTTCTATTCCTTATGCTATTGTAGCCTTTGTAATTTTCTCTTTTCTGCTCTTCTTTGATTATATTCGATTACATTGCATTCACATTCACACACTATCCACCCACTTAGATATGATATAATATATTACATATATACCAATTGAATTATACAAATTACAAAGTTGACCACTATACAAGTTTACACAAATATTACAAAGTCGACTCAAGTGTAGACACTCAGGGTCTAAAGACTGACTCGGTAAGGTTTTGATACTTGACATCCACTATCAATGTTTAGCATCATCATGCACTTGGTAAATGTAGAAGCTCAGTCCATACTAATCACTTCCAAGTAGTTTTGAACTCATTTTGCACTAATGACTCAGTAGATATTGTGAAACTCATCATATAAACTGAATCACTTGTTTACCACTGAATAGCTCGATAAATACTATAACCTTGAGTTTAGTATAAACTGAGTCACTTGGTTAACATTGAGTAGCTCAATTAACACTGGTAAAATTGGCATATACTAAGATGCATGGTTTACATCATTGATCTTCATTATAACTATGACTGCTTGATAATCACTGGGATTTGTCCAAAGGACTCACTAGCAACTGTAGAACTTGGCAACAACTGAAATGTTTGCCAAACATTGCTAACTATACAATGAGCTTGGTAGCTATTTACAATCTGAATAAATGTATGTCACTAATAAAAAACTTGACTAATATGTCAACAATCTCCCCCCTTGGCATTAGTGACAAAAACACTTATCAACCAAAACTGAATTCAAAAAGTTTCCTAAATACCTTTTATCCATCACCTTGTGATACTAGCTCAGTAGAGTATATTATTTTTGAGATTTTTCAAAATTGATTTTGTAAGATATATATCTATACATGGTAAGGTTCTTTCATATAGTATATTATAGATCTTCTTGCTATATACAACATATCTTTCTCCCCCATAACATATATCTTTCCCCACCTTTTTGAAATTAATGCCAAAGATTTATTCTATATATTTACATAGTAATGCCAAAATGACATAAAAATTCTCAATGTACTTTGAGAATGATTGCCAAAGTTTTATCACAATTGTCTTGCCGGACCTTACATGTGTGAAGTGCAATTTTTACTTTTGTTGACAATTCTATCATATGGTCCACTATGGGAAAATTATTGTCATGGATGAGAGTTTTAGAATATACAATTTGCTTCTATAGTGCATCCATGTTGGGAAGAATCATATTTTATATATCTACCAATGTAGATTTGATACTTGCTTCTTCTCTAAGCAATTCTCCTTGCATATCTGACAAAAATCTTGTCTTCTTGAAGTGTGCAGAACTTGAACAAGGGTCAAGTTGCAACTGCTGAGAACTAGCCTTGAGATCGTCATCTATTTTAGAAAAATTTTCTTTTATTTCTTTGGTAAAATTAGAGACATCATATAACTTGCCAAAAAGTGATGATACATTTGTACAAGATGCTTCCAAAGAACCCAAAATTATAGAAAGTTCTACTTGATAAATAGCTATTTTCTAAGCAATGTGCTCCAACACTTTATTATCAAATTTCTTCTCTTCTTTTTGCACTAGCTTACCCTATCCATCAGTATCTTCATTAGACCTTTGAATTACCTCTGCTAGCTAATAGAAAATTGGTTGTGAAGAATCAACCTCAATGCCTATGGCATCTGCCAAGATGTTCTTTGCATCCTCAATAATTTTGAATTCCTTATCTCTTTCCTCTCTTAATCTTTGTTGTTTAGCCTTCTTCTGGAGGAGTTCACCAAATGACTACATTTGGTCTAGAGTAATCTTGGAAATGTCCCAATTTGGGATTACAATTTCCTCATCTAAATCAATTTCTTCCTCCATCTCTTTTCCTTTCCCAAAGAATCTAAAATTGATGTAGTCAAAACTATTGTGCTCAAAACTAAAGTAGCCAACTCAGTAGAAGTGGTGAGAGTCTACAGCTTGGTAGATGAAGTGGAGGTCACTTCAGTCAGTGATGTGCTAAGCTAAATAGGAGCAAAGAGTGATTGGACATTTGAGTTGTCACTAGTCATCACAATTAATCTTTTTGGGGCTATCTTTGTGCTTGATATTGTTTCCTAGAGAGTGAGGAAGTGAGGTAATAACTTCTATAGTTATCTTAACTAGATCAATTTCTTCATCATCTTGCTTTGCTTCCTTGGTAGCCTCTTTCCCTTGTTCCTCTTTATCATGAATGTTATCAAAATGAGTTTTTTCTTCAACATTTTCTTCTTCATCTTTCTCCTTATTCTCTTCATCATCATAATCATCTTTCACATCAACAGGAAAATCACTTGGTTTATTTAAAAGATATATATTCTTCCAAATTTTTATTGCATTTCTTACAACATGCTCAATGTCTTTCATCACAATCGGGCAAGTGTTAAATTTCAGAGTCAAATTTTCTCCATTTTTCTTTAGTGACTCTTTTACCTCTACATATAATATGCTCAGTATAAGTTGCCATAGAGTTTTCCCATATATGTCTTTGACACTTTGCATGGGAAATTCCCATCTTGGCTTGATTTTCTCCAACAAATCATTAGGAATCTGAGAAGCAAGTTGTTTTGGTGAGTATTTTCATTTACCCATCTTGTCCATCACCAGATCTTTTATATGCTTCCACTCTTCAGCTATCCTAATTTCATACTTTAATGATTTAAGTTTGTTATACTAGCTCCAGCTTCTAGATCTTTCAATCTATCTTGGAATGTTTGTGGAGGTTTTCTAAATATAATGTCTCCTCCTTGTCAGATTTCTCTGGAGGATCTCCTTGTGAATATTGTAGTAGATGGTTTTGATGGCTTGGTGATAATTATCTTGCCTTTCTTCCTTAATGGTTCTTCTTCCTTAGATTCTGCTTCATCCTATGCTTCATCATCCTCACCTTGCTCATCCTCACCTTTTCCCTTGGTCAAAAAAAGGGTAGAACTAGTTTTTAGTTTTGCAATTCTTTTCTTTCCTTTGTTAATTGCCTAAGGGAGCTTTATTTCTAGTTCAATCCTAGCTTTTGCTTCATCATATGTTTCAAAATATGCAACCTTAGGATCAATTGGTTCATTTACAAGAGCTTCAATGATTTCTTTAGTTTCATCAATGTTAACCTCATATCCAAGAGGCTTCACCCATACAATTATAGGCTTAACTACTTGAAGGTATTCTTTGTCACGATCCACCATAAAACATACATCATCCTTATAATATTTGACAAGTTTCTTGGGGATTCAGTATCTATTTTTCATTTTCTCCTTAAATGCATCAAAATAGTTGTCCATAATACTATTGTAATTTTCACCCATCTTAGCAATAAATTCATTAATCTAATATAGCATAGGCACATCTTTTCTCCACACAATAGTGCCTTTTGAAGGGAAGAATTTTTGAACATAAAAAATAGACATGTTAAAAAAGAACTAAATTGATAGGGATTATTATTTGATATCCTAATACTTTCCACATTCTTGTTGAACTATTTCAATAGTAGGTTGGCAAGGTTGAATGATAGATTGTTCTTTACTACCTTGTATGCAAGGTCAACTTCTTCACATGATACACTGTTTAACCTGCTAGAGATGTATATCTTGTGTGCAAAAATGTAAATGTCAAACTTTAACTCCATGTCTATGACACTACTAATTTTCATTCCTCTATCATCCCATTCTTCTAGGCTTTTCTTTTCAAGTTCAACCTGACCTAGGGTTTTTGTCATCTTAGCCTTGGCTAACATTGGGAGAATTGTGATTTGATGAATCATCTTCTTTGTGATCAGTACTAGTTGTTCCAACCACAACTATCCATTATGCACCCAACTGAGGATAAGCCTAATCCATTTTACTTGAAATTGATGGGGCATGTGAGGGATGTGAGTTAACTCTTTAGTTTCTAGGTGTTGGTGCTCAAGTTTCAAAAATCCATTCACAAATAGTTCATCTAGGGAATCATCCATTTTCAAAGTGCCAATTTCTTGAATAACACATTTAAAATGAGTACAAATATCATTGATCAACAGTACTTTTGGAGGGATTAAAGACTATGCTCCACTTGGATCTAGGGTTTTGGAAACTTTAGGGGTGAGCTTAAAGTCTAGTGTCTTCCATTCTACTCCATGAACCAACATATCAAATCATTTATTTGCCTTTCTATTGTTGGATGCCATCTTCACTTAGTAATATTTGAGAGAATTTAAAATCTTTCACTGACAATTTGCTCAAATCGCTTGAATTCTCTGAAGATCACACTTTGTAGTACCTCTCAAAAAATTTGTGGTAAGAAATGACTTTGATTCCATGCCTTTTGTCAATATTTTTCCATAAATGCTCAATACAAAAGGTAGATTGACTGACATCATGTTGACAAATTGTCATCCACTACTTTGCATTGAACACTTGGTGAAGTCTTTGTGACTCAGTAACCACATGCATCTTCATTACTCTTGACCTTACTCAATAAATTTTTTGATCCAACCTCACTTGATAGAGAAGGTAACTTGGTAAACACTAATACCCTTTGTATCCTAAATATATATTTGGATCATTTTTCTCTTTAAATCTAGAACTATTTTGGATGTCTTCTTTGATAGCCTAATTCTAGTTTCTTCTTTGAGAACATAAGTAGAAATGGTAGAATCACCCAATTCTTGAGTGACTTGATCACCATTGCTTGGACTTGTATCCTCAGTAGAGTTTGGAACCCATTGTTGTCTCATCTATTTATGGATGTTGTCAACTTTTACCTTTTTTTCATCTTCAATTCTACCAGTATTCATGTAGTTATTGACAAGATGACCAAGTTCTGTAAAATTGAAACATCTTTTAGTAGCATCTATTTTCCTTAAATGATGCTTTACATAATTCATTCCAATGTGTCCAAATTCTCCACAATAATGAAATCTACACTAGATGTTGTAGTCCTTACTAAATATTGCTTTCATAATTTCCTCTATTGGATTCAATATCTTGGTTTTGCATTCTGATGACTTGTACCCATGTTTCTTACATTTGTGATGTTTGCTTTCAAATCTTGGTTTCTCTTTGCATTCATTAGACCAATGACCATGCTGATTGCAATTGTAGCACTTTTCATTGAATTTTTTTTTTCTATTGCTCTAACATTTGCTTGATGTATGACCTATCTTACCACAATGATTGCAAGTAAGTATTTGATTCTTTTGAGCTCTTTTCTTTGATGATTCTCCTTCTTCTATATATCCAATTCCTACTTTTCTTTTTTGTCTATAGAGATTTTTTTCATTCAATTGATTCATCTGTACTTGGGATTTCATCATTCTTTCATTTATTTCCCTCTTAGAGTTTAGATCATTTCATAATCTTTCATTTTCAAATCTTAGGCTCATGATTTCCTCATTTGCATTGGATGGCTAATCAATAATGTCTACTTATTGAAGGGATTGAATCTAAATTTCTTTGTTCCCTCCATCTATCTCTTCTTTTATCTTGTTATTTTTCTCCATGACTTCACATAGCCTTGCTAATTGAATTTCTTGTTCTCTTCTTAGTTTTCTTACTTCTTCTTGTAGGGAACCATTCTTTTCTAGGAGTTCTTTGATTGCTTCATTGGCTTCATCTAAATTGTTTGAATGAAGGTCTTCAATTCTTTCTTCAATGTAGAGATGATCATTCATTTGAATTGCAAGTTCTTTTCTTCTTTTCAAGGATTGAGAGTTGCTCCTTTGCTTTCTTGAGTTGGGCAATAGCCATTTCCAAATCTAGCTTTTCATTGTCAATAGCTTTGTCAAGTTTGAATATATCCATGGCCTTAATCTTTGCTCAAGATGCTAAACCTTTTCTCCAAAACCACAAAGCTTTGATACCAATTGTTGAAAATATTCTAGACTATGCTACATTAGTAAGACGGGAGGAGTGAATTAGTAATTTCTAAAACTTCTACAATTTCAACTCTTAATCCAATGATCCAATTAGCATTTAATCCTTCTAATATAATATAATCTAATTGCATGCATAAGAAACTAAAAACATGAAATAATTCATAACACTGTGACACAAAGATTTGGTGATCCAAAAACCTTTCAAATAGAAAATAAAACTTGGGTAGGGATGATACCCACAATATTTAGTATTGCACTATAAAGTTCGCCTGTCAAAGCTTACATTGATCACTTCCAATGATTTTTCCTATTAGGAGCAATAAGGACTGCTAGGTCCACCTTGTGAAAGGATTTACAAATATGCAATGAAGTATGCGCTCAGTAAAGAGATTTACAAAGGATTGTTAGGTCTACCTCATTAAAGGATTTGACTAATCCACCCATTAGGATGAAATAGTAGCTGATCTCTGATCTACAACTTGGTTTGTTGTATAAGATTCCTTTACGTACAAATCACTTTGTTGTGATAGATATCTCTTTGTTTTTCCTTATACAACTATAGCCTTTGTAATTTTCTCTTTTCTTCTCTGCTTTGATTATATTCAATTACATTGCATTCACATTCACACACTATCCACCCACTTGGATATGATACAATACATTACATACATACCAGTCCAATTATACAAATTACAAAGTTCACTCAAGTGTAGACACTTGGGCTTTGAAGAATGACTCAGTGAGGTTCTAATACTCAGCATCCACTATCAATGCTCAACATCATCATGCACTAAATAGAAATAGAAGCTTGGTAATGTAGGAGCATCCTGGGTGTAAGGAAAATCTTGCATTACCCAAAAATATTTTATTTTCAGTCTTTTCTATTTTAATAAGGACTAGTAGAAAGGGTGGTTACTATTTATGGGAAATTACCATTTTTACTAAGTTTGTCATATGAGCTCAAAATGTTCTCATTTTCTATAGGAAGGTTCATTTTATAGTTGTGAGCCTACCATAAAATCCTCATTGCTCAAGCATTAGTATCAGATAAGTTATTGTGGATTTTCGGTGGAAAAATTTGCAAAAAATTCTTTAGGCTCATTGTTAGAGGCCTTAGAGTGCTCAGATGAGGTCTAAAAACTCAATGGAAAGGTGCAAGCATTGTTCTAAGCCTATGGATTAGGAGCTTGTGGTTATAATAGCCAATCAGAGCACTGGTTCATGAGTTATGGCCTTTCAAAGTTGGGTTACCCAAAATATCTAAAATAATTGTCAAAGATGTATTTGGCCAATACTATATGTATTGTTAGGATCTATCTGCCCTAGATATTAAGTTTCAATGTCTAGAACCTTTTTAAGTGGCATAAAATTGCCTATTTAAGAAAGACCCAAACATTGTCTAGGACAGCTCTGGGTGATAGCTCACAATTTGTCTTGCAAATTATTGTATTGAAAGCACCCATCTAGGATAGCATATTGTAATTCTAAATTTTTTAATTCCACATTTATAACACAAATAAGAAGTCCATATTTTGTTCTTGCATTTTTTGTTGTTTCTTTGTTTCTATTATGAGTTTCTAGTATTAAGGGGAGTACCTTGCATTAAGTGGTATCTAAGCTAGAGTTCTTGAGTGTGTGGATATATTGCCGACTATGAGGCAATTTGCACCAAGACCATGGTTTGGGTTGAGCATGTAGATAGATCATCGATTGTGAGACAGTTTGCACTAGGGTTTCAAAAAAAGTGCAAAAATTCCTCCATGAAGAGTGTGTGGCAAAAGAGCTACAGGTGTTACACCTACGAGGTTTTGAGCCCTCCAAAGATAGATATAAGCATTGAAAGAAAAAATGCATAGAGGAATGAATCTTCCCATAAGAGATGAAAGTGAGGATGAGGATGAAGTAGAAGAAAATTCCAAAGTAGAGGTAGTTCTAAATCCAAAGGAAGAGAGGCTTTTTAGGGCCATCTCCAAGATTAGAAAAAGACCTAAGTTTAAGGTTCCCACATTTTTGGGAAACCTTAACCTAGAGGAGCTAATCAATTGGATCAATGAACTAGAGGAGTACTTTGAGTATGAATATATTGATGATCCTAATAGGGTCAAGTTTGCAAAGGAAAAACTAAAGGGACATGCAAAGATCTAGTGGCAAGAGGTTCAATTGGAGAAAAATAGGAAGTGAAAGTACAAAATCAAAAAATGGGATTGGATGAAAGATAAATCAAAGTTAAAATTCATTCTTGTGGATTATGAGCTTGATCTATTGAAGTAAATGCAAGGGTTGAAGCAAGTGAGAAAATCTTTTCAAGAGTATATCGAAAGGTTCTATAGACTTCTCATTAGAATAGGCCATGCAAAAGATGATAAGGAGAAAGTCACCCATTACCATAATGGGTTAAAGCCAAGCATTCAAGATGAGTTGAGTCTAGTTTGAGTGAGTAGTATTGTGGATGCATACTAGTTTTCCCTAAGAGTCAAGGAGAAATTAAGCGAGAAGGTTGACAGTAAGAACAATGGAAGAGGTCATGGTGGAAGATCTGGTGGAAAATTTTATGGTGGTCATAATGATGATCAAAAGAATAAGGATGAGGCTAGAAATAGTAGTCAAAACTAGAGGGGAAACAATTTCAATCATTCCCATGATCAGAACAATAACAATCAGAGAGAAAGAGGTAGAGGACAAGGATCTGGAAGAAGAGGCTTCTATGGAAAATGTTTTCACTATGGAGAAGAAGGGAATAGAACATTTGAATGTACCTAACACCAAGGAAGGATAGATCAAAGAATAAAAGGCCAGGCCAGAGTTGCACATGTTGACAAAGGTGTTAGATCCTTACATTTTGAAGATGCTGAAAGAGGAGGAGTCCTAGCTAACTAAAGAGTTTTGCTAAGTGGTGAGAATGAACTTGATCAAAGAAGGAGTTTGTTTCACACAAGGTTTAGGTGTGAAGATAAGTATTGTGATGTGTTCATTGATGGTGGAAGTACTGAAAACTTGGTGTCAGAAATGATGATCACCAAGTTGAAGCTAAAGAGACAAAAACACTCATGTCCATACCATATTGCTTAGGTGCAAGATGACCACAAGGTCATGGTTAATGAGTATTGCTTGGTGAAGTTCAAGATTGGAAGCTACTAGGATGAAGTACTATGCGATATCATACTTATGGACATATGCCATATGTTGTTGGGTAGGCTGTGGAAATTTGAAAGGCATGTTGTACATGATGGATGAGAAAATACCTACACTCTAACTAAGGACATGGTAAAACATAAGTTGAAGCCATTTAAGAATAAAGAAGAAAAGGTATGTAATACTACTAGAATATTTTTTGTTGATAGAAAAGAGTTCCTTAAAGGTATGAAAAATAAGCATATGTGTTTTTCTATAATTCCTAAAGATCGTAAAGAAGAAATAGAGGTACATGTATAAGTTGTTGATATGTTTAGAGAGTTTTCTAATACTTTATTAGATAATGTACTTGATGGATAGCACCCATTGAGGAATATTAGTCATCAGATGGATTTGGTTCTAGGAGCTAATTTACCAAACAAGGCAATACACAGAATGACACTAGTAGAAAGTGAAGAGTTGAACAGGCAAGTTCATGAGTTGTTGCAGAAGGGGTTGATTTGAGAGAGTCTAAGTCCATGTGTTATACCAGCAGTATTAGCACCAAAGAAGAATGGATAATGGAGGATGTGAATTGATTTTTTGCATTATCAACAAGATCACAATAAAGTAAAGATTTTCATTGCCAAGGATGGATGATATTATGGACTGTTTGAGTGGAGCTAAGTATTTCACAAAGATAGATCTGAAGAGTGGGTACCATCAGATTCGTATCAGAGAAGGTGATGAGTGGAAGATTAATTTCAAAAAAAGGGAAGGACCGTATGAGTGGTTAGTCATGCCTTTTGGGTTACCCAATGCAGTGACCACTCTCACGAGGCTCATGAATGAGGTACTAAAGGAGTTTCTAGGTAAGCTTATCATTTTTTACCTAGATGATATATTGATATTTAGTAAGACATTAGAGGAGAATTTGATTCATATTCACAAGGTGTTTGATAAGTTGAGGGAAGAAAAGTTGTTGATAAACCTAAAGAAGTGTAGTTTTGTAAAGAAAGAGTTGGTGTATTTGGGATTTATAGTCTCAGGAAAAAGGTCTAAAAATGGATTCATAGAAAGTGAAGGCTATCCTTGAAGGGCCTACTCTAAGGAATGTGATAAAGGTAAGATCTTTTCATGGACTGGCTATGTTTTATAGAAAGTTCATAAGAAGTTTTAGCAGTATTTGTGGACCCTTGACTGAAACAATGAAAGGGGATAGGAAAGAGTTTAAGTAGATTGTGGGAGTAGATAAGAGTTTTAATTTATTGAAATAGAAAGTTATTGAGCAGCCTATTTTAGCACTCCCTGGTTTTAACAAGGTATTTCAAGTAGATTGTGATGCTAGTGGTACTGCAATAGGAGCTATTTTGAGCTAAGAAGATAGACCTATTGCTTATTTTAGTGAGAAGTTGAATTATGCAAAAAGAAAATATTATGTTTAGGATTAGAAATTGTATGCTATAGTTCAAGCATTGAAGAAGAGGAGACACTATTTTCTTCCCAAGGAGTTTGTTTTGTATACTAACCATCAAGCTTTGCAATATTTGAATAATCAAGGAAAATTGAACCAAAGGATTTTAAAGTGGGTTGAGTTTTTGTAGAGTTATACATTTTTTTTGAAACACAGGAGTGGGAAGTCTAACAAAGTTGCAGATGCTCTTAGTAGAAGACAATTTTTTCTGATAGAAATGCAAATAGAGGTGGTTGGGTTCAAGGAACTCAGTACTTTGTATCCAAATGATCCTAATTTTGATGAAGTATGGAAGGCTTGTATAGAACCTATTATGCTTGACAAGACAAAGTGGTTGGATTTCATGATCTAGGATAATATGTTGTTCAAAGGAAGCTATTTTTGTATTCCCAGAAGTTTAATGAGAGAGAATTTCATCAAGGAGAAGCATAGTGGAGGATTGGCTAGACATTTTGGTAGAGATAAAACTATAGCTTCATTTGTTGAAAAATATTACTAACCACACTTATAGCAAGATGTGATGAAGCTTGTATAGAGTTGTCAAGTATGTTAAATGGTGAAAGGAGTGAAGCAAAATATAGGGTTGTATCAGCCATTACTTGTATCAGAGAAGTTATGGGAGGATGTAAGCATGGATTTTGTTCTTGGATTACTAAGGACACAACACGGGCATGATTCTATTTTTGTGGTGGTTGATAGGTTTGCAAAGATGACATATTTTATTCCTTGCAAGAAGACTAGTAATGCTATTCATGTAGAGAAGGTTTTTTTCAATGAAGTGGTGAGATTATATGGTCTACTAAAGAGTATAGTTTCAGATAGAGATACCAATTTTTTTGGATATTTCTAGCATACATTGTGGAAGAAGTTAAAGAAAAATTTGAAGTTCAGTTCATCACATCATCTAAAGACTAATGGATAGACAGAAGCTATGAATCATAGTTTTGAAAAATTTTGAGATGCTTGGTCAGAGATCAACCAAAAGGATGGGATATGATTTTACCACAAGAGGTATTTGCATATAATAATTTTGTCAATAGGAATACTAGTAAATCACTCTTCCAGATTGTGTATGGGAGTAGTCCCAAAAATGCTTTTGAACTGAGGCAATTGGATAAAGGAGAGATAAATAGTGCCAAAGTAGAAGATTTTGTTGAACATTTGAAGAACATCCATGAGGAGTTGAGGAAGCACATCATCAAGATGAATACACAATATAAGGCTAAGGTAGATGTGAAAAGGAGATATAACGAATTTCAAATTGTTGATGAAGTCATGGTTTATTTGAGAAAGGAGCATTTTCCAATGGGTACATATAATAAGTTGAAGACGAAGAAGTTTGGGCCATGCAAGATAGTGAAGAGGCATGATTTTGGAAATGCATATAAAGTGGAGCTGCCTACTGAATTGAATATTTCCCTAGTATTTAATATTTTAGATTTGATAGAGTATCATGAAGGAGGTGATGGAGATGAAGTTGCAGAAGCACAGTGGAGCATTCCAACAACTAGTTCGGCACAAAGGAGATTGAGGAGATACTAGACAATCATGTTGGAAAAAGCACAGGAAATAGAACTTATAAGGAATATCTAGTCAAATGGAAAGAGAGGCTAGTTAAGGATCCATCATGGCTAGCAAAGAAGGAGGTTAACCATCTTGGTTTTCCTTTGAACACCTGAGATGTGATGGGGTCACTTCTCAAATTACCCTGGGTGTCTAATGCAGGAGCATCCTAGATGTAAGGGCAATCTTGCATACCCAAAACTATTTTATTTTTAGTATCTTCTATTTTAATAAGTACTAGTAGATAGGGTGGTTACTATTTATGGGAATTTACTATATTTAGTAAGTTTGTCATATGAGCTCAGAATGTTCTCATTTTCTACAAGAAGTTTCATTTTATAGTTTTAAGCCTACCATAAAAATATAATTGCTAAAGCATTAATATTAGAGAAGTTATTGCAGATTTTTGGTTGAAAATTTTGAAGAAAAATCTCTAGGCTCACTGTTGGAGGCCTTAGAGTGCCCAGATGAGGTCTGAAAACTTGACGGAAGGGCACTAGTGCTATTTAGAGCCTATAGATCAGGAGCTGGCATTGTTATAATAGCCAATTAGAGCAATAGTTCATGAGTTATGGCCTTTCAAAGTTGGGTTACCCAAAATATCTAAAATAATTGTCAAATATGTATTTGGCTGACTCTATATGTATTGTTAGGGTCTGTTAGACCTAGGTATTAGGTTTCAATATCTAGAACCTTCCCGGGTGGCATAAAATTGCCTATTTAAGGAAGGCCTGAACATTGTCTAGGATAGCTCTAGGTGATAGTTCATAGTTTGTCTTTAAAATTATTGTACTAAAGGCGCCCATGTGGGCTAGCATATTGTACTTATGAATTTTATAATTTCCCATTTGCGGCACAAATAACAAGTCCATATTTTGTTCTCACATTTTTTGTTGTTTCTTTGTTTCTGTTATGATTTTTTTGTATTAAGGGGAGCACCCTACATTACTTGGTCCATACTAATCACTACCAAGTAGTCTTGAACTTAGTCTACACTAATAATTGGATAGATACTATGAAACTCATCATATAAACTGAATTACTTGTTTACCACTAGATAGTTCGGTTAACACTATCACCTCGAGCTTGGTATAAACTCAGTCACTTGGTTAACATTGAGTAGCTTGGTTAACACTGAACTCACATTACATAAAATGAAAACTTGATAAACACAACACAGCTTAGTTTGCATTGGTAAACTCAACATATACTGAGATGCATGGTTTACACTGTTGATCTTCACTATGACTATGATTGCTTGGTAACCACTGGAATTTGTCCAAAGGACTCAGTAGCAAGTTTAGAACTGGACAACAACTAAAAATCTTGTCAAACACTATTAGCTATACAATGAGCTTAGTAGCTATTTACAATCTGAATAAGTGTATGTCACTAATAACAGACTTGACTGATATGTCAACACTATGCAACTTCACAATGTGGGGAAGTGCCTATTGTTAGATCTTGCCATGTGTCACCATCCAAAGCATCCAATCTAGAAACTACAACATAATACCTCCTCAATTTGTATGCCAGGTGTCACCTTGTAATTCTCTTGTCAATCCACATCACCACTAACTTCATTTCCAACTCATGGGATAGGTTGTTCAAAATTTAACTTAATATACCATGGGCCCCATGTGCACAACTTGTCTCATATGTCATAAAGAAAATCACTTTAGAAATTTAATTAGAGAGTGCCCTCATATTTAAAAATAAAAATTACTTACCACATGAGCCATGTGGGATAAAATGAATGATGCAAAACACAAACAACACTTACTATGAGAGAAAACTAAGATAAAGTGTAGCTATGTCATTGACCAAGAGGTCCAAGCATGATTAAGTCTCAATACACGAGCTTCCTATGCCTTCGCAATCAATGGTTATGCCAAGCTATTTGTTAAAGGGAGCTATCCAAAAATGGGACCTAGGAGAAAATGAAAACAAAGACCCCTATTATAGGTGCTTTGACTGTCTGGAGAGGAAAAAATAGATTATCATGAAATCAAAGAAGTCAGAAGTCTAATGCAATTAGACTTCAAAGGAGGCATTCCATGAATCCTCTTTACATTTCAGCAAAATGTAAACATTCCATTCCTTTTTGTTAGTGAAAAATGACTCCTAAAATCTGTGTTATAAAAACAAAACATGGAGTATGACCCTTGAATTTAGAATAATGGATGCCTTCGTGATTAGATTGAAATATGGTAGATGAGCCTCTTCTTTGGCAAATCATCATGCTTAGAAAAATAAAATCATGGTGAAAACATCCATTTCAATTTTGTAATAGGATTCATCCATCTTGAATTAAAACTTTGCATTTTATGTGAATAGATAGCATAGACGTCTCAAAAGATGAGTGGTTTGGAATGCCAAAAGGGAGGAGTAAGATCTTATCTCTACTCAAGACCCCTTATTGGCCATAAAAACAAGTAAAAAAAATATGTTAGCTTGTCTTAACAAATACTTTCATTGATGGTAGCCTCCTGGAGTGGAAAAGAAGAAAGTGTGTAACCTTATAAGTGGTCCTCCTCAAATGATGGTATCCTCATCTCAACAAAAGAAAATAAAAATTTCTGCTTTCATTGTTGTTGCAATCATCTTCCTCTAAAAATGGTCATGATTTAGATGCTTGTATGGTGGTATTATCTATCATCGGTGTGCATCCTACTCTATCCTTGGAGTTGGCTATGTCCTTTAATATGAGCTTACCATATTAAAAAGTTGTGTAGGTTTTTTCTTAATGGCCCAAGTAATTATGCCTCTTGTACATATGCCCACTCGAGCTATTTTGTTCAAAAAAACTTGAGATGGTTTTATTCACCATCTTTACTTCCTAAACTTCCCCTTCAATGCAACTTCCAATCATAAAAAATTCAAACCAATTACTACAAAGCTTGTAGAATTGGAAGCTTGTAATGTTGAAATCTTTAGTCTAATAGTGTAGTCCTTAGGTTGGTCCACCCACATATTAAATCATGCATTGACGTAGGAGTTGTGTTATTTTCATGCTTAAGAAGTGATAGAATTAATTCTTCATCTGTGACAATCTTAACTAAAACACCCATCTTTGTGTGTAACCTTAGGTTGTCATCTTCCTTTGATTTGTGCCTCATTTACACAATGCCATCTTTTATTTACCATCCAATTGCATAAACTATATATATGTAAAGGGCTACTTCATCGTTTGAAATCCACCTATCTTGATCATGTATGTTGGGGCTATGATATACCTTGCACCAAAATGGGAATAGTCCACAATCATTTGTAAATATTTGGAACTTGCTCATTGTTATTTATTTTTAATTGATCACTAGGAATGTGGCTAATCCTTTAAAAAAACCAAAGTAACATCTACTCCCCTTATCATTCTCACTCTTACATCTTATGAATTCCCATCACTTGAGACTACACCTTCTATGACATATGAATTTTTAATGAGATACACCTCAATTCTCATTTACCTAATCAATTTGCTAAGGCTAGTTGGGCCCCAAAGTGGCTCTAGCTAAAAAATATTCAAACTAAAATACTTGATTTATAAAACTGGTCTGATGGACATCATTTCATTAATCAAATTTAAAACAATCACTGATACACCATCAAAAAACTCATTTTACCATTTCTTGCCATTTGTTAATTCCATGCCAAGGGGTCATCTGACTAGCCTTAAAAATTGACTGAAACACTTGATTGAGCTCTAAAAATTGACATGTTGATTACTTGTTCTACATTCTCTTACCCTATTATATCTTGTGTCATGATGACACCTAGTCAAAAGATATTGATTGTCAAAGTTGCCTTCTCAAAACTATCTCCAAGTAAACATGTCAGAAAACCATAAAATGCATTCAATTTTGGCTTCAAAAATAGGTCAGACTAACACTTGGGAGCATAAAGACTGGGGGATTGGTTCATTTTCTTGAGGAGAGTATAAATCTATGATTAGGGATCATTAAAAAGATAAGTAAACACAATTGGTGAGTGGCCAAAGTGGGATGTCCATATTTGCAGACTAATGAACATTGGCAGAAAAGTGATTTTCACAAATGGAATGGACTGCAAAAGTGTGTAAATGGATTTGTCAAGACTTCAAAACTAGCACAATTAAAGAATTTTTTGAGTAGAATACAATGGTATGATCCATTTGGTTTCACCTATCATGTATTTAGAGTTATGACATTTGGAACATGGGTATTGATCAATCTACATTTCTTGGCACTAATAAAACTTAAGAAATTGCATTTGGAATCACGTTTGAAAACTAGTCAAATAGATTCTTCATTTTCTCAAATTTGAAACATAACAAGTCTCTGACCCCAAGGATGTAATTCAAAAGGATTTTTTCCATTTTGGTTAATTGGGTCAAAGTTATAACTAGTTAAATAGGGCCTCCCATAATTTTGAACAATTTAAGTCAGCATGACAATAGTAAACACTCGACTTTGAGGGATTCAAAACCTAGTCAAAACATATAAAAATGACTTAAAATATGAAACATGGGTTCTTTGATATGCATGTTAAACACTCTCAAAGTGGAAAGTCATGAAACAATTCTAGGCACAAGGTATTCAATTTCAAACTAGGCTTCATGTCACTATTTGACACTTGGCAAAAATGTAGAATTGAGCATTGCTCAAAATGAAATTTTATAGAATGACTCAAAATGAAAATTTAGATATACAAGATGCATGGATACACTAAATGCAAAGTTTTAGAAGCATTGAACACTTCATAGGCTTCAAAATGACAGCAAGATATGCATGCATTAAATGAACTCATAGGGCTCAAATTTTATAATGGTACTCAAAATCAGGGCTTCAATTTTGAGTCCCAACACTCTTCATCAAGTGGTATAAAAGCTGAATTTCTTGAGTGTGTAGAAAGATTTCCAACTGCTAGGAAGTTCATAATAGGACCATGGTCTAGGTTGAGTGTGCAGATAGATCACTAATTGTGGGGTAATTTGCACTAGGGTTTTAGCAAAAGCATGAAAAGTGCCTCCATAAAGAGAGCATGATAGAAGCATTGTAGGTGTTACACCTAAGGGTTTTAGAGCCCTCCAAAGAGAAATGCAAGAATTGGAAGAAAAAATGTGCAGAGGAATAAATCTTTCTGTAAGAGATGAAAATGAAGATGAGGACGAAGAAGAAGAAAATGTTGAAGCAGAGGCAATTCTAAACCTAGAGGAAGAGAGGAATTTTAAGGCCATCTCCAAGATTGGAAAATGGCCTAAGTTTAAGGTTCCCACATTTTTGGGAAATCTTAACCTAGAGTTGATCAATTGGATCAATGAATTGGAGAAGTACTTTGAGAATTAAGATATTAAGGATCCTAATAGGGTCAAGTTTGTGAAGGTGAAACTGAAGGGACATGCAAAGATCTAGTGGTAGGAGGTTTAGTTGGAGCAGAATATAAAGGAAAACATCAAAATCACTAGATGGGGTCAGATGATAGCTAAACTAAAGTGAAAATTCATTCCTATGGATTATGAGCTTGATTTATTGAAGGAAATGCAAGGGTTGAAGCAAGAAGAGTTTTTTTTTTCAAGAGTATACCAAAGATTTCTACCAAGTTCTCATTAGAACCAGCCAAGCAAAAACAAATAGGGATAAAGTGGTCCATTATTTTAATGGGTAAAGGCCAAGAATTCAAGGTGAGCTAAGTTTGGTTTGAATGAATAGTATTGAGGAGGCATACAAGTTTTCCCTAAATGTTGAGGAGAAACTGAGCAAGAAGTTTGACAACAAGAATAGTGGAAGATCTAGAAGTTAATATTATAAAAGTCATAATGATTATTAGAAGAACAAGGATGAGGATGGAATTAGTACTCAAAATTGAAGGGGAAACAATTACAATTATTTTCATGATCAGAATAATAGATATCAGAAAGGAAAAGGAAGAGGACAAGGATTTGGAAGAGGAGGCTTCCCAGGGAAATGTTTTCACTAGCGAGAAGAAGGGCATAGAGCATTTGAATGTTCACAATACTAAGGAAGGATATATCAAAGAACATAAGTTGAAGGTTGAAGCCATTAAAGGAAAAAGAAGAAAAGGTATGTAGTGTTGCCAGAATATGTTTTGTTGACGGAAAAGAGTTTCTCAAAGGTATGAAGTATGAGCATATGTGTTTTTCTATAATTCCAAAAGATAGTGAAGAAGTAGTGGAGGAGTTACTTGAAGTTGCAGACATGTTGGGAGAGATTTCTGATAGTGTGCCAGATAATGTACTTGATGGATTACCCCCAAGATGGAAGATTTGTCACCAGATGGATTTAGTTCTAGGAGCCAGTTTTCCAAACAAAGAAGCACATAGAATAATACTGGTAGAAAGTGAAGAATTGAATAGATAAAGTCATGAGTTATTGTAGAAGGGGTTTATTTGAGAGAGTTTGAGTCCATGTGTTGTAATAGCCATACTAGCACCAAAGAAGAATAGAGAATGGATGATGTGCATAGATTACTGCACTATCAACAAGATCACAATCAAGTACAAATTTCTATTATCAAGGATGGATGATATTATGGAATTTTTGAGGGGGAGCAAGTATTTCACAGGGATATATATGAAGAGTGGGTACCATCAGAATTGTATTAGATAAGGTGATGAGTGGAAGACTATTGTCATGACAAGGGAAGGACTGTATGAGTGGTTAGTCATGCCTTTTGGGCTGACCAATGCACCAAGTACTTTCATGAGGCTTATGAATGAGGTACTAAAGGAGTTTTTGGGTAAGTTTTTCATTGTTTACCTAGATGATATTTTGATCTTTAGTAAGACATTATAGGAACATTTGATTCATATTCAAAAGGTGTTTGATAAGTTGATGGAAGAATTTTTTTTGATAAACCAAAAGAAATGTAGTTTTGTAAAGAGCAAGTTGGTGTACTTGGGATTTGTAGTCTCAATACAAGGTCTAAAAATGGACCCAGAGAAAGTGAAGGCTATCCTTGAATGGCCTACTCTAAGGAGTGAGATAGAGGTAAGATCTTTTCATGTACTGGCTAGTTTTTCCAAAAATTTCATAAGAGGTTTTATTAGTCTTTGTGGATTCTTGACTAAAAAAATGAGAGGGATAGGAAAGAATTTAAGTGGATTGTAGGAGCAAATAAGAGTTTTAATCTATTGAAATAGAATGTTAATAAGTAGCATATTTTAGCACTGCCTAATTTTAATAGGTTGTTTCAAGTAGATTGTGATGCTAGTGGTATTGCAATAGGAGCTATTTTGAGCTAAGAAGGTAGACTTGTTGCATATTTTAGTGAGAAGTTGAATGATGCAAAAGGAAAATATTATGTTTATGATCAAGAATTTTATGTTATAGTTCAAGCATTGAAGAAGTGGAGACACTATCTTCTTCCTAAGGAGTTTTTTTTGTATACTGATCATCAAGATTTGGAATATTTGAATAGTCAAGCAAAATTAAACCAAAGGCATTTGAAGTGGGTTGAGTTTTTGTAGAGTTATACATTTGTTTTGAAACATGTGTGGGAAGTCTAATAAAGTTTCAAATGCTCTTAGTAGAAGACAACTTTTGCTGATTAAAATGCAAATAGAGGTAGTTGGGTTCAAGGAACTCAATACTTTATATCTAGAGGATCCTAATTTTGGTGAAGAATGAACGGCTTGTACAGAACCTGTTACACTTGATAGGACAAAATGGTTGGATTTCATGATCTAGAATAGTATGTTTTTCAAAGGAAGCTAGTTTTACATTATGGGAAGTTCAATGAGAGAGAATCTCATCAAGAAGAAGCATAGTGGAGGATTGGTTGAACATTCTGATACAAATAAAATAATAGATTTGGTTGTTGAGAATTATTACTAGTTATAATTACAACAAGATGTGAAAAAGTTTTTATAGAGTTGCAAAGTATGTGAGATGGCGAAAGCAGTAAAGAAGAATACATGGTTGTATCAACCATTACCTATACTAGAGAAGACATGGGAGGATGTTAGCATGGATTTTGTTCTTGGATTGCGAAGGACTCAATGAGGACTTGATTCTATTTTTGTGGTAGTTGAAAGGTTTTCAATGATGACACATTTCATTCCTTGCAAGAAGACTAGTGATGTTGTTCATGTGGTAGAGTTATTTTTCAGAGAAGTGGTGAGACTACATGGTCTGCCAAAGAGTATAGTTTTACATTGAGATACTAGATTTGTTGGGTATTTTTGGTGTACAATGTAGAAGAAGTTAAATACATATTTGAATTTTAGTTCATCACATCATCCATAGATTGATGGATAGAGTGAAGTGGTGAATAGGAGTTTGGAAAATTTACTAAGATGTTTGGCTAGAGAGAAGCCAAAATGATGGGATTTGATTTTACCATAGGTAGAATTTGCATATAATAATTTTGTCAACTAGAGTACTAATAAATCAACTTTCTAGATTGTATATAGGATTAGTCCTAGAAATGCTTCTGAATTGATGCAATTGGATAAAGGAGAGATAAGTAGTGCTAAAGTAGAAGAATTTGTTGAACATTTGAAGAATAACCATGAGGAGGTGAGGAAGCATGTCATAAATATAAATACACAGTACAAGGCTCAGATAAATGTGAAAAGAAGGTATAAGGAATTTTAGATTGGAGATGAATTCATGGTTCATTTGAGAAAGAAGTGTTTTCTAGTGGGTAAATATAATAAGTTGAAGATGAAGAAGCTTGGACCATTTAAGATAGTGAAAAAGGCATGATTTTGGAAATGCTTATGAAGTCGAGTTTCTTTTTGAATTGGATATTTCACTAATATTTAATATTTCAAGTTTGACAAATTATTATGAAGGAGGTGATGGAGATGGAGTTGCAGAAGCATAGTAGAGTATTCTATTAGCTAGTTCAGCTACAAAGGAGATTGAGAAAATATTGGATAGTCATGTTGGCAAAAGTACAAGGAACATAACTTATGAGGAATACCTTGTCAAACTGAAAGGGAGACCAATAGAGGATTCATCATGGCTAGAAAGGGAGGAGGTTAACCATCTTGGTTTTCCTTTGAATACTTGAGACATGATGGAGTCACTTCTCAAATTACCTTGGGTGTCTAATGTAGGAGCATCCTAGGTGTAAGAGCAATCTTGCATCACCCAAAAATATTTTTATTTTCATCCTTTTCTATTTGAATAAGGACTAGTAGATAGGGGGTTACTATTTCTGGGAACTTTCTTTTTTTAGTAATTTTTTCATATGAGCTTAGAATGTTTTGATTTTATACATGAAGGTTAATTTTAGAATTATAAGCCTACCATAAAAATCTCATTGCTCCAGCTTAAGTATTAGAGAAGTTATTGAGGATTTTTAGAAGAAAAGTTTGGAGAAAAATCTTTGAGCTCAGTTTTCAAGGCCTTAAAGGCCCTAGATGAGGTCCAAAAACTTGATGGAATGGCACTAGAATTTTTTCAAGCTTTTAGATTAGGAGCCAACATTTCTAAAGAGTAGTTATTTGCTAATTAGAGCAACAATTTGATAGTTATGCCCTTCTAAAGTTGGGCTGCCCAAAATTTCCAAACTAAATGTCAAAGATGTATTTGGTAGACTCAATATGTATTGTTAGGGTCTATTGGCCCTAGGTATTAAGTTTGAATGTCTAGAACCTTCTCATGCAGCATAAAATTGCCTATTTAAGAAAGACCCAAACATTGTTTAGGATAGCTCTAGGTAGTAGTTCACAACATTGTCTTGCAGATTACTGTAATGAAGGCACCCGTGTGAGTTGGCATATTACACTTGTGAATTTTGTAATTCCACATTTGCTGTGATAATAAGAAGTCCATATTTTGTTCTTGCATTTGTTGTTGTTCCTTTGTTTTTGTTATGTGTTTATGATATTAAGGAAAGCACCCTTCATCACCAATTTTTGGGATAGGAAATTGATTGTGCAACCCTTGTAGAAATCATTAATGGTAAGGATATTATTTCTGGTCAAGAATTTGTACAGTTGAGAACAAATAAGATTTCTAAGGGCCTAGTTGTGCTCAAAACTATTTTTGATAATCATGATAGATTTAAAACAAGTGAAAATGAGCATGATACAAAAGACTTAGAGGAGGTAAACCTTGTAACCACAAAAGAACCTAAGAAGGTGTATATAGGGAGGAAATTATCTCCTAAAATTAGGCAAACTTTGATTGAATTATTAAGAAAGTACAGACATGTGTTTGGTTGGTCCTATGATGATTTGAAGGTTCATAGAGAATATCTTTTCCAGCATGAGGTTCCATTGAAGGAAGCTACTAAGCCTTTTAGACAAAAATAAAGAACTATTAACCCAACCTTGGCACCAAAGATGCAGGAGGAAATAATAAAGCTAAGAGATACAAGAATTATCAAACCAATTAGGCATTCTTCTTGGGTGTCCAATTTAGTTCATGTTAGAAAGAATAATGGTGATATTAGACTATGTGTTGATTTATAAATTTTAACATATCATCATTAAAGGATAATTATTGTTTGCCAAACATGGAAGATATGTTGCAAAGAGTTTTTGGATTAGATTTGATGTCTATCATGAATGGCTTCTCTAGATACAATCAAGTAGTTTTAAAGGAATTATAGCAATATAAGACAACATTTACAACACCTTGGGGAACATATGTCTACAATAGAATGTCTTTTGGCCTAACTAATGTTGGTGTCACTTTCTAGAGAGCCATGGATGTGGCCTTTATAGATATAATTGGCAAGTTTTTAGTGGTGTATCAAGATAACTTGAAAGCATATTTAAAGGATGAAAAAGACCATTGCATGCACCTTGAAAAGGTATTTATCAGAGCTCTTAAGTATGGTACTTTTTTTAAATCCTAAGAAGTGTGCCTTTCTTGTTATTGAAGGTAAATTATTAGGCCATTTGATAGCGAAAGAAGGAGTTAGAATAGACCTTGAAAGAGTTGAAGCTATAGACAAGATTCAAAAGACTAAGAATGTAAAAGGGGTTCAATGCTTCTTTGAGAAAATAAATTTCCTTAGAATATTTGTTACAAACTTTGCTCAAATAAGTAGACCTATCTCTAAGATGTTGAAGAAAGGGTCTGAGATTAGATGGGTTGAAGAACCTGTTGGAAGCATAAGGTAGGCTAGGTTACTAAGAGGGGAGGGTGAATCAAGAACCAATAAAACTTTAACTCACTTCAAAAATTAATCCTTCATATATTATTATGATATAATTGCATGTATGAAAGAATGAAAGCAATAAAATATTCATATAACACTTTGACACAAGATATGGTGACCTAGAAATAGAAAGTAAAACTAGGTTGGTGATGATACCCACAAGCTTTAGTACTATAATATAAAATTAACCTGTTAAGGCTTACAATTGATCACTTCTTATGATCTACCCTTTTAGGAGTAATAAGGAATGTTAGGTCCACCATGTTAAAGGATTTACAAACATATAGTAAAGTATGCACTCTATTAAGAGACTTAGCAAAAGACTATTAAGTACACCTAGTTAAAGGATTTAACTAATACACCTATTAGAATGAATCAGTGGCTGATCTATGATCTACAAATTTGGTTTTTTGAATGAGATTCCTTGAAATACAATTATCACCTTGCTATGATAGATAAATTTCTATTGTCCCTTATACTACTTGTAACCTTCTTCAATTTACACTCATACACTTCATATTACTTCTAATTAACACAACTGGATATGATCCAATGAGTTATATATATATATATATATATATATATATATATATATATGTATGTATATGTATGTATATATATATATATATATATATGTATATGTATGTATATGTATATATATATATATGTATATATATATATGTATATACATACATATATATATACATATATGTACATATGTGTATATATATACATAAACATGTATATATATATATACATATATATGTATACATATATATACATGTATATGTATATATATGTATGTATATACATATATACATATATATATACATATATGTAGATATATGTATATATATACATACATACATATACATATATATACATATATGTATATATATATATGTATATGTATATATGTATGTATACATATATATATGTATATATATGTATATATATATATGTATACATACATATATACATGTATACATATATATATATATATACATATATATACATATATATATGTATACATACATATATGTATGTATACATATATATATATATATATATATATATATATATATATATATATATATATATGTATATGTATGTATGTATATATATATATATATGTATATGTATGTATGTATATATATACATGTATATATGTATATATATGCATATGTATGTATATATATATGTATATATGTATATACATATATGTATGTATGTATGTATGTATATCAATCCAAATAATTACCTTATGGAGTTGGCTACAATACTAAATTCATCATAATTCACAAAGCCAACCCATTTTTGTAACTTAGGTATTGAAGTCAACTTGGTAATGTTTTGACACTCGACAAACATTGTCAACACTCAGCAAACTTTGGCACTTGATTGAAGTTGAAGCTTGTTCTATATTGATCACTTCAAGTAGCACAAACTCAATCAACACTATGTGACTCAGTAAACACTAAGAAATTTGGTAGATACTAAATCACTTGGTTGACATTGCATGACTCAGTCAACACTAGATTCACTTTGTTAACACTACGAGCTTAGTAGCAATAGAAACACTTGGTTAACACTATTGGAAGAATGATAAGCTAGGTAGTAATGTAACCAACTAACTAAGTATTGAATCACTAATAGATAAATTTACCTTAATGTCAACAATCTCCCCCTTTGGCATTAGTGACAAAAACACTTATCAAACCAAAAATCTGAATTCTCAAAATTACAAGTCAAAAACTTCCTTTATGAACATTTTGTGTCTTCAAGTCAGTTTTGACTTACTACTACTGTAGCTTGGTAAATTCTCTAATTTTTCAAAATTTCTTTTGTAAACATTTTATTGCTTATGTGTACATATGCATAGTTATGTATTACATAAACATTTTATTGCTTATCTATACATATGCATAGTTATGCATTACTACTCCTCCATACATATATCTCTCCTAGACATATAATTGGAGTATAATATTCTTCTCCCCCTTGATCAGTAATATTCTCCTCATTATTAATAAGCATATTTACTTTTCCCCCTTTTTGACAATAATGCTAAAGGTGTATAATATCTACAAGTTAGTACCAAAATGTGAAGAAATTAGAATGTGCCTCCAAGATTAGTACCATAGTCTTGTCCCAATTCTCTTTCAATACCTTAATTTTATGCAAGGCTATCTATACCTTTGCTAACAATTCCATCATGTAGTCAGCTGTGGAAAATTATTATCATGGATGAGTGTCTTTGCATGTGCAATGTACTTTTGTAGTGCATCCATGTTTGAAAGAATCATGCCCTAAATTTATGCAAGTGTGGCCCTAATTCTAGCTTCTTCCCTTAGCAATTATTCCTAAAGATTTTCTAGATATCTGATCTTTGTAAAGTGTGCAAAACTACATCTTGGATCAAGTGATAGTTGATGTACACTTTCCTTCATATCCTCATCTATCTTGGATAATTTATCCTTGATCTCCTTAGTGAAGATAGATGTGTTGCTCAATGTGACAAATAAAGAAACAACATTGTTTACATATATTTCTAGTCTAGAAATAATAGTAGATAACTCTACATAATCTATAGCAATCTTTTGTACTACCTACTCCAAAAAATTATTATCAAATTTTCTCCCAGCTCTCTACAACATCTTTTATTGTCCATTCAGTTCTTCATTGCACTTGTGGATAATTTAGCTAACTGATCTAGAATAGGTTGTTTCCCAACAACCTCAATATTTAGAGCATCAACAAATATGCTCTTTAGGTCCTCAAGAACTTGATTAATCTTTTCCCTCTCTTCTCTAAGTTTCTTTTTCTTAGCCCTTTTCTTCCAGAGTTCTCCAATGGTATCCATCTCTTTAGGAGTGAGGTTAAGGTATCCCAATTTGGAATAACAATGTCCTCATCCAGATTAATTTCTTCATCTTTATCCTTTTCTAAAGGAATAGCAAAATGAACAATTTCTTTCCCCTTATTCAAAACATGTGTGCTTGGTTGAGACTAGGTCTCAACTATCATTACACTTGCCATCGTGGAAATAATAGTTGAAAAAGTAGGAATTGAACCAAATGTACTAATCTTAGGAATAACATTGAAAAAAGGAATACCTTTTTGTTTCTTAGTCAAGCCTAATGTTGGGAAGACTCGTTGCTTGGAAGATGAAGTGCTAGGCACTTTAGTTATTAAAATATTTGATAGTGCAATTCTAGAGATTGGTTGTGTGCTTGGTGTTGTAGATTTGACCTCAAACAACTTGGTAGAAACCTTCTCCAATCCTGATTACACTAAGGATTTTCTCAAAGAATGAGGAAAGGAAGTCAATATTTCTATTGCAATCCTTTTTGCATTAGATTCTTCAATACTTTATATTTATTGAGGACTTCCTCTAGTAGCTTCTTGACCTTCCTCCTAATCATCAAGATTGACATCATCTATCTCATCATCTCTAATTTCTACTTCTACTTCTACATAATCTTCTTCACCATCTTTATCATCTACTTGCACAAAAAAATCACTAGGCTTGTGTAGCCCATAGATTTTTTTCCATGTGGTAGTAGTAGACTTCACCATAGATTCAATGTCTTTTAGTAGTATTAGACATGTGTTGAATTTGGGTGTGAGCTTCTTCTCATTCTTCTTTAATGTTTCCCTCACCTCTTTTTCACTAAGACTTTTCATAAGCTATCTCAAGGTTTGTTCACTGATGTCTTTAGTTGCACTATCACATTGAGGTTTGACTACTTTCAAAAGTTCATCATGAACTTGCTGTGTAATCTCGTCAGGTGAATACTTCCACTTACCCAAATTTTCCATAAGAGCATCTTCAATCTTCTTTTTCTCCTCAAATTTCTCAAAATAATTGTCCATGATATTGTCAAAGTTTTCTCCCATCCCTTTTATGAATTGATTTATTTGATACAATGTTGGGGTATCTTTCTTCCATACTACAATTCTTGTAGAAGGGAAAAAATTCTGAACATAGAAAAATAGACATGTCAAGAGAGAACCAAATTTACACAAGTTTTTCTTTGATACTCAGATTCTCTCCATATTCTTTCTTAACTGATTTAATAGTAGCTTGGCAATGTTGAAGGGTAAATTGTTCTTTACTACCTTTTATGTCAAGTCAACTACTTCACATGATACATTGTTCAACAAGCTTGAGCTATAGATTTTGTGAGCTATCACATGGATTCCAAACTTTAATTATATTTTAGTTACACCACCAAGCTTCATGCCTCTTCCATCCCATTTGTCAAGAGTTCTCTTTGTCAATTTGACCAAACCTAGGATTTTAGTGGTCTTAGCTTTGTTTAATATGGCCAACCCAATAATACTATATATTGATTGAGTTACTCTTGGCTTAATGTTTACTGAGTTCAGTATTGACCAAGTTACTCTTGGCTTAGTGTTTACCAAGTTTAGTATTGACAAAGAATTCGGGTTTGTCATTGAACAAGTCACCCTTGGCTTAATGTTGGGTTTAGTATTGACCAATATTGATTGAGTTACTCTTGGCTTCATGTTTACTAAGTTTAGTATTGATAGATAGTTTGGGTTCATCATTGATTGAGTTACCCTTGGCCTAATGCTTACCAAGAAAGCTTGGGTTTAGTATTGACTAAGTTACTCGAGGCTTAGCAAGTTATTTAGTTTACTAATTATTGAGTTCCCTTGGGAGGGGCATTGATCAACTTCCAACTAGGTGTTTACTGAGTTAACAAGAGACTCATGCCGAGCTATTTTATCATAATTCTTACCAAGTGCTCATGGGTATACTAACCATGCTATCTAATCTTGTTAAGCATTTTGGGTCCACACTTGTGAAGGTCTTAATGAGGAATTGTAATGGCATAGAGATACTTTGATAATAGAGGAGGTTCACATGTTGGAGATTATGGTGAAGTCATACTAAATCTTTCTGTAATTCTCAGTATCATTTTTTATTTTTGTCACTTGAGTACGTCATGTGCTTTTACATTTGGCAAGATCAAATTGGCATTTAAGTCAAAAGTGTGTCTAAAGTTGATCAAGGATAACTTTAATAGATGGTTATAATTTTTTTTATCATTCCAATACATACAGATGCAGAATATTCATGCCTTATTCAATTTGGGGTTGTCATGCATAGAGCTACTTTGATGATAGAGGAGGTTTGCATGTGTGAGATTATGGTGAAGTCATACTAAATCTTTCTATAATGCTCAGTATCATTTTTTGTTTTTGTCGCTTGATTACACCATGTGGTTTTACATTTGGCAAGATCAAATTGGCATTTAAGTCAAAAGTGTGTCTCAAGTTGATCAAGGATAACTTTAATAGATGGTTATAAGTTTTTTAATCATTCCAGTACATAAAGATCCATAATATTCATGCCTTATTCAATTTGGGGTTGTCAATCTTGTACTTCACTCTACATAGTTGTAATTGGGCTTTGATGTAAAGACACCTTATTTATTACTCACATGGGAGCACATGTGTCATACATTTTGAGTGTTTGGATTTCTTTTAATGATTCCTTCTTCCCTACTCTCTTTGTTTACCTTGTCAATTTCCAAGATGTCATTCTCATTGGATGCTTGTGTGAAATGTGAGTCTTGTCATCAGTATCATAGAAGCATCCTACCCAAAAATTACAGAATTTTGCTTCAATTGATGGTAGATAGAGGTGGACTCTCTCATCCCTTGGATGATGAGGTGTTGGATATTATGTTCATTCTGCTTTCTTCCTCCACTCATTGTGTGATTCGTAATGTCATTGGGGAGGACTTTTTCTCTGCAACTTCTAGACATGTGCTATACCGTTCAAATTTGGTCTCCATATTTCTATATAATGCTATGGATCTTCCTTAGTCAACTTTGAGATTGGAAATCATTACTTATAAGGTGGTCAGACTAGAGTTTTGGGCTCAAAATAAACTGAAGCAAGCTATACAGAGTTATGATTTGTGGTCCAAAAATGCCTTGGTGGGAGAACCATTTTTATGCAAAAACATGAGGTTCTGGTGACTTTCAAGGCATTATACAAGTCATGTGAAAAGCACAACTCATGGCTCTTGACCAAGACCTTGCAAGTTGTGGCAAAAGCTCTGGGTTTTTAGATGTCTAAGGCTATGAAGCAAATTAGATTTGCACTACTTCATTTCTTGGGTATTCAAATTTCTAATGTACATGTAGTATCTCATAGGAAAATTCCTCTAGCTCCCTTAATTCAGTTGACGCACGAACCTAGTGATTAGTCAATTCTTTCTCTAAGTGCTCTTAGCTAAGGACATCTTGTCCCAAAACCTCACTTGGGTCATCCCAAACCAATAGTCTGGGATGGTATTTCTAATGTTGCCATTGATGGTTCGAGCTTGGGATGGGAGCTGGCTCTACTACCATGTTTAGATTTTGGATGGGGTCACTTGGTACAACTTAGTTTTGTGTCCACTTATGCAGAGGGTGTTGAGGACATGGAAGATATATAGTTTATTGGCATTCTTCTACTTGTTGGTCTTTTCTTCTAAACTTTAGGCATGTTTTGTAAAATATTTTAAAAATTTGGTTATTTTGAGTCCCTTATGCCTGTTGTTTTGATGAACTTAAAAATGCAAAATTTTATAAAATTTGAATTTTGATTGATGCTTGTATTTTGTACATACTATGATGATGTTGGGTTTTCTTTTTGGTTCTTTCCCAGTTGAGCTCTTGAACCTATATATATATATATATATATATATATATATATATATATATATATATATATATATATATATATATATATATATATATCAAGTGGCTTGTCCACTCTTGTCAAAAAAAAAATCTTGTGTATCATCTTCTTGGTTATCAAAATAGAATGATCTAACCATAGTTGCATGTTATGAAGATGACTCAGGGTGAATCTGGTCAACTTAACTTGAAATACCTTGGCATATGTGTCAAGCCCTTTATCTTCAAATGTGTGTGCTTAGGTTTCATAATACTATCCACACATAATTCATTGTATGCTTCATTCATCTCTAGGGTTCCAAAATCCTAAATATAATAGTGATAAAATGAATGGATGTCATGAACAAGAAGTACCTTGGGTGTAATCTAGGATTGTGCTGCAAGAAGATCAAGTGCTTCTACTATTACTGGACTCAATTTGAATGTAGGAGACTTACAATCCACTCCAAAAACCAACATCTTAGAACCTTTCTTAACCTTGCCGCTTGAAGAAGTCATTTCTTGATAGGGTTTTAAACACATGAGTAATCTTCAAAAACTTATTAAATCACTTGGAGGCCCTAAATTTTCTTGTTACTCTTTTCTCTAGAAATTTATGGTGAAACAATACAATCAATTTCCTTCTTTTAATGAATTTTAATCTTTATGATCACCATTAATGCTTCATACACATATTCACTCAATGAAAAGTTGTCCTCCACTCAATTTGGTCTTTAATGCTTAGATGACACCTTCAACTCAATAAGGTCTCCTGAATCAGCAAGAACTACCAATTTGACATTTGCATCCTGAAAAAGATATTCAACCTAACCTTGTTCAGTAAGGTCTTGTGACCCAACCTTGCTCAATAAGGTCTTGAACTTCCATCATCACTTGGTGATACTTGTGCATCTTGAATGTTGTTATAGATCTTTCTACTTGCTAACTAGAACTGATGTAAGATGACTTCTTCTAAATCATAGTTTCGGTGATCTCCATGGGAACTAAGTTGAAATGGTTGAGCCACCCAACTCACTGACTTGGGTGTCAACAACTTCATGACTTTGGCTTGCACTCTTTGGGGATTTTTCTACCCATTTCTACCTCTCTCTTTTTTGATATTGTTAGCTTTGGATTTGTTTTCATTTCAACTCTACATCTATTCATACACTTCTTAGCAAGATGTCCAAGTTTTGTACAAACAAAACATCTCTTTGTAGTGTCTCTTTTCCTCATGTGATGTTATGCACAATTTTCTCCAATGTACCCAAAATCACTATAATAGTGACATCTACACCATTTTTTGTAATCTCATCCAAATATTTCTTTCACAATTTTCTTTTTGGTTTCCACTTCTTAATCTTGCACTCTGAAGATTTTAGTCCTTATTTGTTGCAATTGTGACATGTTCCTTCAAACTTAGATTTCTCTTTGCATTTACTTTCTCTATGACCATGCTTATTACAATTGGAACACTTTCCATTGAATTTTTCTTTACCAATGATCCAACACTTATATTATGTATGACCTATCTTACCACAATGATCACAAGTAGGTATTTTGTTCTTCTGAGCTCCTTGTTGAGATGATTCACCTTCATTTTTATATCCTAATCTAGCTTTGCCTTTATGTCTATATTGAGTTTTCTCACTCAGTTGATTCATGATTTCCTAAGATTTTCTCATTCTCTCATTGGTTTTCTTTTCAATGTTGAGATTATTCTATAGTCTTTCATTCTCTATCCTTAGATTGATAAGCTCTTGATATGCATCATTGAGTTGATCAATAAAGTTTGTTTGATGAAGGGATAGTTGTTCAATCTCATTTTCCTTTTCTTCTATCTCTTCTTTAGCTTTGTCTTTTTCTTCCATGACTTCACATAATTTGACTAATTGTATTTCTTACTCTCATTTCATCTTTCTGACCTCTTCTTGAAGATTGGAATTCTTCTCAAGTAGTTCTTTGATTGCTGCATCAACTTCATCTGAATTTCTTTTTGGGCATGAGTCTTCAATTCTTTCTTCAATATAGAGATTTTCATCCATTTGTGTTGCAAGATCTTTCCTTCTTTGAAATGATTGAGAGGTTTTCTCCTTTTCTTTCTTGAGTTGTCCGATAGCTAATTCCAAATCCAATTTTTATTCTCAATAGATTTTTCTAGCTTGTATACCTCCATTGCCTCTGATATTTTCTCAAGTTGTTAAACTTCTTTTGTGAGAACCCAATTCTTTGATACCAATTGTTGGAAGCATAAGGTAGGCTAGGTTACTTAGAGGGGAGGGGTGAGTCAGGAATTGATAAAACTTTAATTCACTTCACCAATTAATCCTTTATATATTATTTTGATATAATTGCATGTATGAAAGAATGAAAGCAATAAAACACTCATAATACTTTGAAACAAGATATGGTGACCCAGAAACCTTCCAAATAGAAAGTAAAACTAGGGTGGGGATGATACTCACAAGCTTTCATACTATAGTATAAAGTTAACCTACTAAGGCTTATAATTGATCACTTTCGATGCTCTGCCTTGTTAGGAGCAATATGGATTTTTAGGTCCACCTTGTTAAAATATTTACAAATATATAGTGAAGTATGCACTTTGTTAGGAGATTTAGCAAAATATTATTAAGTCCACCTAGTTAAAGGATTTAACTAATATACCTATTAGAATTAATCAGTGGTTGATCTCTAATATACAACTTTGATTTGTTGAATGAGATTCCTTGAATTGCAATGATCACCTTAATGTGATAGATAAATCTTGGTTATCCCTTATACTACTTGTATCCTTCTTCAATTCATACTCATAAACTTCATATTACTTCTAATTGACACACTTGGATATGATACAATGACTTAAATTTATATATCAATCCAAATAATTACCTTCTTGAGTCGGCTATAATACCAAATTCATCATAATTTATAAAGTTGGCCCATTACTATAACTCTAGTTTAGAAGTCAACTTGATGATTTTCTAACACTCAACAAACACTATCAATGCTTGAAAAACTCTAGCAATTAGTTGAAGTTGAAGCTTGGTCCACACTGATCACTTTGAGTAGCATGAACTTGGTCAAGACTATGTGACTCAGTGAACACTAAGAAACTTAGCCGATACCAAATCACTTAGTTAACACTACATGATTTGTTTAACACTAGATTCACTTTGTTAACACTACGAGCTTGATAGCAGCTAAAAAACTTGGTTAACTCTACAAGCTCAGTAGCAATTGAAACACTTGGTTAACAATGTTGGATGAATCATAATCTCAGTAGCAACTATAGAGCTTAGTATCAATCTAATCAATTGACTAAGTGTTGAGTCACTAATAGACAAATTAACCTTAATGTCAACAAAAACAAGCATGGCCTTTTAGAAAATCAATCAAGCAATAAAGGATACCCCTTGTTTTAAGAGCCTCTGATTATTCTAAGCCAAAGCACATATTTTTTTTCCTCATTCCCTACTTTTGTGGTGGTTTTATTGCAAAAAATTGAGGATTTGTATGAACAACCAATAGCATTTTTTAGTAAATCATTGCAAGCTATAGAATTGAAAATGACAATTTATAAGAGAGCTTATGCATTGGTTAAAAAATTTAAGACATTTAGGTATCACCTAATGGGTGCTATAGTGATTGTATTTGTTCCAAGTGCTATTGTCAATGATATCTTCTCACAATAAGAAGTTTCAGGAAGAAGATGTAGATGGATCAAAAAGATCCAAGAGTTCAATATAGACATTCAGATTACTAAGTTGGTGAGAGGTCAAGGACTTTCCAAGCTGATGGAAGCAAATTAGATAAACCAACTTGATGGTGATGGAATAGATGGGTTATCTGATATGGATATTTGTGATTAGTATAAGGACATAATATTTTACTTGCAATACATGAAAGCTTCACTAGTCTATGATAATCAGAGAAGGGCCATAAAGTTATAGGCTATCAAATATATCATTGTAAGTGGATAGTTGTGGTGGAAAAGTATGGAAGGTGTGTTACTCAAATGTGTTGATAAAGATTTATCAATCACAATCTTGAATGAAATGCATAATGGAGTATGTGGGGGGCATCATATAGCCAAAATAATAGCTCACAACGTGATCAGAGTAGGATTTTGGTGGCCTATTCTTTTAAAACATGCATATGAACTTGTGAGAAAGTGTGATCCCTATCAAAGATTTAGTGAAAAGTTGAAATTTTCTAGAAACATGCCATTGAAACCAATAGAATTACAAGCGCCTTACCAAGTATAGGGGTTAGATTTCATAGGAGAAATTTCAACTAAATTCAGTATTGGTTACTCATGGATACTAGTGGCAACCAACTACTTTACAAAGTGGGTATAAGCTATTCCTACTAGGAATGTTACAAGTAGGGTGGTGAATAAATTTTTGTTAAACAACATTGTAATCAAATTTGGATGCCCTTAAAGGATTGTAACTGATAATTCCATGTGCTTTAGATTAGAATAATTCATAAATTTTTGTGAGAAGTATGACATTACAAGGTCAACATCTTATCCATACCATCCTCGAGGAAATGGGCAGGCAAAATCAAGAAACAAGAGCCTACTAAAGATCATCAACAGGATCCTAGAAGAAAACAAGAAGGCTTGGGATTCTAAATTTTTATTGGCACTTTGGGCTAACAAAGTAAAAATTAAGAAAACCATAGGATGTGCATCATTTGATCTAGTATATGGCATACAAGCTAGGTTGCCTCAGAACAATTTAAGAGGCATGTAAAAATTTGCTCAAAATTATCATGATGATCTCATTGATGAAATGCAGATTATAATAGATGACATTATGCAATTGGATGAGACAAGAAGAGATTATTCTATGAAAAATGCCAAGTTACATGCCCAAGTTAAGCATTTGTATGACAAAACAATAGTATCAACAAAGTTTTATACTGAAGATATGGTATTGTTGTGGAATGCTAGAATATAAGACAAAGGCCAACATTGCAAGTTTGATCCCATCTAGTTAGGACCATATCTGATTCATGAATACTAGGGAGAAGACTCTTATTTCATAAGGGATTTATCAAGTGAGGTTCTAGAATTTCCAGTTCATGGACAATTCTTGAAGAGATATTTCTATTGAAATGCTTATCTTTCCATGAATATTAGTTAGGTTTTGTACTATATAAAAATCTCTATACAGTCTTCTTTTCCTACTTGTTCTATTGTTTTCCTCTACTTTGTCAGGTGTTTCTCTCCAAAATTTTCATATATGTGATCTCATCTTCCTAGAAATTATAAATTCTTGCATGGATACAAGTTATCCATCATCCTCAGACAGAGCCACTAGTGACCTAATTTTTCACCTAGCAAAATGTTTTTCATATCCTATGAAAATTGGGAAGAAAATTTATTTCAATTACTTAGGGTTTCTGAAAGTATGTTTTTCCTCGTAAAATGACCATATGTTATGTTTTGTTGAATTTTTCATAAATTGATATGCAAGTATCAAATAGGGATGCATGAAAAATTTGGCTATACATTAATTTATTTTATATCCCTAAGTCATTTGATAATTTGTAATATTATAATTCAATGCCTTTAGAAGAGTTTTAAGTTACAATGTCACAAAATCCTTTTAATCACTTCATTGTTCTAGTTTGAGATCTAACTATTTTAGAAGCTGCAAAGTAGTGAAGTGGTCATCAAAATGGTCACCGTGACATCGTAGATGTTAGTGCTAACTGTCAAGTTAGGGTTGTAAGGGAGTGATTCACTAAGAATTTCATGATCATAGCTTGGTTCTAGCTTAAATATTTTTAAGTTTTCAAGGTGCTAGAGATAATCATGGTAGGCAAAGTTTGAAACATATCTCCATCACAAGTAGTTAGATAAACTCTAAAATCTAAGTCATGAAGATGCGAAAGGTAACAACAATAGTTAAGTTCAAGGTTATCACTTCATCACCTATAGTTAAGAGTAATCCATGGTTAAGGTGGCAAAGAAACTATTGGGACTCAAAATTCCATCCCCATTTAAAGTACTATTCTAAGCTTTTGAGTAATTTTGAGCCCCTATAAGTGGATTTAATGCATATGTACCCGACTATCATTTTGAGGCTTAAGAGGTGTTTTATGTTTCTAACACTTTGAATTTAGTATACCCATGCATCTTGTAATGATAAATTTCCATTCTAAGTGATTCTGTAAAGTTCCATTTGAGCAATATTCATATTTGCATTTTTGTCCAAGTGTCAAGTAGCGATAGGAGGCCTAGTTTGCATTTGAATATCTTGCACCTAGTAAAGTTTAATGACACACTTCTTTGGGAGTGTTAAGTATGCATATTAGAGAAACTATATTTTAATTTTTAAGTCATTTTGATATGTTTAAATAGTTTTTGAATCTCAGTCGGTTGTTTACTATTGTCATGTTGATGTAAATTGTTTAGAAAGCTGGGAGGCCCTATTTGACCAGTTGTAAAATTGACCCAGTTGACCAAAATGAAAAAAAAAATCTTTTGCATTGTATTATAGGGGTCAAAGACTTCTTATGTTCCATATTTGAGCATATGATGAATCCATTTGATTACTTTTCAAACATGATTCCAAATATAATTTGTAAACTTTTACTAGTGTCTAAAAATATAGATTGATTAGTATCCCTATTTGGGATGTCATAACTCTAAATCCATGATAGTTGAAACCGAATAGATTATTCCTCTATTTTCTTCTCTAAAAATACTTTAAGTGTTCCAATTTTTGAGTCTCAAAAAATCTGTTTGCACACTTTCTCAAGTCCATTCCATTTGTGAAAATCACTTTTCTACCACTATTCCCAGTTCTACAAATCTAAGTAATCCACTTCACACGCTTTCCAAATGCACCCTGTTATCTATCATGAGACCAAATAATAGATTTCTACTCTCCTCATGAAATTTAACTAGTGCCCAAATTTTTAAGCCCTCAAGTGTTAGTTTGACCTAATTCTGAAACCAAAACCAAACACACTTGTTTTTTGACATGTTTGCTTGCAAGTAGTTTCACAAAAGCAAATTTGATGATCAATATCTTTTGATGTAGGTGTCTTCATGAAAAAAAAATTGATAGGGTAAGAGAATTTAGAACAAAGAATCAACATGTCAATTTTTAGAGCCTAGTTGCATATCTTTTAAGCTGGTTGAGAGGCTTTTTGGGCAGAAAATCACAATTTGCAAGAAAGGGCTAAACTAAGTTTTAAAATGTTAAATCACTAGTCAATTTTGATTTTAGTCACTAAAGTGAGTTTAGGAAGATCATTCTAAACTTTCAAGTGTTCTAAAACAAACAAATAAATTAGCTAGATCCACTTTGGGGCCGGCTAATTTTGTCTAATATACAACTTTGGGGCATGAATGAATATTTCTCAAAATTAGGATGGCATTGATTTTTCTTTTATTTTAATTTGCATGTGCCATTATGAAAAATCAAGTGAGATATGTGGTTATATACACATAATAAATAATAAGAAAGGAACTTGAAGTAATTTCTTAGGTTGCCAATGCTTATAAATTGTATCAAGATTGCAACAAAATTCAATATGAGCTTCAATAATGTGAAATGGGGGAAGTGTTGACCAACAAAAAGTTAGATATGATTTGCTCCAAAAAATTCTTGCAAGTAGAGAGGAATAGGTAAAATTTTGTGCATCAATCTCCCTTGACAAGGTAATGGTAGAAGGAGCCTAATGCCTTGAAACTTCCTTGGATTTAGACTATTGCCAATCTACTCCTTACATGTGGAAAGCCACACCCACCACTTGTCAAGAATGCATGCTCATTTACCTTATGGTTTGAGAAGAGTTTCTAGTTGTCAGTGCAAGCACAATTACTATGAGGTTAATGTGATGAGGTAGGAAGCAAGGTTGGTGGTGAAAGATTTGAGTTTCTACCTGTCGATCAACATACTCTATTATGTCAAGGCCCCAATTTGTGGCAGGATGAATGTGCATTTGTAATGCAAAGATCCATTGAAGGAAGATGGGATACAAAACTAGTTGTAGGAGTGCTTGGTGTATGTGTCTAGAATGTATGGAAAAAAGGTGTAGAAAGACACATCTGAGACAATTAACTTTCTCTCCAAATGTACACTATATGTGGGGTAGTGTTGAGATCCTAGGAGCCTGCAATGGTTTAAAATTTATGCAAACATAAAACTAGAGTACCTTAGCCTAGCCCACTGCAAACATATCTCAAATAGGGACATTCCTTAGAAAGTAGAAAATATGAAGTCAAACCAAGGTATATGAGGGTCTTATGACATCTTCAAAAAATTACCCAAATGCCTCCATATTTGATGTGAGTGGAGAAAGTAGAAGAAGAGAGTGTGGAGAAGAGGACAATCAGGATGGTTTTTTATATTCAAATGCAACTTAGTGTTACTATTTGGGACTTTGTCCTCCCAGTGACTCCATCTCTTCTTGTAGTCTTTGTTATTTCCATGCTCATAGCAAGAAATGAGAGGGAAAGTGCACAAATTTCCTTGCGTCCAAAAGTTTCATGGGCTAGTGAAGTATTGGAACTAAACGGTTCATGAAAATATGAAATATACCTCCATAGCCATGGTAAGAAGGATGCAGTCATTGATTCATGATTGAAAAATTTGGATGTAGATATAGCACACATTTCTTGTATATGGGCATTTTGTAATCTTTAAGTACCCCACCACTCAATTATCAAGTGTCCTAAAAGTCATGGGCTTTTAAAGCCACAAGCCTCATGAGAGGGCTCAACCATGGACGGTGGACAACCAATGCAAGATTGTGACAAATTTTTAACCAAACATATGCCAAAGTGATGATGTCAGTGCCTGGGTGGAAAAATTATAGTACATCATGTCACATGCATCCCAAGATAGTTTAGGTGATGATTTTTCATGGTCAAAGGCTAGGAGGGAGGTGAACTGCTAGTGATTCTGACCATTTGACTAGCAGTTAACTTCGGTAATGGTTTTGTAGGGTCAGTAGTCTAGGTGGCAATTTCGACCCGGTGGTCTCGATCACATGAAAATGGGTAATTGCATAGTCATGGTGGTTTAACCATAGTTAGAAATTTGAGCTCCCATGGTGCAATCATGGTTAGTCACCTACTCATGGTGGTTAAGGAATGGTTGAGGTTAGAGGCCTTGAATGCATGATAAGATGACATGTGGTAGATGAGCAAGGAGGTGGTGAAGTTGGCCAATGAGGAGCTAACACATGGTAGTTAACTAGGAGGTTTGAGAAAGAATCAAAAGGGGCCAAAAATATGAAATTGAGAAAACTAATTTGTTATTATTTTTTCCTTTGAAATTCTCATGTGTAGGCCTCTAATATTAAAAATTCAAATGATTTATAATTTTTCTATAGTCCAAACTATATAATTTTTTTAAAAAATTATTTAATGTCTAAACAATGAGTTAGGACCTGATTTTTCAAATGCATGCTAGTGGTGCAATTTTTATTAGAAATATATAGTGCAGTATATCCTTAGAACTAGGAGAAGATGACCTATCCAAATATGGAATCAAAAAATGTACAAGTATTCACCATTATAGACTATAAGTAGATTTGTAAAATGGGGGACATTCTTAGTAGAATGAGGAAATTTCATGATGAATCATCAAATTGTTAGCATGAATGCTAATGCTATGGGGGAGCATTATAGAACATTGATGTGATGCATTCATGACTATGTTTTTCATTGATGACAACATAGTAATAAGTTTGTAAAATATTGACAGAACAATAGACTAAGATTTTTGTATTGAGAATATTATATTACTTATCTAATGATGCACAATTACCAGTGCATACTATAGTGTGTATCTATTACTAGGGCAAGTGTGCAGAACCTAATGTCACAATGTATGAAAAATGTGGCTGATCTACAGAGAACTGTATGGAAACAAAGTATTAGGAAAGTAGTTCCTATTGTGTGATTGCTACAATTCATCACAAATCTAGTGAAGGCTTGTGCAGTTAACTTGGGATACTATACTAGCCATTGATTATGTCAAAGAGTGCACATGTACAGAAGTCACACATGTGAAAGTTTGTGTATAACTATGAGCCGACAATGCTAATTAAATGTGTATTTCATTTAATTAACATATAGAAATTTGACTCAAGGATTTATTATTGAGCATGGTATAAAGGAAAGTTGTTTTCCATGTTTTACTTATAGTGAGAAAAGAAGACTTGCAAATTACTAAATAGAAAAGTGATACAAAAGCAGAGTATCCTACCTATGCATGTAAGTAACCATAAGGGTTATTGTTACTGAGTATAGAGTTCCAAATTTCATTGCATGATCTAAATTTGAAGGAATCCAATGTACTAGATGAGGAAGAAGTAAAAGCCTATTATACATCCATTATTCTGAAAGGAATAGTACCATGGTCAATTAGATAGTGGGTTCATTGATCTCATCCTGAAGCTACTTGGATAGTGGGTTTAGTTGCCTTCCACAACTCCTAACAGGGTTGGAATCTCCTAATAGGGATTCAAAGTCTCCTAATAGGGACTCTTTGTACTAAATTTTGTAATAGAATCCTAACAAGGTCCATCCTCTAACAAGGAATATTCATATTAGAACATTATCTTGTGGGCATCATTCCCACTGGGGTTTCCCTAGTCAACATATTTAGTGTAATTTTTTATGTGCATCTCTTTATGGTTGTTTTTTACTTTTATTAAATGGTCAAGATTGTTTAAGAGGATAACTATTTTAAATTGTCATATAAGTGATTCACCCCCCTCTTAGTTATGGTGGTGGACTATTATTTCTAAGAATTGGTATTGAAGCTTTAGGTTCTTGAAGAAAAAGTTTAACAACTTTGAGAGATCCATGGCGAACATGTTCAGAAAGGAAAGTTCGAGATTTGATGGCACAAATTATGATAGATGGAAGGATAAAATGATGACTCATCTTTTGTGCATGGGTCCAAGATATTGGCTTGTAACCAAAGCATCTGAAAGCATTGTAGATGAAGACAATCTTGAAAGCTTTACTAAGGAGCAAAGAGAAGTATATATGTATAACATAAGGGAAAGAGAAGAAATATTGTTAGCTCTACCTAAAAGTGAGTACAATCAAGTAAAATAACTCAAAACATCTCATAAAATTTGGAAAAATTTAGAAGCTAATTATGAGGGTGATACACATGCAAAAAGAGTTAGATTACAAAAATTGCATTGCACATTCCAAGATGCTAGAATGATGGAAGATGAATCTATAATAAGCTATACTGGCACAATATCTGAGATTTTTGCAAGAATCACATCTCATGGTGGAAATAAATTTGATGATGAAGTAATATGGAAGATCTTGAAAAGTTTGACTCCACCTTTCAAGACAATAACACAGATGATTCAGCTAATGGTACCCTGTACGACTAATTTCACCAAAGAAATATTGCTTGATAGATTGGAAGTTGAAAAATTCAATATGAAATAATATGGAGAATTAGAAAAAGTTGAGACAAGATTCAGTGCATTAAATATTAACCTAGTCTAGTAAGGAACACAAAACAAGGAGACATTGCTAGCAGCAACAAGTCTATCGAGGAAAAGATCCAGGAAGGAGTGGCTCTTCTTGTGGAAAGAGAAAAAGATGGTGAGAATATATTTAAATGTTGCATATGTAATGAATATGGTCATTATGCATCTAAGTGTCCTAAAAGAGAAAGGAAGTATAAGGGAAAATTCAAATCTAGAAGACCTAGAAATTGTTTATATTCTAATGAAGAAGAAGAAGAAGAAGAAGAATCTGATCAAAACAAAAGTGAAGATGAATTAGGATTCGTAGCTATAAAGGAGGATGATCTTGACAGAGAGATCCAAGAAGACAATGCACTAATTTCACAAGTTAAAATGAAATGTTGGATCATTGATAGTGGTTGTTCACATTACATGATTGGTGATATGAGAAAAGTTGTCAAACTCAAAAGTGATAATGGAGGAATTATCAAAGTAGGCAACAATGCAGTGTATCACATTACCAGAATTGGATCTATCACACTTGATGGTAAAACAAATACTAATGATGTTTATTTTGTTGATGGATTAAAACATAACTTGTTGAGTGTTGGAAAACATATGGACAAAGGTTACCAATTAATTGGTAATGACGTATGCATCATCAATGGCAAGAAAGAAAAATTTCTTGGTATTGGCACAAGAACCAGAAGTAATGTATTTTAGTTAAACACCACTAAAATAACATGTTTAGTAGCTAAATTTGACAACAATTGGTTGTGGCACAAAATATTTTTGTCACATAAACTTTGATAACATTGTGAAAGCTAGTAATACACTTTTTGTGAGAGATTTACCTAAGATCACTGAGTCCACTGACATTATTTGTAAGGAATGTATCTTGGCTAAGTAGAAGAGAGTTTCATTTCCTAGCAAACAATTTGGTACTATAAAAAAGCTAGAATTGGTTCATATAGATTAGAGTGGTCCCACAAGAATAAGAGGATTCTATCAAGAGAGGTATTCCATGATTTTGGTTGGTGATTTTACCAGAATGATGTGGGTAGCTTTTCTTAAAGAAAAATCAGAGGCATTTGAGAAATTTGGGATATTCAAGAACAAAGTAGAGAATGAATTTGGAGTTAAAATCAAGAGATTAAGATCTGATAGAGGAGGAGAATTCACTTATAAAGAATTCAATATCTACTACAAAGAACATGGGATCAGGAGACAACTATCTTCACCTCATTCACCTAAGAAAAATGGGATTGCTAAAAGAAGAAATAGATCAATTGTTGAAGCAACAAGAGCTATGTTATTCAAGAATGATGTACAAAAGACTTTTTGGAGAGAAGCAATCAATACAACAATATACGCATGAAATAGAGTACAAATTAGAAAAGGTATAGAGAAAACACCTTATGGTTTATGGTTTGGTTACTCACCATGAGTCAAATATTTTAGAATATTTGGAAGCAAATGCTACATCAAAAGAGATGATGATATCAGTAAGTTTGACCAAGGAGCAATGAAGGTATGTATCTTGGCTATTCATTAAGAAAATAAAGCTTATAAATGTTTCAACTATAGAAAAATATATATATATATATATAGTAGAGTGCACAAATGTGAGAGTAGATGAAAAGTTTGGAACTAAAGAGAAGATGATGGATTATAACTTTAATGAAGATAATTATTCTAGGATGACCAAAAAATGCAATGAATTATTTCACAAGACTAACAATGACTTGCTAAATAATGTGCAAATTGAAGAAGTAAGAGAAGAATAGAGCATAGTACCTGAAATAAGAATTGAAGTAGAAACTCTACCCCAAATAAGAATGTGATAAGAAATCATCCTACTAATTAGATAATAGGAAGTAAAGAAAAAGGAGTAATGAAAAGAAGTAGAATCAATGAAGAACTATGCCTAATATCTCAAGTAGAACCAAAGAGTCAAAATGAAGCAATCAAGGATGATCATTGGATTAAATCAATGGAGGAAGAACTTCAAAAAATAATAAAAAATGATACATGGGAACTATTTCCTAGACCCAAGGGCAAAAATGTGATTGGCACGAAGTGGGAATTTAGAAATAAAATCAATCAATAAGGAGAAGTAATAAGAAACAAAGAAAGACTAGTATCCAAAGGCTACTCTTAGCAAGAAGGAATTATGAGGAAACGTATGCACCTATAACAATAATGGAAGTAGTTAGAATGTTATTGGCATACACATCAAATAAAAATTTCAAGGTATATCAGATAGATGTTAAGTCAACATTCTTGAATGGAAAACTTGAAGACGAAGTTTATATTGAGCAACCAGAAGGTTTTCCTTTGATAGTAGAGAAGGATATGGTGTGCAGATTACAGAAAGCCTTGTATGGATTAAATCAAGTACCTATAAATTGGTATGCAATGTTGTATAAATATCTAGAAAAACTTGGATTTGCTAAAGGAATAGCAGATAGAAAAGTATACTTGAAAGAAATAGAAAATGGTTTATTGATAATCATTGTATTTGTTGATGATATCATTTTTAGAGGAAATGATGAAGCCAGTAAAAAATTCTCAAAAGATATGAAGAATGAATTTGAGATGATCATGATAGGAGAGATGAATTTTTTCTTAGGATTGAAAATTGGTCAAAACAAAGAAGGTATCTTTATTTCTCAAACCAAGTATTTGAAAGATTTGCTAAAAAGACTTGGACTAGAAAATTGCAAACCTATTGCAAACCTATTGCAACTCCTATGGTTACTGGTCATAAGTTATCAAGCAAGGATGAGACACCTACTATTAAACAAAAGAAGTATAGATCTATGATTGGAGGATTATACTATCTGACTCATAGTAGACCAGATATAGCTAATGCGGTTGGAATTATAGAAAGATTTCAGGCTAATCCTAAAGAATATCACTATTTAGCTATAAAAATTATATTTAGATATTTGAAAGGGACATTTGATTATGGCATTTGGTATGATAGAAGTAATGATTTTACTCTTTGCACTTAAACTAATGTTGATTGGGCTAGAGATATGGATGATAGAAAAAGCACCGTGGAGGAGCATTCTTTCTTGGAGGAAGACTAGTTTCTTGGCTCAACAAGAAACAAGATTGCACTTCACAAAGTACTATAGAGGCAAAATATGTTGTAGCAGCAAACAACTATAATCAAGTTATATGGACGAAATAGATGATGAAGGACATTGGAATTACATTCAAAGAACCTATTATTATTAACTGTGATGAGACAAGTATAGTAAACATGTCTAAGAATCTTGTTTTGCATTCTAAGACTAAGCACATCTCTATAAAGTATCATGTGTTGAGAGAGAAAGTTTCAGAGGAAGAAATCAAACTGGAATATATCAACACTAAGGAAAAAATTGCATACATGTTCACAAAAGCCTTACCAAAGGACACATTTCAGTATCTAAGAGGTATGCTTGGGGTTATGCCCCTGCCTACTTCAGAATAGAAGATGAAAAAGTGCATTAGTCTACGGTACATAGCACCATTGTTAGACTTGACTAAATGTTGATGCTTCCTCAATGTGGGAGTATTTATGATGAATAGAGTCAGCAAAGGAGTCTTGGTAATTGGTAATTGGTATGCAACAGTGTCTTTAGACACTTGAGTTGTTTATAGATTTTTAAACAAAATTTGTAAAACAATAGACTGGCTTGTGTTCGTGATGATAAATTATTGTATGTTTAAGAAATTGAACCATTTTTGTATTATCTTTGACATTGATGTCAATGGGGGAGAAAGTGACATGAAAAACATTCAATGTACTTCAATTGAGAAGAAAGCAAAACATGATGGTATTTTTGGAACTTAGATGTTTTTCATCTATGTTTCCATCAATGCCCAAGGGGGAGATTATTAGCATGAATTTTGATGCTATGGGGGAGAATTACAAAACGTTGATGTGATGTATTCATGACTGTGTTTGTCATTGATGACAATATAGTAATAAGTTTGTAAAAGATTGATAGAACAATAGACTAAGATTTTTGTATTAAGAATGTTATATTACTTATTTGACGAAGCATAGTTACTAGCGCATACTATAGTGTGTATATGTTACAAGGGTAGGTGTGCAGAACCTAATGTGACAATGTATGGAAGATATGGTTGATCTATAGAGAACCATGTGGAAATAGAGTATTAGGAAAGTAATTCCTATTGTGTGATTGCTACAATTCATCACGAATATAGTGAAGGCTTGTGTAGTTAACTAGAGACAATATACTAGCCGTTGATGATGTTAGAGAGTGCGCATGTATAGAAGTCGCACGTGTGAAAGTTTGTGTATAATGGTGATTCAACAACATTAATTAAATGTGTATTTCATTTAATTAAATATGGAAATATGACTCAAGGATTTATTATTGATCATGCTATAAAGGAAAGGTTTTTATGTGTCTTACTTATAGTGAGTAGACAAGACTTGTGAATTACTAAGTAGAAAAGTGATATAAAAGCAGAGTATCCTACCTATGTGTGTAAGTGACCTTAAGGGTTATTGTTACTGAGAACAGAGTTCCAGATCTAATTGCATGATCTGAAGGTGAAGGAGTCTGATGTTCTCAACAAAGGAAGAAGTAAAAGCTTGTTACACATCTATTATTCTAAAAGGAATAGTACCAAGGCCAATTGGACAGTGGGTTCATTGATCTAATCCTAAAGTTATTTGGATAGTGGATTCAGCTCCCTTCCACAACTCCTAATAGGGTTTGGATCTCCTAACAAGGATTCAAAGTCTCCTAATAGGGACTTTTTTTACTAAATGTTGTAATAGACTCCTAATAGGGTCCATTCTCTAACAAGGAATATTCATATTAGTACATCATCTTGTGGGCATCATTCCCACTAGGGTTTTCCCTCTAATCAAGGGTTTCCCTAGTCAACATATTTGGTGTAATTATTATATGCATCTCTTTATGGTTGTTGTTTGCTTTGGTTAAATGGTCAAGATTGTTTAAGAGGATAAATTTTTTGAATTTTCATATAACTAATTCACACCTCCCTCATAGTTATATTGGTGGACTATTATTTCTAACACAAATTTAGTTAGACAAGAAGACATGAAGTTTGTTGACTCCAAATTTGGAGGAAAATAATTCTAAGATTTTCTTTTTACCTCTAGAATTCATTTAGTGGGTGTTTTTAGCCCTATTTTAATATTAAATATGGCATCTTAATAAATTACATGTTTCTATCATACTAGAGATATTTTCAAGCATTCTTTAGCAGCAAGAAAAGATCTAATTTTCAGTTATAGAAAGAAGGTAGAGAGATTTTCTCAATTACAAATGGAGGAGCTTCAAGTGGAAAAATGAAAGCATTAGATATGATCTGAGAATTCTTCATGTCTTCTTAATCTCTTCTCTTCTCTTTCTCTAGGATTATTGATGGTGGCTATTTTCTAGACTATTGAGCAGAGCTCTAGCTATGATCCCACCATTCATGCCCAAGATTTCTCTTGTAATGAACAACAAGTTAATGAATTACAAATAGTTCTAGTTTAATCAATAGTTTTAGAAGTTGTTTTCATGCATCTTACGATATTTGTTTCAAGGAAATGACTAAAAATGTAGTAGCAAGTTAATCTTCAGTCTAAGTCTTGTCTCATGTTCATGTTGTTTGTGATCTCCTATAATATATGTACAAGGTGCATATTGTCCAATTGCAATTTTTTTTAGATCGTATGTATTGATGTTATTTTCCTATGATTCAAGGAGTCATGTAAATGCTTAGTTTATCATCATAGGGTTGCAAATTTCATGAAGGCATAAGTTGAGTATGAGAGTAAAAAATGATGTAGATGTTTGATTCACAAGGTGAATTGATATATCTAGAAGTATTGATACATGAAATTTGTCAATGATTGCCAAGGATGTATGTCACTAATTAGTAGGATTTCACAATAGATAAGGCACTGATCAACTATAGGATCAATGTTTTGTGTTGTTCATGTCTTGATTATGTTGAAATCAAATTTAAAATCAAGATCATTTTTCATTTTTCTTTAGGAGTTTCCCCCACTTAGCTTATCTAGTTCATATGTCATAATTTTAGCTATTTAATGTCCATGTTTTTTGTATAAGTGTCAAAAGATTAAGGGTATTATCTCCTTTGTTAGATTCAAGTGTATGCTTTAGCACTAGTACCATATGAATGAATTTAAGGTACATCTACCTATATTTTGAAAATCCTAAAGAAGAAGAAGGCTTTAGCATTATAGTTAGCTTTGGTGTCTAAATAAGTATGTTAAATATGGGAATTAACTACCCCAAGTTGTATTCTATTCCTATCACTAGGGTTTTGAAATATGATGTTTTGAGAAACCAACAAAATGGTGACTCTATTAGGGAGATGATGACAATAAGCCTTGTTAAATGGACAAGAATCTCTACTGTAAATTAAATATTTCAATCCCATTTTTTAGAATAGTTTTTCCCATCTGAGTCACCAACAAAATGGTGACTCTACTAAGGACTATATTGAATCTATATGATAGACAAACCTTGAGAATTTGAAAAAGGAAATTCAATACAAAAGAAGAAGTGCATGAAACATGTTGCAATAGTAAGTTTTTGAAGTGTTTTCTAGTGTCTTACTCAAAATCATGCATCCAATAATGTCTTATTCATTTGCAATAGTAGCTTTGAAGGTTGAGTGTAAATTGTGTTGTTACCAAGAGAGTTCATCTTTAATCAATTCAAATGGATTTTGTTTTGAAGTGTTATTGTAAAATCAAATTCAAGAATGAACAAAAGATTTTGATGTCCTTTCGAGTTTGTAAATCTCTAAGAGTGGTTTGATGATTTGTATATTTTCCATAATCTAAAAGTTTGGTTTAGAATTGTCAAGTGATAAATCATGTTTTAAATCTTTCTCACAAATGTGAGTGGCAACTACAAATCTCCCTACCAGTATTCCTAGTTGATTTCATATTGTATATTTTGAAGGACTTTCAACTTGTGTGGGAAAATATAAAGCTCTTGACAGTAGTTCTTGGATAAGAAATTATCAGTTCTTGATTTATAGTTTTCAGTGTTATATGCTTCTACTATTTTAAATAATTTGAATGTCAAGAAGTGAATCACAATAGTGATCTCACTAGTCCTCTTCAAGGAGGTGGTGGCTCTATATGGTTTTGATCAATGGTGTGAAGAAGTTAAGTTTACATCCATGCCTAAATCAGAAAATTGAAGTTTAGCATTAGTACTTGAAGGTATTTTGATTTTCATGTGTTTTACCTTTCATGAAAGTCAAACATTAGAAATCAGTGCCTCTATTTAGTGATTTTGAGCACTAAGAGAAAGAGGTATAAGCTTTATTTCAAAATGGAATCAAATCTCAGATCTAAAGTTAGTATACCAAGTTATGAAAGTGTAGTTGAAGATATTGTAGAGATAAGAAAGGAACTCGGCAATCAAATTGTCATATTTATAAGAAATACTATAGGAAGTATTCAAGGTCTAGGAGATGATCAAATTTATGTAAATTTCAAATCAACACTCATGGAGTTGCATGTGTCTTTAAGACCTAAGGAATCCTTATGGCATGTTGTTTTCCTAGATGTCTTTATGCCTAATTCAGTTAATTGGTTAGCAAATTTCATAGTACAAAAGATTTTGCATGTTAAAAATATTTTCAAAAAATTTGAGTCATTTAAGTAGCAAAGAATTCTTTACTAAATCCTCTAATAGAAAATGTGAATGTGCTAGAAGTAATAGTGAATCTAGTGAATCCATAGATAATGACAATTTGTCTTTCGAGTGTGAAGAGATGGATTTTAGATCTATTGAATCAAATGATTTTAGTCAGCAACATAAAGATGGTTATGTGACTGAACATGGATCGTGTGACAATATGCATGAGAGAGTAAAAATTTCTAACAGAAGTATGGATAAATTTTCTTTTGATGGAAATGAAAGTGAATCACCTAGTGAAGAGGTATTGTGCAAAGAGAAGGTAATATGTTGCAGTGATGGTTCTAATTTTTTAGATTGTTATACTAATGGTACTACTGCTATAATTTTTTCAAAACAATTAGATTATGATCAGATCCATGAAGAACAGACTTGTGATGAAGTCTTGTTGAGTGTGTTGCAAATATAAGAGGAGTAATTAAGAGGGGAGGGGTGAATCAGTTACCACAAAATAAATCCTAGATCCCTTAGATGTGAATACAAATAAAAAATCAAATTAAACTGAACTCTATTGTAATTGGGAAAATACACAAGCACTCAATTTACACTAATAAATGTTGTAATTCGATAAACACTGAAATAACTTGACAAATGCTTATGATAAAAATATTAAGATACTATCTATGATTAATCTTACATTATCTTAGTTCCATACACATAAAAGAGATAGCATGAAAATAATTGACACCAAGATTTAATGTGGAAACCCAATTTGGAAAAAACCACCAATTGCAACTACTTACTAATTTTCACTTTTCTAAAGTGATCATTATTAAGAGCCAACCCTGTTAAAGGTTACAAAACACACTATTAGGTGTGACCATATTAGAGGATTTAATCACCTTGTTAGGAGTGGCCTTTTTATAGGTCTTTAGACATTTTAATAGATATGCCACCTTGTTAGAGGATTTACAAAAAGTTGTTAAGCCAACTCTATTAAGTGATTTAGATCACTGCTATAGTAGTTAGAGACTAATAATGAAATGACTCGATTTCTAATGCAACCGAACTATTGAATATAGATATCAATTCTAGCTTGTATACTTGATCCTTCCTGATCAAATGTATCTTTGTAGCTAACCAAGGATATTCTCATTATCCTTCTAATTCACTTCCTCTAAGCATCATTAAATCTTTAATTATGTTCCACACATTCAATCCTCAACTTGACCTTATATTTATATCTTAAACATAGGCAAGTCAACTTGAATATAGCTTAGAATAATTAATATTCATTTTCTCAGTCAGCTAGAACCAACAAACAATTCAATTGAACTCAATATACCAAAACAAGAAAGATCCTTCATTAGTTGACCCTACTCAATAGATACTAACTCAAAGAGATTTTCTTGTGTTAACCAATTGAACTTGGTCAACACTACATATTCACAAAGTTTCTTTGGTAATTGAGTGAGCTTGGTTAACACTCAACTTCTATAAACTTTACTTTGTCACCCAAGTAAACTTGGTAGACATTGTCTTCTAAACTAAGAAAACTTTGTAGTGCTTGGCAGACATAGGAAACTATCTTCAATGCTCGAGTGAGCGCAGCATATACTAACTAGAAATGATAGGACATTTTTTGTAACATCAAAGACAATATACAATTAATCAAATATTACCAACAATTTCCCTCATTGGCATTGACTACAACACAACATGTCATAATGCAATGAAATTTTAGACCAAGAATAAAATAACAAACATATCATTAATTTCATTCTTATTCTCATCCATGAGAACTCCCTCTATCAGTGTGAACTCCTTCTACCTTTAGTTTCTCCCTTTGTTAGAAAAACTCTACCTTCAACATCTTCTTCTAATAGAAAACTCTATTTTTGATATCAGACTAAGTTCATTCTCCTTCTTTGACATTTCTTACTCTTTTTCTTTATAAAAATTTCTATGAGATATGACATAAAACTTCTCCCTCTTTGACATCTAATGCCAAAGAAAATTCTTAGTTAATATCAATGTACCTCATGTACTAATTCATTTGCAATGTGCCTTTGTCAATGCTACATCAACTACTTGATCCTCAACATGCTTTTTGTTAGTGCATCACTAAAATTCATTTAGTGAGCTTTATGTAGGGGAATAACCTTTAACTTACCTCTTAGATACATAAATGCATCCTTAGGTAATGGTTTAGTGAATATATCTACATTTTTTTCTTTAGTATTCACATATTCCAATCTTACCTCTTTATCGTGTAACAATTCTCTCAAAAAAATGATATTTTATAGCAGTGTGTTTTGTTTTGGTATGCATCATAGGTTTCTTTGATATGTTAATTGTATTAGTATTATCACAGAAGATAACCACTGGATCCTTACTTTCTATCTTCATACCTACCAATAGTTGCTTGAATCAAATAATATTTGAATAATTAACTATCCCTTCCACATATTCTACCTCTGTTGTGGACTAAGAAATACAATTTTGTTTCTTTCTTGTCCAAGACACTAGTCTTTTACCAAGAAAGATTGCTCCACCACTAGTGTTTTTTTTGTCATCAATACTTCCTACCTAATCAACATCTATGAATGCTTTCAAATCCAAATTTCCTCCTTTTTTGTACCATAATCCATAGTCTTTAGTATCTTTTAGATATATCATGATTCTCTTGATTGCCATCATGCAATTTTCTTTGGAATTTTCTGAGAATCTTGCCACCATACCAACTACTAATGCAATATTAGACCTTGTGTGCACTACATACTACAATTTTCCAATCATTTATGTGGTCTGATCTACCTATTTAGAATCATCATTTTTGGAAAGCTTATGTCTAGTAGACATAGGATTCCAATTGGTCTTGAATCTTCCATTCCAAATTTCTTCAGTGTCTCCTTGATATATTTAGATTTTGTAATGTAGATACCATCTTTCTTTTTCTAGATCTGCAATCCAATAAAGAATTTTATCTCTCTAAACATATAAATCTCAAATTCTTTAATCATTTCTTCTAATAATTCTTTGCACAAGTCATCATTCCTATAAATAAAGTTTCATCCACAAATATTTCAGCCAAAACAATCTTCTTGTCTCATCCTTCTTTGATGTACAAACTATTGTTATTATTTGTTCTTTGAAAACCAATCTTTATCAAGTAGTTACGTAGTCTTTCATGCTGAGCTTTGGGATATTTCTTGAGACCATATAGTGATTTATGTAATTTTCAAACCATATCTCTTTTGCTAGGATCTACAAAACCTTCAAGTTTCTCTATGTAGACTTCTTCATCAAGAATTCCATTCAAGAATGCAGATTTTACATCCATTTGATAAACTTTAAATCCTCTATATGTTGCATATGCTATTAAAGTTCTAACACCTTCCAATCTTGCAATAGGAGCAAAAGTTTCATCATAATCAATACCTTCTTCTTGAGAATAACCTTTACAATCCAACCTTGCTTTGTTTCTTGAAACTTCTCATCTTCATTTATCTTATTTCTAAAAACCCACTCTATGCCAACTACATTTTTATTGTTGGGTCTTGGAACAAGAGTCTAGGTCTTATTCTTCTCTATCTATTATATTTTTTTATTCATGCCTTCAATCCAACTTTC